>NW_026844064.1:46351437-46596437 GCF_029531705.1 Pantherophis guttatus | reverse complement strand
GTAGTCCTTCACTTACGGCAATAACTGGGACCAAAATTTCTGTTGCTAAAAAAGGCGACTTGCTCAGTGACTCACAACCGATTCTAGTGACCTGTTTGCCACGGTTGTTCAAAACACTGCCGTTGTTAAGTGAATCACATGGTCGTTAAATGAATCCGGCGACCCGATTTGTCTTTGCATGTCAGAAGACGGCTGGGAAGGTTGCAGATGAAGATCACATGATCCCGGGAGGCTGCCAAGCGGCCAATTTTTGATCATGTGACCATTGGAGGGTCTAACTTCGAACGGTCACTAAATGAACTGTTGTAAATCGAGGACTACCTGTAACAGCTGGAAAGGACCTTGGAGGTCTTCTAATCCAGGTTGCTAAATGGATGATTGTAAGGAGAGGATTACCTGTATTATTGAGCACATCTGGAGTTTTCAGTTCTTTTAACTTTTGCATCATCTGGTTTGCACATTCCAGAATGCTGAGCCAAAAATACAGGGAACCCTCAAGTTACAACAGTTCATTCAGTGACCACTCAAAGTTGCAATGGCACTGGGAAAAAAAGGACTTAAGACTGTTTTTCACACTTATGACTGCTACAACATCTCCATGGCCACTTGATTTATATTCAGATGCCTGACAACTGGTTTATATTTCTGATGGTTACAGTGTCCCAGGTCATACAATCATCTTTTGTGACCTTTTGACGAAGTCAATGGGGAAGCCAGATTCACTTAACAACCGTCTTGCTAATTTAAGAACGGCAGCGATTCACTTAATAAATGTGGCAAGAAAAGACGTAAAATGGGGCAAAGCTCACTTAACAGTTTTTTCACTTAGCAATGTAAATTGTGAGCTCAATTGTGGTCGTAAGTTGAGGACTACCTGTAGTTAAATTCTGTGGAACAAGCAATAATGGCCCAATTCTAAATTAACAGATTAACAGAGTAGGATGGGACCTCGTAGGTCATCTAATCCAACCCCCTACCAAAGCTAGAGACCCTATACCATTTCTGACAGATGGCAGTCCAGTCTCTTCTTGAAAGCCTCCAGTGATGAAGCTCCCACAACTTCTGAAGGCAACTTCTGTTCCATCGGTTGATTGCTCTCACTGTCAGAAAATTCTTCCTTGTTTCTAGGTTGAATCTCTCCTTGTTCAGTTTCCATCCATTCTTCCTTGTCTGACCTTCGGGCGGGTGCTTTGGAAAATAGCTTGACCCCCTCCTCTCTGGGGCAGCCCCTCAAATGCTAAACAGAAACATTTCTTGTCCATGGTGCTAAACCCAAACGAAGCCCATTACGTAGCCATAACGGGCCTGGTAGCTCAGCAGACTAAAAGCATTATGATTAACACCAGCTGTCTGCAATTACTGTAAGTTTGAATCTCACCAGGCTCAAGGTTGACTCAGCCTTCCATCCTTTCTAAGGTAGGTAAAATGAGGACCCAGTTTGTGGACTCAATAAGCTGACTTTGTATAAATATACAAAAGTATGAAGGCTATTGCTTAACGCATTGTAAGCTGCCCTGAGTCTCCGGAGAAGGGCGGCATATAAATCAAATTAAAAAAAAAAATTACTCTCACAACTGTGGCCTGCAAGCAAGATTAAACCCAAACTGTTTTAGCATTTTTCCGTGCAATCGAAACAGTGTCTTCCAGATAACCGAAATAATGGGTCCCCAGAGGGTTAGTATCCCATTTGCTTGCCTACTCTTACTTACTACAGGAAGTGAAAGTGCTGAGCAAGGACCTGAGAGTTGCCATTAATTAAAGGAAGACTTAACTGAAGCCCAGTTCAGTTGGGAGGGAAGTTCTGCTGGTGTCAAGGAAAGGAACAAGATTCTGCCCTCAACGTGGTGATGAAGCAATTATTTTTCATGCTGCTTTTACAGCAATTTAATCTCGCTATTTCATCATTGTGGTTGGTGGTCTGTTTATAGGCTGCCCAGGGGAAACTTTCTCGAAGGAAAGCAAATAAATTTAACAATACGTACACTGTATAAGAGGAAGACCCATAAAAGAGAGAGAGAGAGAGAGAGAGAGAGAGAGAAGAGAGAGAGAGAGAGAGAGAGAGAGAGAGAGAGAGAGAGAGAGAGAGAGAAATGCAGAATAGTGATTTTTCTTTGGGGCAGTTCTTTCCCCCCCCCCCCCAAAGTCGTGTGAACTTTAAAAAGGATGGACTTCTAATGCCCAGAATTTCCCCAGCCAGCCATGCATATTTTCAGAGAACTGGGCGGTATAAAAATTCAATAAATAGATAAATAAAATCTGCTGGCAAAATTCTCACTTTCTTTAAACCTCTGGCCAGATTTGCTCCGGAGGCAACTGCAAAACAAAAGTTTATAGAGGAAGTCCTCAATTTATCACAATTGAGACGGAAATTTCTGTTTGCTAAATGAGACAGTTCTCAAGTGAGTTTTGCCTCATTTTACGACCTTTCTTGCCCGCAGTCGTTCAGTTAGGGAATACGGCTGTTAAGTGAATCTGGCTTCCTCATTGGCTTGGCTTATCAGAAGGTCTCAAAAAGGGATCACGTGATCCCAGGACACTAAAAATCATCGCAAAGATGAACCAGAATTGCTGAGCATCAATATGTCAATCCCAGGACCACAGGGATGCTTGCAATGGGTGCAGGTGTGAAAAATAGCCATAAGTAATTTTTTTAGAGCTGTCATAACTTCAAACAGTCACTAAATGAACTGTTATAAGTGGAGAACTACTTGTATTTAAAGGTGTTTAAACAATTAAACAATTAATCAGAGGAATAACTTGTCTCCCGATGTTGCGGGTGCTCCATTATGGAGGTCTTTAAGAAGAGACTGGACAGCCACCTGTCCAGGGGGGGGCCACATCAGGGTTGTGTTTGACCTGGGTGGGCGTGGCCAGGGTGGGCGTCACTCATGTTGGGGGCACCTGTGGTGGCCAAGTGCTAAGGCGGGATTTCCCTCAGACCCTTCCTCCCTTTCATTATAATCTCCTTCCTTCCTTTTCTACTTTTTTCTTCCCTCTTCCTTCTCCTTTCTTCTTCCTTCCCTCTTTCCTTATTTTTCCTTCCTTGCTCTCTTCCCATCTTTCCTTCTTTTTCTTTGTCTTTCCTCTTTCCCTTTCTCCTTTTCTGTCCCTTCTTGGGAAAACGTTATCTACTTTTGTTTGGTTTTGCTTTTTAGTTTGTTTTGCTAGCCTCTGCCAGTGAAAAAGGGAGCACGGGAGGCCATGCGTGCCCCCTCAGACCCGTTTTCGGCTGTGACGACCTCCTGCAGCCCTCTGCCACCAAAGAGGCACGGCCCTCCCAACCTCCGTTTTCACTGGCAGAGGCACTGCGGGGGAGCTGGTCCTTTGCTATTTCCAGGGCAGCCCCGTGGGCCAGATCTAAGCACCCCATGGGTCAAATCCAGCCCATGGGCCTTGAATTTGACACCCCTGGTATAGAGTCTCTTGCTTGAATTGGGGGGGGGGATTTTTTTTTTATTTTTTATTTTTTAATTTGATTTATATGCCGCCCTTCTCTGGAGACTCAGGGCGGCTTACAATGCGCTAAGCAATAGCCTTCATACTTTTGTATATTTATACAAAGTCAGCTTATTGCCCCCACAATCTGGGTCCTCATTTTACCTACCTTAGAAAGGATGGAAGGCTGAGTCGACCTTGAGCCTGGCAAGATTCGAACCTGCAGTAATTGCAGGCAGCTGGTCTTAATAACAGGGTGCTTTAGACCACTGTACTACCAAGGCTCTTGCCTTGGTAGTATAGTATTGATTGGTTGGTTGGTTGGTTGGTTGGTTGGTTGGTTGGTTGGTTGGTTAGTTCGATTTATATGCTGCCCTTCTCCGGAGACTCAGGGCGGCTTACAATGCGTTAAGCAACAGCCTTCATACTTTTGTATATACCTGCTTAGTAGGGCTTTTGGCCCCCCCTAAGCGGTGTTCTTTTTTATACAAAGTCAGCTTATTGCCCCCCACAATCCGGGTCCTCATTTTATCTACCTCGGAAGGATGGAAGGCTGAGTCAACCTTGAGCCCGGTGAGATTTGAACTTGCAGTAATTGCAGACAGCTTGATGTTAATAACAGTGCTTTAGTCTGCTGCCACCAGGCTCCCTTCCAGCTCGATTCTGATTGGATCGGGTTCCGTGGCGAAGAAAAGGTCGAGAACCACTGCCAAGCTGGATTAGAGAGAACTCAAACAGGGTCTGCTATATTTCAACAAAACACACCGGGGCAGTGCAAATCACAAGCCATCAAAATTATCTAATTTCCCCGCGAAGGCAACGGTGCCTCCTTTGCAAAGGGGAGGATAAAGGAGGCTTGCTAATACATCAAAAAGCTTCACTCAGAAAGATTCCACAAGGCTTCTCTGTTTACAAAAAAAAATCATAACAGAGGGGGGGGCAAGAGTCACTCCTGGATTAAGTTGTATTTGCAGGTAGCAAAGCTGTCCCTGCCTGAACCGGACTATTTCGGGACTATGTGTAGACAAACATTTTAATCCCAAATCCTCTTCTTTTCTCTTATCGTTATCCCAACGCAAAAGTCTTCGGGAAGAAAAAGGGGGAAGATAGGTAACCTACGCATTAAAAAAGGGTGAACGGTCGTTGTTTTACCTAAACGTCCATTTTTGTTGCGCTGCGAGGATAATCCATGCATGGGTTATCGAGGGCCCCTCGGGTTCCATGTGTAGCCCCGGAAGCAACATTCACCCCGACGGTAGCGGGGCTTCGCCCCGGGGAGGGACAAGGTTTGGGGCTAACTCTGGACCTTCAAGCTCTGCTTACAGAAGCCTTCACAAAAGCTATTGCTACGGGGCTTTCTCAAGGGAGTAATTTACCCTCCTTTTTGGGAAGAAAAAAGGGGAAGATATGCATTTAAAAAAGTGTGGTTGTGTTTATTTCTTGCACATGCACACAAGCCTGGGGCCTTCGAAACAGGAACGACCTTCTACCGCAGACAATTTCTATGGCTGATCGAGGCTGACTCTCCAGGAAATTCAACTTTTAGGATTTAGAGATTAAGCGTGCATAGATTGGATTCAGACACTGCGCATCATAATTACAGCTGAATTATTTACCTAAGATTGAGACAAACAAGCTTCTTCCCTCTGCAGGAGGTGGAACTATTTTTTCCCCCTGACCAGTTACCTGGGTCAGGTAAGGCAGCTCGTTTTACAACAGTTGAGGGGTTTTATTTCTTTCTAATTTGAAATGTTCACATATCATTTAATGCTAGATTGTCCATTTTTTTTTTCCTGTTTCATTACGTTCAGTTTTTTCACTTGCGTATTCCAGCTAATTTGTTTTGTATTTTGTATATTGTTTTTTTAAAAACTAATAAATTCATTTTAAAAGATTTCTAAATGCTCTTAACTATAAATGCACATACCTATCTTACTCTGCCTGCTCTGTATCCAAAATGCTACATCCGGGTAACAAAATCCAGCTGTTTCATTCCCAAATCATGTGACACAGCTTACTTTGCAATATTGAGTCTTTTCTAACGTTTCCTGAAATTAAAAGGTCCAGTATTTTTGTCTAGTTTTTTTTTTAATTTCTGTGGTTTTATCATTTATTAGATGGCCCATGCCCCACTGAGTCATTTCAGAGATATTACCTTACCTATAAACAGACAGCCACACGGGTGGGTAATAAAGCAGTAAGAGTAGGAGCAACTTTTGACTTCCTGCTGGCTTCCCCATTGCATTTCCTTGAGGAAATCTGGCAGGGAGCATTGAAAAATATCCTTCCTTCCTTCCTTCCTTCCTTCCTTCCTCCCTCCCTCCCTCCCTCCCTCCCTTCCCTCCCTCCTTCCCGGGTTCAGAAGATGGTAAAGGTGACGTAGTTGGTACCAGCCCTCTTGAAAGACCCACACCCAGTGGTGAAATCCAAATTTTTTTACTACCAGTTCTGTGGGTGTGGCTTGGTGAGCATAGCAGGGGAAGGATACTGCAAAATCCCCATTCCCTCCCCACTCCTGGGGGGAAGGATATTGCAAAATCTCCATTCCCACCCCACTCTGGGGCCAGCCAGAGGTGGTATTTGCTGGTTCTCAGAACTACTCAAAATTTCCGCTACCGCTTCTCCAGAACCTGTCAGAACCTGCTGGATTCCATACCCTTGACCTCTCAGAGCTATACAACATTCTCCTCAACTTCCATTCTTGGTTTTGGGGGAAGTTTTGGAGAAAGTGATGGGACTTCAGCTGCAGAGAATCCTGGGTTTATCTAGACCTCCATCTCATGTCTGGATCCAAAAATCCAACTGAAGGAGGTCTAGATAAACCCAGGATTCTCTGCAGCTGAAGTCCATCACACTTTCTCCAAAACTTCCCCCAAAGCCAAGAATGGAATGGACTTCAACTCCCAGAATTCTCCTTCAACTTGTGGAGTTGAAGTCCACAAGTCTTAAAGCTGCCAAGTTTGAAGACCTCTGTTCTAGGGCATGGATGCCAAACCCACTGTTTCACGTTGCCATCATGTGACGTTTCACAATGTTTTGAGGAGCTGGGGTGGGCGTGGCCTGCATGTGACACATCTGGCCCGCAGGCCGCCAGTTTGACACCCCAGTTCTAGGGGGTTTAGATATGATGGTATCTTCCTGGGCAGCCAATGGCCATTTTTCTGGGATGATATAAGGCCTCCAGCCTTGTGCAAGAGGTTGGACTAGAGGACCTCCGAGGTCCCTTCCAACTCTATAATTCTATGTAATTTATACAGGTAGTCCTCAACTTACAACAGTTCATTTAATGACCGTTCAAAGTTACAGCGGTCCTGAAGAAAGTGACTTATGACCAGTTTTCACATTTATGACCTTTGCAGCATCCCCATGCTTGGCAACTGACTCACATTTATGACGGTTGCAATGTCCTGAGGTCACGTGATCCCCTTTTGCGACCGTCCGACAAGCAAAGAGTCAATGGGGAAGCCAGATTCACTTCACAACTGTGTCACTCACTTAACAACTTCAGTGATTCACTTCACAACGGTGGCAACAAAGGCCGTAAAATGGGGCAAAACTCACTGAACAAATATTTCACTTAGCAACAGAAATGTTGGGCTCAATTGTGGTTGTAAGTTGAATACTACCTGTATAGGAATCAGGGCAGGGGTGAAATCTACTTACCTTCCTTACCGGTTCGGAAGTGCACACACCCTGTGCGCGTGTCACATGTGCGCACACAATTTCTGCACATGCACAGAAGGTAAAAATACATTACTTCCTGGTTAAAATCAGAAAGTAATGACACCCGGGTGGCAATCGCTACCGGATCGCCGAACCACAGGGAAAAATCACTACCGGATTGGGTGATCCGGTCCGATCCAGGAGCATTTACCCCTGAATTGGGGGCACTAGGATACTAAGTGGATGGTACTATTCAATTATGGAAAAGGATGAATGGTTCCGTTTTTCCCCTTTCCGATACAGAAAATTCAGTGCCATCCCTCCATTATTCAAAATCCATACAAAGCCAGTAGGGAAATTATCTAATTTGTTCAGAGTCAATATTATCAATATTGCTGAAGATCTCCCCATCAATACATCTCCACTTGGAGCTAGGCAGGAGGTGCTGCGAAGGTCCTTATTCAGGGGTGGGATTCAACCGGTTCGGTAAACCCGCCCCGGCACTATGCCATCCTATTTAGCTGCGTTTTTAAAGCCGCGTGCATGCGTGCAAACACGCACGCGAAGCACATGCGCAAAAGGCCCCGCGCGCTCACCTTTTTGGTGCTGGGGCAAACCGGTTGTTAATTCATATGCTGCACGCCTCTGTCCTTATTTAATGTCTCAAAGCTAAAACGTATCTGGATTGGATGTCACAGGTTGAAGGTGAATCCTAGTGCCTACAAGTAGACCTCAGCTTACAACCGTTCGTTTTAGCGCCTATTCAAAATGACAATGGCACTAACGTAACATTATGTTAGTGATGAAATGATATTGTGGACGGGAAAAGGATCAAGAGAGAAGAAATGACAACTATACAGAAGAAGAAAGATTTTTGGAAGATAACACCGAGATGTCACAGGGAAGAGAAAACTGATGTATTAAATGTTTGTTCGTTTAAAAAAAATAAAAAACTTTTTTTAAAAAAAAATGACAATGGCACTAAAAAAAAGTAACTTGTGACCACTTTCCACACAGTTGCAGCATCCACACAGTCGCATGATCCAAATTTCGGGTGCTTGACAACTGACATGTATTTATGACAGTTCCAGTGTTCCAGGGTCACGTGAGCCCCTTTTGTGACTTTCTGAGAAGCATAGCCGATGGGGGAAGTCAGATTCACTTAACAACTGGCTTGCAAACCTAACTGCACTGATTCACTTAATAACCGTCTTGCAAACTTAACAACTGCACTGATTCACCTAACAGCCGTGTTACCAACTTATCAACTGCAGTGATTCACTTAACAACTGTGGCAAGACAGGTCGTAAAATGGGGCAAAATTCACTTAACACATGTCTCACTTAAGAACAGAAATTTTGGGCTCAATTGTGGCCATAATTCAAGGACTATCTGCAATTGCCAAAACGCCACACACCTACGCACCGAGACATGCACACTATTGTTCCTGAACGTCAAGGGAGGGGAGAAACCTGTTAAGCCTCCTGAAAATATTTTTTGAGCTGCACAACTCAGTTCAGTTTCCTCTTTGTATGCCAAGTTGGATTTGCTAACTAGATTGATCATCGTGACATTAGGCATAGAACACACTTCTTTTTTTAAAAAAATGACTTAAATTGTAGAAGCATTTGAATCTTTTGTATTTTTTTTTCATTTTGTGTTCCTTAAAATTCAGAAACTGCCCATAGCAGTGTCTCTCAAGCCTGACAACTTTAAGATGTGTGGACTTCAACTCCCAGAATTCCCCATAGTGACTAAATTGGTAGACCAGGGAAATGCTGTGAACATAGTATATCTAGACTTCAGCAAGGCATTTGGCAAAGTAGATGACAACCAACTTCTTAGTAGGCTAGGAAAATGTGGGATAGACAGCATCACCACCAGATGGATGAATTCTGGGAGTTGGGAGTGCACACATTTTAAAGTTGTCCGTGTTGAGAAACATTGGCCGACAGCATCTCTTGTGCGTTCATTTTGAAGTGTGTGTTGGCAATTTGAAGAAAGAGCAGTGTTGGGTCATTAAAGATGAACAGGCCTGTTTTCCTTCTTCCTTGGAAATCTACTTGTCCGTAGCAAAAATCTCCGTTAATTATTTATAGGTAGAATTTGCAATCAATAGCCGGAAACCCATTTTCCTCGTCTTTAATTTCACCTAGTTTAAATAGCTTCCTGCATGCCCACCTCAAAAGAGGGGGGAATTATTTTATTTATTTATTAATCACATCTGTCCAGCTGCCCTTGACACAGGAAAATGACTCTAGGCAACTGTGGTGCACCAGAAAGTACTAGTAGATATATTTAAATCCTAGTTTCCACTTCGAAGTTGAAATCTGTAGTTTAGGCTACAATTTATAAGCCAGGACTGAAAGCCCTATTTGGATACCATTTGAAAACCAGGATTATAATCCAAGTTTAAAATGTTATTTGTGCTATGGACGTAATTGAGATTAGGCAAGGTATGCCATTAGAGTGGTAACATCGGTGTAAAAATCTCAACTGGTTTTAAGATGCTTAAGTCTTAAATCAATGGAAACCAGCCTCAAGCACCATCGTAATTTTCCAGAAAACTTCTGCATCCCACAGAGATTCCATAGGAATTTTTCGAAAGTAAAACTGGCTGCAGCCCAAGACTTCATTTGGAAGCACAAATGTATTTTTGTGACGGAGTAACTTTCTTGAAGTCGAGTAGGCCAGTTACGATTTGGGATGGGAGGTTAAGAATGCAGAGCCCTCGCCTCACAATCAGGAGGCTGTGCGTTCGATCCTAGGTAGAGGCAGATATTTTTCTCTCTGGGCACAATGAGAATATATCTACTGCTGAACTCCACATTGGCGACAGGGAGGGCATCCGGCCAATAAACACTCAGCTCCATTCAGTTTCCCCGACTCCACCCCGGCAAGGGATTATGGGGTCATTAAAAGGCAACAAAAAAAATTAAGAATGCACCAGCTGTTTTGCAGGTGAGCCTTGGACCAGTCTCGTCTTGCATTTGTTGATTTAAAAGAGAATACAATGCCATCAATAAAGCGATAATTCCTGTGCTCCAAAATTAACGAAAACAATAATTTCCTTATGATACGTCTCCATTCAGCAGCAATATCCTCCTCCGTTCACAGACTGGGCTGGGGGTGTTAACTTCACTATAATAAAAGCCGTGTTTAATTAGAAGTCTCTTAAAGATCCTAATCTAATCATCACCCGCTGAAGAAGGTGTGGGCAGAGAGGACAGGCGAGCAAATGTCATAAATGCAAATTAACTATCTGTTCATTGCAAACTCCGCAGGAGTTAATTTGTCTGGTGGAACCATTCAGGGACAGTTACAGCAGGGCTTGCTAAACCTCTGTCAATGACCCTCAAACTGGGTTAAAAGCGGGCTTTCTTTGGGTAACGAAATATAGGTAGTCCTCAACTTACAACAGTTCGTTTAGTGACCGTTTGAAGTTACAATGGCCCTGAAAAAAAGTGAGTTAGGGCCTTTTCCCAAACTTAGGATCATTGCTTGCATCCCCCATGGTCACGTAATCAAAATTCGGACTTTTCGCGCCTGACTCATATGTATGACGATTGCCGTGTCCATATGGGGGTCATGTCTCACTTAGCAACAAAAATCTGGGACTCAATTGTGGTCGTAAGTTAAGGACTACCTGTACAAACCCGTTCTCCATCACAATCTTGCCACAGGTACAAAATATGTTTAAAAATCTCCCTAATTCAGATGAAAATCAGTGAAATTGTCAAAGGTTAAGTTGTTGAAATGGTACGAAGATCGTTCAAAGGTATTGTTTTCATAACACAAGTTCAGGTAGTCCTCGACTTACAAAGCAGTTCGTTTAGTGACCATTCAAAGTTACAATGGCACTGAAAAAAGGGGGACTTATGACCGTTTTTCACACTTACAACCATTTTAGCATCCCTACGATCCTGTTGCAGCATCCTGTTTCCAATTTACCAACTGTTACCAACTCATTCCCTTAACAACTGTGCCGAGAAAGGTCGTAAAATGGGGTAAAATGCGCTTAATAATCGAGGACTACCTGCAGTCCTCCAAGTTACAACCATTCGTTTAAAGAAGAACGTTCGAAGTCACATCGGTATTGAAGGAAGAGATTTACCCCCAAACTTTGGTCTTCAAAGTTTGATAAAACATTTTTGGTAAGTGGTTTTGCCTAATGAAGGAGAATGTTTGGGAAGCCCTACTCTAAAGCAGTGGCCCCCAACCTTTGGGGCACCCGGGGCCATGGAGAGAGGTTCTTCTGGTTTCGTGGTTGCCTGCATCCCGCGAATGGGGTTTCGCTTGTTTGCGTGACCCCATTTCTGGCGTGCCATGGACGAGTGCTGCTCCATGGACCAAGGGTCGAGGACACCTGCTCTAATCTAAAGGGTTGGATAAAAGATAAAGGTAAAGGTTCCCCTCGCACATATGTGCTAGTCGTTCCCCACTCTAGGGGGCAGTGCTCATCTCTGTTTCAAGGCCAAAGAGCCAGCGTTGTCCGAAGACGTCTCCGTGGTCATGTGGCCGGCATGACTCAATGCCAAAGGTGCACGGAACGCTGTTACCTTCCCACCAAAGGTGGTCCCTGTTTTTCTACTTGCATTTTTTTACATGCTTTCGAACTGCTAGGTTAGCAAAAGCTGGGACAAGTCATGGGAGCTCACCCCGTTACGTGGCACTAGGGATTCGAACCGCTGAACTGCCAATCTTTCGATAGACAAGCTCGGTGTCTTAGCCACTGTGCCACCGCGTCCCTAAAGGGCTGGGTGGAGAGGGCTAAAAATTGAGAATTCAGACCTATGGGATGACTTAAGGCACGCTTTCTCCATCTGGGGATTCCCTGCAATGCACCTTCTAGCTATCTTGGGCAACCGGGATGGGAGGTTCAGCTTGACATGTCCAGATGGAAAATATTTGCAGAATGTTGCTTTGAGCCGAGAGCAAATAACGTATCAAAACCTACTAGTTATCTTACTCGTATGTGAGATAAACACAACTGTTGGGCGGTTTCGGCATTCCTCAGCCCGGTCCTTTTGATACTGGAATGTAAATTGATCCTTCCCCTTTTTTCTTTTCTTTCTTTTTTTTTCCCCCTATCCCTGTTTTCAAACCTCAATTAGCACTTTCACTACCTCGGCTTGTTGCCAGGTTTGAAATAGGTTTGTTGGGCTTTCATTAACTCCTACAACTAATATTTTCTAGGGTCTATTTAAATTCACTTTCCGGAATGCCTGGCTCTAAAGCTCGGAGATCAAAATCTTCCCAAACTATGATGGATTTGAAGATTTGTTTCTGTGCCTTTTTTCTGCGTTCGTGACATTTTTATATCTTCTTTCCACTATAAATCTTAGTGTTTGTTGTTCTATCTTGCATCAAACTTTGCATCAATGTGCATCATGGCGTGGGCCCAGGGTATTTGCAGGAGCATCTCCTACCGGTCTCCCACCGCCCAGTGCGCTCATATAGGACTGCTCTCTTTTTTAAACTTTTTTAAAAGTTAAAAAAGAAAAAAGACTCTGATGATCCCGCGGCTCAGCTGGGATCGATCAGAGGCTTTTAAAAACATTTTTTTCTGCAACCTCTTAAGGTTGCAGAAAAAAAGCTTTTAAAAGTTTTAAAAAAAAGTTGACCACGCCCACCTAGTCACATTACCCCCCCACCAAGCCATGCCCACAAAATAAGCCACACCCACAGAACCAGTAGTAAAAAAATTTAGAACCCACCCCTGTTGCCAAGCCCCCAAATTTTAATCATGTGACCATGGGGATGCTTTCCACAAATGAAACAAACAAAATGTATGTAGTTGCTTACCAAGCACATCTAAATTATATTAAACGTAAGCAAAATATCTTTACAATCCCCAAGGCGTGTCACAACTTTTGAGCACCCCTAAAGTTTGGAAATTGAACATTTGACACGCCCTTATCTGTCCAACAGTCTTAAGTGCAAGGACAGTGTAAGTCATTTTTTTGTAAAAAATGTAAGTCATTTTTTTTCAGTGCCATTATAACTTCAAACTGTCATTACATTAACACGGTGATGGTTAATTGCGTTAACCTGTTAATGTGTAACCACATAATCACATGGAATATTGCTGAGGCTGTAGCTTTTTGGATCTGACAATTATATCTGTCAAAACAAAAGAAAAGAAAAAGCACAACAGGAAGAAGTATGGTAGGTTGGTTGTTTAATATTTCAAAATTGTTAACATCTCTAATTGGCATCGCTACTACCCTGGGTAAAAGAGAGACCTCTGCAAAATTTTTACCAATTGCTACAGCTGTTAGAAACCATCTGATTCCACCCTCAGGCTATTAATTGAAAGCTGCTAATTGTTTTAGGGTTTTCTTCATTTTTAAATTGTGTTTCTATGGTTAACAGAGAATACAGCAGTGGTGGGTTCCTCCCGGTTCGGCCCAGTTCCACCAAGCCGGTAACGGTGACGATATGATGTCACCGAAGCGGTTCTGCCCCCCACCGCCCCCCCATTCACCCCCCGCATTATTCTTACCTTTTATTTGGCCCCACCCCCAATCTATTGCTGCCTCCTGAGTCCCAGCTGATGGCTAGAGGGAAAAAAACCTGTTTAAACTCTTGCCGCGGGGCTTCAAAGGGCCGCCCTACAGCTGATCAGTGTTAAAAGAAAACAAATGAGTAGACCGGTGCTTGCAAAAATAAATGGGTAGACCAGTGCCTGCAAAAATAAATGGGTAGATCGGTACAGCTCTGCAAGCAGTTAAAAGCCTGGTAGACCAGTATCTCTGCTAAATCCTAAAGAATTGTCACATGACCATCAAACCACACCCACAAAATAAGCCACACCCACAGAACCGGTAGTAAAAAAAATTTAGAACCCACCCCTGGAATACAGAATATTATATTATAGGCTGGCTGGCCTTCTAATGTGTTTTATTATATTATTATATAATAATATTTTATTATATGCTGGCCTTCTAATGTGTTTTGTCTTGGACTGTAAATAAATTTGGATCATTTAAACTCAGACGATAACAAGACCATTTTTATTCAGAAGTATGTCTTGTAACTTCCCCAAATGTTCTCCAGCTTGAGGCATTCACACCAGCCTCTACAGATAGTTCTCGACATACGACAGCAACTGAGCCCCAAAATTTATGTTGCTAAGCGAGACATTTGTTAGGGGAGTTTTGCTCCATTTTATGACCTTTTTTGCCACCGTTGTTAAGTGACTCATTGCAATTGTTAAGTTAGTAACACAGTGAATCTAGCATTGACAGTGATTCGCTGTGGCAAGAAAGGTCATAAAATGGGGTCATAAAATGGGGCAAAACTTACTTAACAAATGTGTTACTAATTTAATAACTGCACTGCTTTGCTTAACAACTGTGGCCAGATCGGTCAAAAAATGGGGCAAAATCCACTTATTCGCTTAGCCACAGAAATTTTGGCCTCAATTGTGGTCGTAAGTCAAGGACTACCGGTACATGCCAGGTGCCTGAATTTTGATCATGTGACCATGGGGGTGCTGCAATGGCCATAAGTATGTATCAATAAATCACTTTTTTTCAGTGCTGGTGTAACTTTGAACGGACATTAAGCGAATGGTTGTAAATCAAGGACTACCTGTATGGCTTACGCCAGGGGTGTCAAACTCAAGGCCCACGGGCCAGATCTGGCCCGTGGGGTGCTTAGATCTGGCCCACAGGGCTACCCTGGAAACAGCGAGGGACTGGCCCATAGTGCCTTTGCCAGTGAAAACAGAGCTCCGTTTTCGCTGACGGAGGGTTGCAGGATGCCGTCGCAGCCGGAAACAGAGCTCGGGAGCCTGCTTTTGCTGGCAGAGAGCTTGGGCCGCCACAGGCACCCCAGACACGAGTGACGTCAATCTAGCCACGCTCCCTGGCCACGCCCCCCCAAGGTCAAACACAACCCTGATGCGGCCCTCAATGAAATAGAGTTTGACGCCCCTGGCTTACGCATTGTGCAACACAGCCACTACATCAGCGCTTCCCCTCTTGAGCCAATGACCTGCTTATTAATTCTCCCACTTCCCTATAAAGCAGCACCCCACACGGAGGGGGGGAGCTCTCCGCCTCTTCCCCATGCCAGTCTTCCCCAAGCAATGCCGCCACCCCCCCCCAAAGGCCCGCACTTCCTAAGGGGTCAGTCCCACCGAGCAGCCTGGGATGAGAGAATGTGCTATTCATAGCGGCTGCATTATTATGTAGACAAACTCTCTAGCAACAGGCATTGCTTGGTAAATAAAGGTAATTATTAGATAGCGTTATAGCAAAGGGCTCTACAACACTATTATAAAGCCAGTGCAAATGTTCCTGCTTCCCACTCTCCCACAATTGGGCCCAAAGCCAAAACGCCAATAATTATATTTTATCGCTGTGTAAACCAACTTCAACGCTTCATTAAGATACAGAAAAAAGTAGTCAAGAGGCCGTTTCTGCCCTCTAATAGCTAACGCGCATCTTGGCTTGATGACTTCGGGTGTCTGACACCCCACCACCACCCCGCCACATAGATCCACCTCTTCACACAAGCGTATTTTTCACAAGCCCTCAAACCAGGGGAGAAATGCTCCCAGTTCAGACCGGATCACCTGATCCGGTAGCAATGGCGGAGGATGGTTCAGAGAACTGGTAGCAAAAATCCCTGCGCCCCCCCCCAATGCCCAGCTGAGCCACGTGATCATCAGAGGCTTTTTTTTTTAACTTTTGAAAGCATTTTTTCTACAACCTCTTTGGCCAAAAAAATGCTTTTAAAAGTTAAAAAAAAAAGCCTCTGATGATCGCGCGGCTCACCTGGGATCGTCAGAGGCTTTTTTTTTTTTTATTGAAAAGTTTTACAAAAAAAACACAAGAATTTTCTTCCCCCCCATGTTCCCCCCACCCTTTCCCTCCCCTTTTAAAAGAGGCTTTTAAAAGCATTTTTTTACAACCTCTTCGGCCGAAAACCTACCATCAGAAGATTTAATTAGAAAAATTTTAGAATGCACAGAGATGGACAAATTCACAAAAGAACTCATGGAGAAAGAGGAGACTTCCCAGTTTCATTATAGGTAGTCTTCAATTTACCATCGCAATTGGGACTGGATTTCTGGTCATACATTGTTACGGTGGCAAGTCAAGGTAGCCTTATGACAGGACTCAATTTTATGATTTATTTTTCCAGCAGTAGTGCTTTATGGGCCATAAAGAACCCGTTCTTGGCCCGTCGTAATTTCAAACGGTCATTAGTTTACCAGTCATAAGCTGAGGACTAACCTGTATTGTTTATGCAAGGGGAAGATCAAAGTGATACAGGTTGGTGAGCAAAAAATGTGTCATCTCGGCTTGCTAAACTACAGTGATGAAATTCTGCCAACACCACCCAATTTTCGTACAAGTAAATTCATTAATATAATTAATATACTTAAACCACAACAATCATATTCAGTCTCCCCTCTCTTCCCTCCCTCAAACAATCTTACAGAGGTTACATTCAAACAACTACCTGATGGCGCAGTGGACTAAACTGCTGCTGTAGTAAAGTAGCACTTAGCTGCCAGCTGCCTGCAATTACTGCAAGTTCAAATCTCACCAGGCTCAAGGTTGACTCAGCCTTCCATCCTTCTGAGGTAGGTAAAATGAGGACCTGGATTGTGGGGGCAATAAGGTGACTTTGTATAAAAAAGAACACCGCTTGGAGGGAGGGACGAAAGCCCTACTAAGCGGATATATACAAAAGTATGAAGGCTATTGCTTATCGCATTGTAAGCCGCCCTGAGTCTCCAGAGAAGAGCGGCATATATAAATCAAACTAATAAATAAATAAATAGAGTCAAAGCCTCATTCAGACAATCTAGTAAGCCATGTGGTTGTTTTGCTTGTGTGGTTGAGGGACCTCGTTTATTGCGGTTTGCAAACCGCAATTTATGATTTAGTGTATGGTGCCAATCCAGTAAGCCGAACTGAAACTAAATACGGTTTAGCACAATTTTGAAAAACAGCCAACAGAAGAGCACCAATGAAATAGTTGAAGTTGAAGACTAAAAAGTGCCACGGGGGAACGTTTATCACCATCTAAGCATGCTTCCCAGGCCAAAAGAAATCTATGCTGGATCAGAATATCAGAATAACAGAGTTGGAAGGGACCTTGGGAGGTCTTCTAGTCCAACCCCCTGCTCAAGCAGGAACCCCCTACACCGTTTCAGACAAATGACTGTCCAGTCTCTTTTTGAAAGCTTTTGTGGTCCACCAGCAGCCTGTGGAGCTGGCAGCGGAGTCGGACAGTGAGGAGGCTGGGGAGGACAATGGGCCAGTCCTGGAGTCTGGATAAGGCCCGGACGAGGGCTCTGCATCAGAGGCAGAGATGGGGCCAGGCCATCTGGGAGTTATGCGCAGACTCCAGAGCCTCCAGAGGCAGATAGCAGAGAGGCAGAGGAACAGGAGGAGCCAGTTCCTAGTGCACGCATGCAAAGAGCTGCCAGAAAGCAAGAGCAGCTAAAGCAAAAAGGACAACTCGGGAGTAAGGCCAGGAGATGATTGTCCCCTCCCAGAAGGTTTAAAAGAGCAGCAACAGCTCTTGGGATCTTGTTGGCATCTCTTGCTTCTGAACTTTGTGGGGTTTTGCCAAGAAAAGCCTTTGGCAGGGTGCCAAAGAAGACGAAGGATGGTGATAAGGCCGAAGGACTGTTTATGAAGAATTTGTTTTGGAATTAATTTGGACTAAGCTGAGAATGAAGTAATTCTCAGCTGTTTTAATAAAATATGTTTGTTTAGGACTGATTGTGTCTGGTAATAACTACTTGGGCCTAGGTCATAACAAAAGCCTCCAGTGATGGAGAACCCACAAGTTAATTATTCTCACTGTTAGGAAACTCATGCCTAGTTTTAGGTTGCTTCTCTCCTTAATTAGTTTTTAATCCATTGTTTCCTGTCTTGCCTTCTGATGCTTTGGAGAATAAGTTGAACCCCCCCCCCTTTGTGGTAGCCCCTCCAATATTGGAACAGTGCTATCATGTCTCCCCTAGTCCTCCTTTTCACTTGGACTAGACACACTCAATCCTCTTCTCAAAAAACAAATAAAAGAAGAGGAAGAAAGGGCCTTCTTATGGAAAGGCATTTGAGGAGGGGGCTTCCAGGAAGCCCACACCCAAAAGGCAGACCAGCATCCCAGGGTGAAGGAGAGTTGAAGTTATCCATTAACCACAAACAAGAATGCATTATCTGCAAAAGGTCACTGCTAAGAGGGGAGTGTTATATTTTCACAAAAGGGGACCCCCCGCCCACCTCCATCGCCAGAGAAGGAAAAATCAAGTGCAAACTTCAATTTAGACCCACACCGAGAGCTTTTGAAACATTCAAAGGCAAAAGAGGCAGGGGATCTTCAAAAGCAGCAAAAGCTTTCAGAAAAACTAAAAAAGAAATCAAATCTGAATTTTAGCCCACCGAGATCAGGTTAATAGCTCTCCTGCCCTCCTCCAAGTATGATGGGCTACAGAATTTTGCATCTCCACACTATAAAAAAGATGTTGAGACTCTAGGAAAAAGTGCAGAGAAGAGCAACCAGGATGAATAGGGGACTGGAGACTAAAACATACGATGAACGGTTGCAGGAACTGGGCACGGCTAGTCTAGTAAAGAAAGGACCAGGGGAGACGTGATAGCAGTCTTCCAATATTTGAGGGGCTGCCATAGAGAGGAGGGGGTCAAGCTATTCTCCAAAGCACCCAAAGGCCGGACAAGGAACAATGGATGGAAACTGACCAAGGAGAGATTCAACTTGGAAATAAGGAGGAATTTTCTGACAGTGAGAACAATTAACCCATGGAACAGAAGTTGCCTTTGGAAGTTGTGGGAGCTTCATCACTGGAAGCTTTCAAGGAGAGACTGGACTGCCATCGGTCAGAAATGGTGTAGGGTCTCCTGCTCAGGTGGGGGGTTGGACTAGATGACCCCCAAGGTCCCTTCCAATTCTGTTAATCTGTAATCTGTAAAAATCTCATTCATCTGAAGGGTTCCAGCTGTTAGAAGAGCTGTTTTGCTCCAAGAAAATCAGAAATACAGGTAGTCCTCGACTTACGGCCACAACTGAGCCCAAAAATTCCATTATTAAGTGAGACATTTGTTACGTTTGCCTCACTTTTTATGAATTTTCGTGCCACAGCTGTTAAGTGGATCACTGCAGTTGATAAGTAGGTAACGCGGTTGTTAAGTGAATCTGGCTTCCCCATTGAGTTTGCTTGTCAGAAGGTGGCAAAAAAGAGTCACGTGACCTGGGGACACAGCAACCATCATAAACATGAACCAGTTGCCAAGCATCTGAGTTATGATCACGTGACCACGGGGATGCTGCAAAAGTCATAGCTGTGAAAAACGGTCGTAAGTCATTTTTTTTCAGTGCTGTTGTAACTTTGAATGGTCACTACATGAACTGTTGTAAATCGAGGACTATCTGTATCCATTTTTTTTTTTGCTTACCGGTTTATGAACATCCATTGTGGAACATGTGTGTTATGTAAAATACACCGCAGTGTGAGTAAATAACCACAACATGGGTGCAATGACATTGTTATTATGCATATGGAATCACCGAAATTTGCTTAGGGACTTTGTTGGCTGGTAGTTTACGCTTTAAAAATAATAATAATAATAATACAGCGGCATCTTCTACTAATCCTAAATTTGGCTCTCTCTAAAGCCATCTAATTGTTAATTTTAAGTTTTAATCTGTGCTTTAGGCCCGTATTTCACAATTTTGGCAACTAGGAGGTGTGGTGTTCAGCTTCCAGAATTCTCCAGCCAGCTATGGATGGAAATTGCAGAGGTAACAGTTAAACAAAATTTCCTCATTAAACAAAATCTGGGGAAGAGAAGTCACAGACAGAAATTAAGGCTGAGCAGGCCAGCTGCCAGAAATTTTAAAAATATATATTTTCCTTTTTTTTTTTATTTTTAACAATCATCAAATCCATATGTCAAAATAGAGTGACATATCCATTTCAAGGTGAGTTTCTTTTATGCCTATCTTACAAAACCTCTCCCCT
Source organism: Pantherophis guttatus (assembly GCF_029531705.1). The sequence goes on along the minus strand of NW_026844064.1, from coordinate 46,576,327 downwards.
TAAAGGCATACACAGTCATAAATCATTGGATTCTTTAGTACAGGGGTGTCAAACTCAATGCCGCCACCCTGGAAATAGGAAAGGACCGGCCCACGGTGCCTCTGCCAGCGAATACGGAGTTCAGGTGGGCCGCACGCAGCCCTCCCGGGCCCCGTTTTCCATCACAATGGCCTCCACAATGGCCCCGTTTTTGCTGGCAGAGGGCTGCAGGAGGCCATTGTGGCCAAAAACGGGGCCTGGGGTGGCCACGCATGGCCCTCCCAGGCTCCGTTTTCGCTGGCAGTGGGCTAGCAAAAGAAACTAAAAGCAAAACAAAAGGAGAAATGTTTCCCCTTTTGCATTGGAGCATGCAAGAAGGGACAGGAAAGGAGAAAGGGAAAGGAAAAGAAAAAGATGGGAAGAGACCAAGGAAGGAAGGAAGGAAGGAAGGAAGGAAGGAAGGAAGGAAGGAAGGAAGGAAGGAAGGAAGGAAGGAAGGAAGGAAGGAAGGAAGGAAGGAAAGATTATAATGAAAGTGAGGGAAGGTCTGAAGGAAGTCCTGCCTTAGTGCTTGGCCACCACAGGTGCCCCCAACACAAGGAAGGAAGGAAGGAAGGAAGGAGGGGGAAGGAAGGAAGGAAGGAAGGAAGGAAGGAAGGAAGGAAGGAAGGAAGGAAGGAAGGAAGGAGATAGATTATAATGAAAGTGAGGGAGGGTCTGAAGGAAGTCCTGCCTTAGCACTTGGCCACCACAGGTGCCCCCAACACAAGTGATGTTGAGCTGGCCATGCCCACCCCGGCCACGCCACGCCCCCGGAGGTCAAACACAAGCCCTCCATGAAACTGAGTTTGACACCTCTATTTTAGTGCTTTTCCACTCCCACCATTGCTCAATCTCTAATGATAGGAATCATTAAAGGCAGATCCAACTGAGAACCCAGGAGAATTAGAATTAGAATGAATGAGCTGGAAGGGACCTTGGAGGTCTTCTAGTCCAGCCCTCTGCTCAAACAGAAGAATTGATGCTATTTCAGAAATTTTTTGACTATGAGGAAAAACTAATGGGACAGTTTGCTTCCCAGAGCTGTGGGTGCTCCGTTGCTGGAGATTTTCAGACTGGACAGCCATTTGATCGGGGTACCATAAGATCTTCTGCCTTGAGCAGGGGTTTGGCTAGAAGACCTCTAAGGTCCCTTCAAATCCCATGATTCTATGTTCTATGAAGTGCCAGCAGCTGCCTCCCGAAATATGGTTTCGCTTAAAATCTTGGTCAAGTTCTCTCAAGTTAGCTGTGGTTGCATGAATGCAGGAAAAGGTACTTTTCCAATCGGCAGACAAAATTTCAACGCTGAAAGCACCTGCGAAGAAAATGAGGATGACGATGATGTATGTCTTACTATTGGCCAACGGATCTCAATGGAAGGAAATTGAACGGAGGGTTAAATGTGGTTGGCAAGCTAAGCGTAATTTTCAAGAACAATCTCCCCCAATGCTTGAAAAGTTTTCCATCAGTGTGTTCTACCTGCTCTAATATATGCCAGCAAAACACGGACACTAACCGCACAATCGATACAAGAGCTACGAGTGGCACAAAGAGCCATGGAAAGATACATGCCTGGCATCACCAGACAAGATATAAAGACCCACACATGGATGAAGAGCAGGGGTCTCCAACCTTGGTAACTTTAAACCTGGAGGACTTCAACTCCCAGAATTCCCCTTTGCTGGCTGGGGAATTCTGGGAATTGAAGTCCTCCAGGCTTAAAGTTGCTAAAGTTGGAGACCCCTGGATTCAGGGGTGAAATGCTCCCGGTTCGGACCGGATCGCCCAATCCGGTAGCGAGGGCAGCCGGTGGTTCAGAGAACCAGTAGCAAACATCCCTGCCCCCCCCCCATGCCCACCTGAGCCACGCAACCATCAGAGGCTTTTTTTTTTTATTTTTAAAAGCATTTTTTCTACAACCTCTTCAGCTGAAAAAATGCTTTTAAAAGTAAAAAAAAAGCCTCTGATGATCGCATGGCTCAGCTGGGATCGTCAGAGGCTTTTAAAGGCATTTTTTTTAACAACCTCTTCGGCCGAAGAGGTTGTAGAAAAAATGGTTTTAAAAGAAAAAAAAAGTTGGTCACACCTACCCAGTCACCTTACCCCACTCCCCACCAAGCCACGCCCACAGAACCGGTAGTAACAGATTTTATATTTCACCAATGCCTGGATTAGAGAACAAAGGAAAGTGTAGGATGCCATCAAGAGAATCAAAGAATTGCAATGGAAATGGGTCGGTCACATAGCAAGAAGAGCTGATGGCAGGTGGACCAAGGCAGTCGTAGAATGGATCCCATTTGATCCACTAAAGAGACCCAAAACAAGATGGATCAGCAAGTATGGCGGGCCCAATTGGCAAAAGAAAACTCAGGACCGTATGGGTTGGAAACATGCCTTCATCCCGCAGTGGATAGACAATGATGATGATGAATGATGATTAAAGAAAACGGTCAGTCCTCAACGGAAGCAAATCCGAGCATTTTGATGACTTTATCCTTAAAAAAGTTAGGTTGAAACTTTGCTTGGTTTTGTGCCCCGGTGGTTCTACATCAGTGAACACCACGGCAGCGTTTTTATTTACTCTAGAGCCGTGATGGCAAACCTGTGGCATGCGTAGCCATATTGGTGGGCACGCGAGCTCAGCTCCGGCGTACATGCACGCACCAGCCAACTTATTTTTGGGCCTTCTGCGTCCCACCAGAAGTTGCCAAACAGGTCATTTATGGCCTCTGGAGGACCTTCGGGGTGGGGGGGGGAGGCTGTTCTCCAGGCTCCTAGAGAGGCTCTGGAGCCTGGGGAGAGCAAAAAACAGGCCTACCGAGCCCACCGGGCCATTGCGTGCCAAAAGCGGGAGGAGAGGGGTCACACGCATGTGCGAGGGGTGGGGCGCATATAATTATGGGTGTGGTCACTTGCAGGCATGACACACACACACACACACCGCTCCCGGCACGTGATGGCAAAAAGGTTAGCCATCACTGCTCTAGAGAAATACAAAGTGACTTCAAATTAATCTGTCTCTGATTAATGAATTGCTCAGAATTTATAATTGCATCCCTTCTCCACAGACTGCCCTGAGCTGGGCCATGTCTCTGGGGTGTGTGTGTGTGTGTGTGTGTGTGTGTGTGTGTGTGTGTGTGCTATGCGCACACGTGCGTAACTATTGAGGCTGTGGCTGGGCTGTAAAACTTCTGTGCATATATTTTGCACACACAATATTGCACCCAGGGAAACCCGCTGGAACCAAAGCAGCAAAATCAGGTGTGAAAAAGCCACAGACAGCCAAGGGCAAGTGTGCGTAGGTACGTGCGTGTGTCAAAACGAAACACGCCCATTTTTTCACAAATGTTTGTTGTCTCAGGGTAATTAAGACTCCAACAGGCTTTGCCATCTTCGCTGCTCCCCCCACCCCTCACAAAAATACCCACTGCAGGATGCCAGTGGCTGTACATTCCAAATGCCAGAACGGCAGCATGCCCAATTTGGCAACAGGATGAACCTGGCAATGGCCATGTGTGAAGGAGCTAGTAAGGAAGTCATGCCCGAACTCTGTGCCAGGGCACACTATCGTGCCATAAGAGGACAGCCCAGCTGGCTAGCAAAATACACCGAATAAGCTGTTGGGTGACTTGCCAGCCTGGTACGCTGGTCTGGTCTAGCTTCTTTCTCCTTGGTTTCTAGAGGGGACGAGGTGATTGTGCCACGTTTCTGCAGACAGACATCAATCAGCCCAAAGCAGGGAAATCCCCTCCCATAGGGTGTGACTACCAACCTCCTGCTCCTATAAAAACAGGACACACAGAAGCCCAGGAGAGTGGGTGGGCTTCTGAAGCAAGGGGTTTGCACCGTTTTGCACACTGCTTCTAGTTTTAAAATGCAGGAAAACAGCACGCGTGCTGTCGCTCTGGCATCCTGGGAATGCTCTGGGACACAGAAAGGGCTTGGGGGTAGATATAGGGTAGGGGTCCCCAATCCCCAGCATCGGGCCAAGGCATGCAAGAAACCTGTCAGCGCAAACCAGTGAAGCCCCATCCACGGGATGCAGACAGCACGAGAAACCATGCCCGCTCTGGTTCACAGAAAAACCTTTGTCCATGGAACAGACTCCTGGTGCCCCCAAAAGGCTGGGGGGTACTGCTGATTTAGGGGGCCAAAAAAATAAGGAGGGAGATGGCCAGAGGGGATACGTAGCTACAGCAGGGGACCTGCCACCAGAACAAGCAGGAAGACAGGAGCGATGGAACGAAAGGCTGTATTGTTTAAGTGAAACCCAAAGCAATAGAAAAATAAATACAGGTAGTCCTCGACTTACGGCCGCAACCGAGGCCAACATTTTTGTCGCCGAGCGAGGCAATTGCGAAGTGAGTTTTGCCCCATTTAATGACCTTTCCTGCCACACTTGTTAAGTGAAGCACTGCACTTGTTAACTTAGCAACGCAGGTTGTTTAAGTGAACTTGGCTTCCACACTGACGTTGCTTGTCAGAAGGTCGCAAAAGAAGATGACATGATCCCCCCGGGAGGCCGTCATAAATATGCAACCGTCATAAATATGAGACTCACAATGAATCGTTCTTAAATCGAGGACTACCTGCAGTATCTGGCACTTGGGTGAGGGTCTTTTGACAACTTCAAGAAAAAAGGAGCTGTTGTGGTCCGCCAACAGCCCGCAGAGCTGGCAGCGGAGTCGGACAGTGAGGAGGCTGGGGAGGACAAGGGGCCAGTCCTGGAGTCTGAGGAAGGCCCAGACGAGGGCTCTGCGTCAGAGGCAGAGATGGGGTCAGGGCCATCTGGGTGTGATGTGCAGACTCTGGAGTCTCCAGAGTCAGACAGCAGAGAGGCAGAGGGCCTGTTCCTAGTGCACGCATGCACAGAGCTGCCAGAAGGCATGAACAATTAAAACAAAAGGGACGACTCAGGAGTAAGGCCAGGAGATGATTGGCGCCTCTCATAAGGCTTAAAAGAGGAGCAAAGGCTCTTGAGCTCTTTGTAGGAAAGCAACATTGCTAAATCTGTTTTCCAGTCGGCATCTCTTGTTTCTGAACTTTGTGGGGCTTTGCCAAAAAGGTCTTTGGCAGGGTGCCAAAGAAGATAAAGGTTTGTGATAAGCCCAAAAGACTTTTTCTGAAGGACTTGTTTTGGAATTAATTTGGACTAAGCTGGGAATGAAGTAATTCTCAGATGTTGTAATAAAATAGTTTTGTTTGAGACTAATTGTGTCCTATAATGACTAAGTGAGTCTAGGTCACAACAGTAGTGTACTTAGTAGAGAGTTGAGCAGGTTTCTTCAGCTGGTTGAAATACTGAGAAGATACGATGGGCTACTTCTAGACCCAAGATAAACCACTGGTTTATCTAGCCCCACCCCCCACTCCCCTACCCCACAATGCTCTCCAACACCCCAATGCATCTTTCTTTTTTCCCCTCAACACGTATGTACTTTCCAAGCAAAAGATGGAGCTGCAACACAATTTTTTTTTCCTAAGGAAGCTGAAAAAATCCAGGGGTTGTCCGGAAGCATATTTGGAAAGTTAGCAGCTCAGGCTTGTTTGAAACCATGTCTGATTCTATTTGTTTATTTTTTTTTTAATTAATGGCATTAAAAAAAATCAAACCCAAGAGAATTTGTCAAGGGAGGATCCATCCGGGATGACACCGGCTTGTGTGTGTGTGTCTCTGTCTGTCTGTCTGTGTGTCTGTACCTTGGAGTCAGGGTTGACTTGTGTTGACTACCTGGACAAGGTTCCTGCATTTTCTTGGCACTTTGTGGAGGTCCTTAGCCCTTGTCATCTTCTTCTGGCTGAGAGAGAGGGACTGGTCCAAAGTCACCCAGCTGGCTTTACGCCTAAAGTGGGACTAGAACTCACCGTCTCCTAGTTTCCAGCCTGGCACCTTAACCAAAATAACAAATTGGCTCTGTTGACTCTTCTCACCTACCAGATTTTGAACCCACATTGAAATTGCATAGAGCTGTGTTGAATTCCTGGTTGTATGGCAGTAACCAGATCGTTAACATTACTACTAGACTGCGTTTCAGAGCAATTTCCAAGGGTAGATTTGGCCAATGATAGACAACTCTAGATAGAAAAGAGAAGCAAGGACATAGAATAATAGGGTTAGAAAAGACCTTGGAGGTCTTCTAGTCCAACCCTCTTGGTTCAAGCAGGAGACCCTAGATATCATTCTGGACAAATGGTTGTCCAGTCTCTTCTTGAAAACCTCCAGTGATGGATCACCCACAACTTCTGGAAGCAAGTTGTTCCACTAATTAAGAATTATCACTCTCAGGAAATTTCTCCTTATTTCCAGATTGGATCTTCCTTTAAGGGTCTTTCACTCCTTCTTGTCCTGCCCTCAAGTGCTTTGAAGAATATGCCTATCCCCTCTGCTCTTTGACAGCCCCTTGAGTCCCTGGGGAAGGGACGCAGTGGCTCAGTGGGTAAGACGCTGAGCTTGTCAATCGAAAGGTCGGCAGTTCAGCGGTTCGAATCCCTAGTGTCGTGTTAACGGGGTGAGCTCCTGTTACTTGTCCCAGCTTCTGCCAACCTAGCAGTTCAAAAGCACGTAAAAAATGCGAGTAGAAAAATAGGGACCACCATTGGTGGGAAGGTAACAGCGTTCCGTGCGCCTTTGGCGTTGAGTCATGCCGGCCACATGACCACGGAGACATCTTCGGACAGCGCTGGCTCTTCGGCTTTGAAACGGAGATGAGCACCGCCTCCTAGAGTCGGGAACAACTAGCACATATGTGCGAGGAGAACCTTTACCTTTACCTTTTACAAGGTACTGGAAGACTGCTATCCTATCACACCTAGTCCTTCTCTTCCTTAGACTAGAGTTACCTAGCTCCCTCAATTGTTCATCCTCTGGTTTAGCCTCCAGATCCATTATCATCTTCGTTACTCTTCTTCGTGTTTCCTTTCTTCCAAACTCTTCCGCCTTCTGAGAAGCTCCATCTCAGAAGCAGAAGCTGAAACCATATACGAACTATAACCCAACAGGTAGTTCCACCAAGTAACGATATCCAATCAAGTGACAAGCAGGTGCCCCGTGTCTTTTAAGACCTTGGGTCTTTCAACACCTCTAAATAGTACAGCATTCCACTCTGGAGCAGGACCCCATGTGTGAAGGACCAGCCCTTCTTTCTACACCAATCTATCACGTCCCCAAGAGGAATGCAGCCACAGAGCCTTGTGACTTGAGGTGCTGACAGCTAAGAGGCTGCAATTATTCCATTTATCAGCTTCTGGTTTTAAGGGGACCAGGTCACAAGACAAGTCAACCAACTTAAATTGATCCGGTCTGTTAGAACAAGAGTGCCAAAAATCCAGAAATTGGAACAAAAGCAAGCTTGTGTTAGCTGGGAATCATCAGAGTTGTAGTCTCTAAAGCAGGGATCTGCAACTTTAAACACTCAAAGAGCCATTTGGACCCGTTTCCCACAGAAAAGAAAACACCGGGAGCCACAAAACTCTTCCCGTGCCTGACTATTTCTTGAGTGGCCACAAAACTTAGCATATGTAGTTGAATCAACTAGACACAAGGACAGTTTTTTCCCGAACGCCATCACTCTGCTAAACAAATAATTCCCTCAACACTGCCAAACTATTCACTAAGTCTGCATTTCTATTAATCTTCTCATCGTTCCCACCACCCATCTCCTTCCACTTATGACTGTATGACTGTAACTTTGTTGCTTGGAACCTTATGATTTATATTTATATTGTTCCCTGATTGCTTATTTGTACCCTATGACTATCATTAAGTGTTGTACCTTATGATTCTTGACTAATGTATCTTTTCTTTTATGTACACTGAGAGCATCTGCACCAAGACAAATTCCTTGTGTGTCCAATCACACTTGGCCAATAAAGAATTCTGTTCTGTTCTGTTCTGTTCTGTTCTGTTCACTCTATTATTAATCACTTTATCTGGTAATGTTGGCTAAACCAGCTAACCCAACATCTTCAACCCAAAGATCAAGGACTGGATTACAACTCCCAGCATCCCCAGCCTCTCCGTTAGTGGCCAAGACATTCTAAAGGCTACTAAACCAATAATTCCGGGGGGGGGGGGGTCATCAAACTGAAAAAAGGTGTTTGAAGTGTTAATATCTGGGAATTAATCGATTAGGATTACAAGGTGGCATAGAGCTGTATTTGAGGGGTTATTTTTCTTTAAAAATTGTTTTTTTTAAAGGAACGTAAAACTGCCTTGAGCATTATGTAAGCAAAGAAAAATCGCTGTTGGGAGAAATAAGGGCAAAAGCTGGGCTGGGGAAGGTTTTCTGCAGGTAATTTAATGCCCAGGAAAAAAAACAAAGCAAATTACACATCTCTCCAGAATAGCTGCGCCAACCTCTTCTTCCCTTAGGCCGATTTCAGACAATTCAAGTCTCTTAAAAATCTGGGTGGTGCAAGATTTTCCCCAGTCCTTTTTCAATCTGCAGATCAAAACTATCTCTTGTTGAGCTAGGCTCCAAATCCATGTAGTTAGTCCTTATTTAGTGACTGTTTGCAGTTACAATACGGATGAAAAAGCAACCCGACAACCAACCCGCATATTTACAACCTTTGCAGGTTCTGTAAAGCAAAGCCAAGTTGAGGTAAGATAGCTTTCGTTTAGCGACCATGCTGCCGGTCCCAATTCTGGTCGCTAAACACGCTAATACCAGTACTTGTATTTTTCTTGGGAACCAAAGAAAGGGAAGTCTTCTTCACCTTTCTGATCTCCCCTTCAAACCCTGTGTTTATTTTTTTATTTTATTTTAATCCATTTTATAATTGTAACTGTTATGATGTATTGTTTTATTTCTATGTAAGCTGCTCAAAGTTGCCTGAATTGTGAGATGGGTGGCAAATAAATTTGAAAAATGAAATGAAATGAAATAAAATAAAATAAAATTTAAAAATGTTAGGGTTAGGGTTAAGGAGAGAGGGGAAGGGAGGGGAGGGAAGGAGAGGAGAGGAAGAGATGAAGCGAAGGAAGGGGAGGGGAGGGGGGAGAGGAGGGGAGGGGGGAGAGGAGGGGAGGGGAGGGGAGGAAAAGGAAAAGGGAAAGGGAAAGGGAAAGGGAAAGGAAAGGAAAGGAAAGGAAAGGAAAGGAAAGGACATAGAAAAGTAAGGTTGGATGGGACCTTGGAGGTCTTCTAGTCCAACCCTTGATCAAGCAGGAGACCTTATACCATTCCCCTACAAATGGTTGTCCAGTCTCTTCTTAAACACCTCCAGTGATGGAGCACCCACAACTTCCGAAAGCAATTGGCTTCACTGGTTAATTGTCCTCACTGTTAGGAAACTTCTCCTTAGTTCTAGATGTTTCTTTAAAAGTCTTCCACTTGTTACTCCTTGTCCTGCCCTCAGGTGCTTTAGCGAACAGGTTGACCCCTTCTCTTCTCTGTGAAAGTCCTCAAGTACTGGAAGACTGGGAAGACAACTGAATGGCTGGTCTTCTACTCACATTGGAAAAGCAGAAAGCTCACATGTTCTCCTAATCTTCACACCAAGACCCTCAAAGCACAAAGCTGCCTTAATTCACCAGATGTTCTCTCAAGACGGCAGCTTTTTACATTCCAACAGCCCAAACTGGCTACCTTGGAGTTCATATTACAGCCAAGAATGGGAATCAGGTCTACCTGAACAACACTTTATACACTCATGGCAGGTAAGCTCCAGGAGAAGCTACCTTGCCCTTGAGGTGCCCCACAGATTATAAGTAAAAAGACACAGCCAAGCGTGGACAGTTCAAACATTATTAAACCTTGCTCCTATTAGCTTTTAGAGCCTTTCTTGGACCTAGAACAAATCATAGTTAATTCAATAAACCACAAAGGATTCACACAACAGAATGGGTAAGAAACCAACCAAGCAGCCACAGATTTCGCTTAGCACCATATGGGAACTCAGATATCAGCTGGTTTAAGTCTCTTTTTCAAAACAATGGATAAGCAAATCTTAACAATCTGAATTGGTCTCTGCACATTATCCTTAGTGAAGCATGCAAACCAGCGACTCCATTTCCTGCGTCGGATGAGGGGAGCCCACCTTTCTCCTTCTGTCCTGGCCACTTTTTACAGAGGCACGATTGAGAGCATTTTAACAAGCTTCATCCCTGTTTGGTTTGGTGGCAGCAGAGCCTCAGATAGAAAGTCCATACAGAGAGTGGTGAGGACAGCGGAGAAGATTACTGGAAGCTCATTTCCCGTTATTCAGGGTACTGCTTATAAGCACTACATACTTTACAGTCTGTTCCTGTTGCTCCCCTCTGGGAGGAGGTTTCAACGTATTTCTAGCAGGACTACCAGATTCTGTAACAGCTTTGTTCCCTATGCCATCCGTCTGGTAAACTCACAAGATTCGTTTTTCTCGCCATGTACATGTTTACATCCAAACTAGACTGTGTTGTTTCTCTGTGTCATATAATGTATGTGAGTATATGCATAATTTTGTATTTATTTGTTTTGTCATGTTCATGTAATGTATATTGGAGGTGGTATGCGATGAAATTTCATTTTAATGTATGCTGATTAGTGTACATTCAAAGAGTGACAATAAAGTAATTCTAACCACAGCCCTACAACAGTACAGACTTGGATTAACTTTTGTTAATCCAATAAATAGATTGCTAATAATGCTTCTGGATCTGGGGTCCCCTTTGATCTCTTACACCAGATGGCCAAGGCAGAAACTGAAATACTGAATTTGTAATCCATCATACCCATGGATATGTACTTCTAGTTCAAGTATTATTTGCGTTGACAGACCACTAATTCTCACCCCGTTTTGGACAGCTGAAGATTTATGCAAAGATGCTTGGAATTAAATCGAGACCTTTGGCTGTAGAACCTGTGATTTGGCTACAGAATGATGGAAAATTCATTTTTAGCTCAATTCCCAGAAAACACACACAAATGGTAGAGTGAAATGCAGCTAGTCCTCAATTTACGACCACCATTGAGCCCAAAAGTTGTTGCTAAGTGAGAAATTTGCTAAGTGAATTTTGCCCCATTTTACAAATTTTCTTGCCACGCTTGTTAAGTGAATCACTGAAGTTGTTAAATTAGTAACCCAGTCGTTAAGTGAATCTGTCTTCCCCACTGACTTTGCTTGTAAGAAGGTCGCAAAAGGGGATCGCATGACCCCGGGACACTGCAACCGATCTTAACCTTAACCGATTAATCTTAACCGATGAACCAAATTGGCTTAATTATCTTATATTCACATTTTATATGTATATTATTTTAACTGTTCACCGCCCTGAGTCCTTCGGGAGAAGGGCGGTATAGAAATTGAATAAATAAATAAATTAAATAAATAAACCGTCATAAATGTGAGTCAGTTGTCAAGCATCTGAATATAAATCACGTGACCAACCATGGGGATGCAGCAGCAGTCGTTAAGTGTGAAAAATGGCCATAACTCACTTTTTTCCCTACCATTGTCACTTCAAACGGTCACTAAACCAACTCTTGTTAAGTCCAGGACTACGAGTACTAATGGACATGAACAGACAGGCTAAAAACTGCAGGGAAAAATACAACGTGCACTTCTATCGCTGGATATTAAAAAGTGTATTAGATTTCTACACGCAACAACACACCTGCCTGCAAAGCTTGGGAGAAAATACTTGAAATTCCACAGAAACCTGAACCTGTATCAATTTGACCCAGAGAAAGAAGTGGGTGGGTGGGAGACAAGACATAATGGCCAAGCTTCAATCGGGCTACGGATCCTCCCAAACAACCTATGAATTTCCCAGCTCCAATTTTTGACAAGCTGGAAGGTGAAGATGAGAAGGACCCACCTGCTCCTTTCCACTTAGGAGTTTCAAACTGAAGATTAGTCATTTTGCCTTCAGCGAGACCCCATTCTCAGAAGGTGAGTCAGTCAGCCAGAGACGAAGCAGCCAGGAGGTTAAGGTACATGCTGGGACTCAAGTGAGAATCTTTTGATGAGCTGGTAAACTTCTCACGATTCTTTGGGACTCTCAAGCAACGGAGGGTTTACAGAAGACATTTCCATTCCCCAGAACAAGAGTGGTGAGGACTTCAGTTTTTGAGTGAAAAAGGAAAGCTCTGAAAATAAGTCCTGTGATCAAGTTTCTACCAGGGATGAAATACTCCCGGTTCGGACCGGATTGCCCGATCCGGTAGCGATGGCGGTGGGTGGTTCGGAGAACCGGTAGCAAAAATCCCTGAGCCCCCCCCCCATGCCCAGTTGAGCCGCGCGATCATCAGAGGCTGTTTTTTTTTACTTTTAAAAGCATTTTTTCTACAACCTCCTCAGTCGAAAAAATGTTTTTAAAAGTAAAAAAAAAAGCCTCTGATGATGGCACGGCTCAGCTGGGATCATCAGAGGCTTTTAAAAGCATTTTTTTACAACCTCTTCAGCTTCAGTTGTCTGATCGTCAGAGGCTTCTAAAAGCATTTTTTTCAGCAACCTCTTTGGCCAAAGAGGTTGTAGAAAAAATGCTTTTAAAGTTTTTTTTTTAAGTTGGCCATGCCCACCCAGTCACATTACCCCCACCCCCCCACCAAGCCACGCCCACAGAACCGGTAGTAACAAATTTTAGATTTCACCCCTGGTTTCTACCATGCTAAACTATGACTTGTTGAAAGAACAACATCTGCTGAATTCTCATATTGCACTAAAGACACAAAGCATGTTTTGCGAAACCACAACTGGTGGGTTCACACATTACATTAAGCCCAAACCAAACAAACTGGGCAATTAACGAAAGAAAATATTTGTAGCTCAGGGTTGAATTGTGAGGTCCTTGGTGCTCTCTCAACTTGGTTATTTTCTTGCAGATGTTTCATGACCCAACTAAGGATCATCATCCCTTCAAAACCCTCTCCCTTCTAGCACTGATGATGTTACCTAGTTGGGTCATGAAATGTCTGCAAGAAAACCACGAAGCTCGGAGAGCACCAAGGACCACACAACTGTGCAACTGCTTCATCTAATGTGAGAATCCTATCACCTGATAGCCTTAGCATCCAAGAGTTTTTCAAACCCAAGTTGAAGATTATCGATGGACACAAATTTCACTATTTATAATGGTGCACGCGATCCAAAGCACTAGTTCCCTCAGCAACTGAGTGAAAAAGACTGACGTGGGCAGAGCAGAGGAGACGTGGTCAGAAGGGGAAAAAGAAAAAAGAAAAAAATCTGCACTCAGTTCCTAGCAACACAAAGGAAATAACCATCTATCCATGGATTGTAGGAGCAGCGCACTGGAAAACAGTGGATGCACATCCCATAATTTATAATATGCATTGATTTCTCCTGTTCTGCGCCTTCCATAATCCAGTTTAACCAAACGATTTAATACTGTAATTCTTAAGCGTCTTATCTTCTTTCTCCATAGCATAATAGAATTTGAAACATCTCAATTTTGTTCCACCTTTACTTTAAAAAAAACTAAGCTTTTTTTTTAAAAAAACCCAAATATTAATTATATTGAATTCTATTTTCCTGAAGTATCATTCAAACATCAGATCAATTTTTTCAATCCCACCATTTTCTCTGACGTTTAGCCATCTTATCTGAGGAAGAGATTTCCCAAACACACTTGCAACTGTTCAATAAACATTTAATAAACATTCAATAAACAATAGCAATAGTCCTTAGACTTATGTACTGCTTCATAGTGCTTTACAGCCCTCTCTAAGCGGTTTACAGGGTCAGCCTCTTGCCCCCAACAATCTGGGTCCTTATTTTATCGACCTTGGAAGGATGGAAGGCTGAGTCAACCTTGAGCCTGGTGAAATTCGATCTGCCAAATTGCAGGCAGCCGGCAGTCAGCAGAAGTAGCCTGCAGTACTGCACTCTGACCACTGCGCCACCATGGCTCATGACTTAAGGGGTTGATCGGTTGATTTTTCTCACAGTCAATGTGGCGATGACGGATTTTTGAAAAGTCATGTTGGTTTTCTTTAGATGACGCCCCATTCGAGGGAACTACAAGTACCATGAATTTTCACTAGAGATATGTTGTTGTGTGATCAGGATCTGCCAACTGTCTGAAACCTTCCTTTAAAAAAGCCTTAAAATAAATATTTACTGGTTGACCAAATGGATGCATTATTAGACCTTGGGTATTCAGTCACAATGGGATGTGGTGGCTCAGTGGCTAAGATGCTGAGCTTGTCGATTGAAAGGTCGGCAGTTCAGCGGTTCAAATCCCTGGTGTCACGTAACGGGGTGAGCTCCTGTTACTTGTCCCAGCTTCTGCCAACCTAGCAGTTCAAAAGCATGTAAAAAATGCAAGGTGAAAAATAGGGACCACCTTTGGTGGGAAGGTAACAGCGTTCCGTGCGCCTTTGGCGTTGAGTCATGCCAGCCACATAACCACGAAGACGTCTTTGGACAGCGCTGGCTCTTCGGCTTTGAAACGGAGATGAGCACCGCCCCCTAGAGTCGGGAACGTCTAGCACATATGTGCAAGGGGAATCTTTACCTTTTATTCAGTCACAATCCCTGTGTTAAAAAGGTATTGTGTCATTTATTGAGTCCTACGGGAGAAAGGCGGTATAGAAATATAATAAATAAATAATAAATAAATAAATTTATAAAGGTGGCTTGATACTTTAAGACGGTGATGTGGGCGACAACAGATCTGTTCCACGCTTGCAAAATAAAAACAGCAGGGATTTCCCCCCACATTTGGGGGAATAAAAATGTAAATGAAAATTCAAAATGAATGTGGAAAATAGATACAGGAAGTCCTTGGCTTACGAGCAGAATTGAGGTCAGAATAACCGTTGCTGGGCAAGGAGGTTGCTGAGTGACTCGTGCCCAATTTTACAACTTTTCGGTCACAGTTAATTGAATCACTGGAGTTGTTAAGTGAATCACTCGGTCGTTAAACAAATCTGGTTTCCCTTGTTGACTTGGCCCTGGGATGCTGCAACAGTGAGAAATGCCTGCTGTGCGCCAAGCACCCAAATTTTGATCATGTGACCGTGGGGATGCTGCAATGGTCATAAGTGCAAGAACCGGTCATAAATCCCTTTTTTCAGTGTCACTGTAACTTGGCATTGGCTGTCTGGGGAATTCTGGGAATTGAAGTCCGCTTGCCTTAAAGTTGCCAATGCTGGAAAATCCTGGCTTACTGGAAAAATCAGAATCAGAATAGAGCTGGAAGGGACCTTGGAGATCTTCTAGTCCAACCCCTTACTCAAGCAGGAGACCCTATACCATTCTGGACAAACGGCTGCCCTGTCTCTTCTTAAAAACCTTCGGTAATGGAGCACCCACAACTTCTGGAGGCAAGCGGTTCCACTGGCTAATTGTCCTCCCTGTCAGGAAATTCCTCCTCAATTCCAGGTTGCTTCTCTCCTTGATTAGTTTCCATCATTGTTTCTTCTCCTGCCTTCAGGTGCTTTGGAGAATAAGTTGACCTCCTCTTCTTTGTGGGAGCCCCTCAAATATTGGAACTCTGCTATCATGTCACCTCCTAGCCCTTCTTTTCTCTAGACTAGCCAAACCCAAATCCTGTAACCATTCTTCATATGTTTTAGCCTCCAGGCCTCTAATCATTAGTTGTTCTTCTTTGTACTTTTTCCGAAATCTCAACATCTCCTTTGTAATGTGGTGACCAGACCTGGACGCAGTGATTCTACCTGTGGTCTAGGAATTCAAATCGGAGGATAACAGAAAGAAACTCAAGCCCAAAACTGCTCCAACCGATCACCAAAGGTCAGATCAGCCAACTGGCGAATTCCACAGGAGACAGACCCATCTCATTTGAGCTGTTCAATGCTCCAATAACCCCCCTGCCCACTTGAAACGGCTCAGCTTCCACAGGCAGGGCAGAAGTCCAGTGAGTGCCCCTTTTCTCTTGAAAAAGAAAAGACATTTTCCTATCCAACACATCTCCCTCCTCCTATTTTTCCCACAACAACCTTGTGAGGTGGGTTGGGTGGAAAGAGAGAGTAACTGGCCCAAAGTCACTCAACTGGCTCTCATGCCGAAGGTGAGACTAGAACTCACAGTCTCCTGGGGATTGGCCCAAGTCACCCAACCAGTTTTCATGGCTGAGGCGGGGTTAGAAGTTCTCTTTCCTATGATTGGCTCAACCAACTGGCTTTCACGCCTAAGGCGGGATTAGAACTCCTCATCTTCTGGGGATTGGCCAAGTCTGCTTTCATGACGAAGGTGAGACTAGAACTCACAGCCTCCTGGGGATTGGCCCAAGTCATCCAACAAGCTTTCACGGCTAAAGTGGGGCTAGAAGTACTGTTTCCTATGATTGGCTCAACCAACTGGCTTTCATGCCTAAGGCGGGACTAGAACTCCTCATCTTCTGGGGATTGGCCAAGTCTGCTTTCATGCCGAAGGTGAGACTAGAACTCACAGCCTCCTAGTGATTGGTCCAAAGCCACCCAGCCGGTTTTCTAGCTTGGTATCTTCATTACTACACCAGACCTGCTCCAAATATGAGCTCCAAACCACACTGTTCCTCACTGGACTGTCCCAACAATAGCCCTGAGGATGAAACACAATTTAGGACTGCCCAGGATGGATAAAAATCGATGATTTTTTTAAAAATATCAAAAAAAATTGGATTTTTAAAATTTAAATCGGATTTTTTATGTTTAAATTAAGATTTTTTTTTTCTTTTTATCAAATTTATTCTAATAAAATGCTTTTGGAGTAAAAAAAATCTATCTAAAGAATTATGTAGCATGAGGAGGCTGGTATATTCTGCAATGTTTACATTTTCATCCAATGAATCCAAGCTCTGCAAACTGAGATTAACAGGCATTGCATCGATGCATTCACACACAATTTCACGGCAGAGATGACAGTTGCTCTTTGAAAATTATGATTTAAAACGAGTTGATTTAAATCGAGCCTTTTTACCAGCGATTTAAATCGACTTGATTTAAATCAAATCCACCCTGGGACTGCCACGTTGGAGAAAGCAGCACCAAACACGGAGTTTTAATATCCTTCATTACAGGGGAAGACGACAAAAGAGAGCGCACCAGCCGAGGGGAGATGCGGCTGTAAAATATACGCTGTAAAGTTTTAAAATGCTGCAGCTGCTGCAGAGGAGCTATTTACACTCCCGTCTCAAGGGGGAGAAGACAAAATGGATTCCCCCCAAAGCGACTCAGGAGGTCTTAAAATTCCTAGGGAGTAAATAGCTTTTTTTTCCCTCTTCCACTCAGGAATTCAGAACCTCTGCCTGCCACATGTAGCTGAGACCAACATCTCCGCTCTCAGAGACTCAAAAAGAGGAAATTACAGCTAAGCAGAGACGAAAAATCAAAGCTCCATAGGAGAAACACAACAGATATTCTAATTTATTTATATATAATATAATACACACACACACACACACACAGAGGTAGTCCTCATTTTACAAAAGTTCACTTCGTGATGGTTTGATGTTACAGTGGCGCTGATCGAAGTGACTTATGATCATTTTTCACACTTATGACTGCTCCAGCCATCCCCACGCAATCAAAATTCAGGCGCTTGGCAATTGACTCGTACTTACGACATGTGCAATGCCCCGGGGTCACGTGAGCTCCCTTTTGTGATCTTTTGACAAGCAAAGCCGATGGGGAAGCCGGATTCACTAAACAACTGTGGTTACTAATTTAACAACCGCAGTGATTCACATAACAACGGTGGCAAGAAAGGTCTCACTTAGCACCGTAAAGTTGGGGCTCAATAATATATATTGGGAGGGAGAGAGGGAGAGAGAGAGACAGAGATCTCAGTAGGTAGGTAGGTAGGTAGATGATAGATAGATAGATAGATAGATAGATAGATAGATAGACAGACAGACAGACAGATATAGATAATAGACAGACAAAGATAGATAGACAAATAGAAAAATGATGGATCAATCCATCGATCGATAGAGACAGACAGATAGACAGACAAATGATAAATAGAAAGATGATGGGTGAATAGAAGATAGATAGATAAAGAGAGAGAGAGAGAGAGAGAGAGAGACAGACAGACAGACAGACAGACATGGACAGACAGATGATAAATAGAAAGATGATGGGTGGATAGAAGATTGATGGACATAGGTAGGTAGGTAGGTAGGTAGGTAGGTAAGAGTGGACTTCATGTGGTGATTTATAGTGCAGTGACTACAGATACCGAATTCCAGACGGCTGGGGAATTCTGGGAGTTGAAGTCCACAAGTCTTAAAAGTTGCTAAGTTTGGAGATCCCTGACCTAGAATAACACCTGATTATCTCAGTCTCAAACGGACCGTGGAATATCTTTGCATAAGGTAATTATGGGTGAGTGAAAATCACAAGTTTCCTGTTGAAGCTACAAGAAAGATGAAATTATGGACGCTAGTATGAACTTGTTCTATGATGAGCTAGAAAACTATGCAGCAACGCTCCTTTCTACCTGGAGGATTCCAGTCTCTTAACTGAGTTCATGACATCGGAGTTTGGTAAAATGGGAGAGGGTTATAAGGGGTCATTCAGAGATTTATAAAATTTCTCTCCCCCAGGAAACCATTTTTGGGAAGTAATTTTCAAGAAATGAAACCCTATGTTAGCCTGCTGTTTAATAATTTTGGCTGCTTGAATGAATGGCTGATATTGTAGTACAGGTAATCCTTGGCTTACAGCCACAATTGACCCCAAAATTGAACCTCGCTTCCCCATTGGTTTGCTTATCGGAAGTTTGCAAAAGGGGATCACATGACCCAGGAACACTGCAACGGTCATAAATGTGAGTCAGTTGCCAAGCATCTGAATTTTGATCCCGTGACCATAAAGGTCCTGCAACAGTCGTTAACGGTGAAAAATGGTCCTAAATCACTTTTTTCAATGATGCTGTAACTTTAAACAGTCACTAAACTAAAGTGCGTTGTAAGACAAGGGCTACCTGTATCTAAAGAAGGAAAGAAGATGCATGGAATCAGCAATTAATTTGATTTAAGATGCTAAGGTATTTCCAAATATCCCCCATCCATTGTGTGTTGGTCAACATTCTTTATGCATCCTGGAAACACATAAAAAATATTCTTTTCATTACCAAAGTTAACCTAGCCACGAAGTTCTGAGAAATGTAGGTTAGATTTCAAGTCTTCTGGAGTGAAGAATAGGAAACAATCCTGCAACGTCATAAGCAGGGGTGGGATTCTACCAGTTCGGACCGGTTCGGGCGAATTGGTATCTCCGATGATCAGCTGGGAATGAACCGGTTCGTCCCAACGATCAGATCCGCCCGCTCGTGATATTTTCCTACCTTTATCTTCTCAGATGATTCGCGCGGTAGAGCGGATTGCTGTGCGAATAAACTGTATTACTCCTCCGAAGAAACCAGGAAGTGACGATTTCTTCAAATTGTGCAGCGTGTGCAGCACACGCGCAAATCGTGCAATCACCGAACCGGTTGTTAAACCTGGAGGATCCCACCACTGGTCATAAGCAATGACTTTCTTATTTAATAATTACGTATAACGCAATGCAATTAAATAATGAAAGGGGCTGTCACAGAGAAAAAGAGAGTCGGCCTATTCTCCGTGGTTGCTAGGAATCAAAAAAGAACTTAATGGCCCATAATCAATAATATGATTTTAACTGTATGATTATTTTATTGTTTTTAGTTACTGCAGTTTTACAAAACTGTTGTACTTTCTATCCAAGGTTCTACAAACTATAAATCAAGTAAGAAATCATATTTGTCTTCTCGGATTTAAGCAATTCTTGAGGGTTTTATGTGTTTGCATGGCTTGTTATTCTGGGAAAGAAAGCAACGAGGTGGAATTTAAATTGGCTGCAATCCCTTCAAGAAGGCTTTATATTTTCTCCCAAAATGAGAGACTGAAGCTTCATGTCTTTCTATTGTTACCTGCTCAATAAACCAACATTTTATCTGTCTTCCCTCATTTTATCTGCAGAAAGAGGTAAACAGGAGATCTCTGGTTTATTCCCAATTTTAGCAAAACATTTATTAAAATGAATTAAACTCCTAAATTAAACTTTTTCCTTTCTTTTGGGGAGGTAAGGGCAAAATTGGAAAGCAATACTTGCTTAGCGGGTGTGCGATAGAATATAGATTTGTCAGCCAAGTCCTCATAAATATATTCCTGGCCCAAAATTACAGGGTTTTTTTTTTCCTTCCCCTTCCTTACGTCTTCCTCACATCTAAGAGGGTATTTTTCAAACTTGGCAACTTTAAGATGTGTGGACTTCAACTGCCAATAAATTGAGTCGCCAGATTCTTTCAAACTTGGTGACTCAACTTAAAGTCGCCATGTTTGAAAAACACGGATTCGAGATAATTCCACCCTGAGTGTTTGGCTCCAGCCGGTGGATTTTGCAAAGATCATGAAAATCAATAGTGTCGGAGAGATGCCTAAATGCCCCTTGTACGTGGCACTAATTTTCAATTTATTTCCACAAAATGGCTCTCTCCATAAAAATGGGAAATAAAGATACACGACCAAGATGTCTTTAATAAGTAGAGCAGATTTTTCCTATCAGCTTCTCTACGGTGAAGCCAAGACTAACAAGCAAGAAGTCAAAATATTCTTCCCAGCATCGTGCCCTGCAAATATGTTCAAAAGCAGTTCCCATTGTCCCTCACTGCTAAGACGGATGAGTGGGAACGAGCCCATCCAAAAACGGCTGACATAAAACCATCTGCGTGATACGGTTTTAAATGTATATCATATGGCCATCTCTCTTACAGATGTGTATACGGTCTCCTGGTTTTAATAAAGCACAGCATCAATTTAAAAAAACAAGTGATAATAATAATTAAAAAAGAACCATCTCCACGATCTATTATTCCATTTACAACAAAAAAAAATCAACAAGATGGTAGCCCAGGGAATCCGTACGAAACAAATTTTCTTGACTCTCTCTCTCTCTCTTCAAACCACAACAATGCCAGGACAAATTGCCACATCAAAAACAGGCAGTCCTTGAATTGCGACCACAACTGAGCTCGAAACGCCTGTTGCTAAGAGAGACAGCTGTTCAGTGAATTTTGCCCTGTTTTACAACCTTTCTTGCCACAGTTGCTAAGTGAATCACCGCAGGTGTTAAGTTAGTAACACGGTTGTTAAGGGAATCTGGCTTACCCGTTGACAACTCGTCAGAAGGTCGCAAAAGGTAATCATGTGACTCCAGGATATTGCAACCGTCGTAAATATGAGTCAATTTGGATCACGTGACCATGGGGATCCTGCAGTGCTTGTAAGTATGAGAAATACAAAACCCTAGTAAGACCACACCTGAAATACTGCAACCAATTTTGATCACCAAACTACAAAAAAGACATTGAGACTTTGGAACAAGTTCAGAGAAGAGCAACTAAGATGATCAAAGGCCTGGAGACTAAACCAGCTGCGGGTTTTGGGTCTGGAAGACCACTGGAAGCCAGTGCAGCTCGCGCAGGAGGGGTATCACGTGGGCACAACGAGTTGCGCCCATAACCATCCGTGCGGCCACATTCTGGACCAGTTGGAGCCTCCGAGTGCTCTTCAAGGGGAGCCCCATGTAGAGAGCATTACAATAGTCCAGCCGGGAGGTGACAAGGGCGTGAGTGACCGTGCGCAAGGCGTCCCAGTCCAGAAAGGCCTACAACTGGCGAATCAGGAGAACCTGATAAAAGGCCCCCCTGGCCACAGCCGTCATATGCTCTTCTAAAGACAGCCGTGCGTCCAGGAGGACGCCCAGATTGCGAGCCCTCTCTGTGGGGGGCAAGGATTCAGCCCCAATAGTCAGCGATGGCACCTGCTGACTATATCGGGATGCCGGCAGCCACAGCCACTCGGTCTTGGACGGGTTGAGTCTGAGCCTGTTCCTCCCCATCCAGACCCACACGGCCTCCAGGCAGCGAGACATCACATCAAGGGCATCGTTGGGGTGGTCTGGGGTGGAGATGTACAGCTGAGTGTCATCAGCGTACTGATGGGACTCTCACCCCAAAACCACAGATGATCTCACCCAGCGGCTTCACATAAATGTTGAACAGAAGGGGTGAGAGAACCGACCCTTGCGGCACTCCCCATGCGAGGCGCCTCAAGGTCGACCTCTGCCCCCCTGCCAACACAAACTGCGAACGGTCGGAGAGGAAGGAGGAGAACCACCACAGAACGGTGCCCCCTATTCCTAACCCCCTCAACCGCTGCAGCATGATACCATGGTCGATGGTATCAAAAGCCGCAGAGAGATCTAATAGGACCAGGAAAGAGGAGCAACCCCTGTCCCGAGCCCTCCAGAGATCATCCACCAACGCGACCAATGCTGTTTCTGTGCTGTACCCCTGCCTGAAGCCCGACTGGTACGGGTCCAGATAGATAGCTTCATCCAGGTACCAGGGAAGCTGTCGTGCCACCACACTCTCAACAACCTTCGTCACAAAACGAAGGTTGGAGACCGGACGGTAGTTAGCTAACACAGCTGGGTCCAGGAAAGGCTTCTTGAGGAGGGGCTTCACAACCGCCTCTTTCAAGGCGGCGGGAAAGGCACCCTCACTCAAGGAAGCACTTATAATCCCCTGGAGCCAGCCTCGTGTAACCTCCCGGGAGGCCAATACCAACCAGGAGGGACATGGGTCCAATAAACACGTGGCGGCACTAATCTTATCCAGAACCCTGTCCACATCCTTGGGAGCCACAGGATCAAACTCCTCCCAGATAATATTCTCAAGACCTACCCTCGTCTCCTCCCCCGGATTCATCCAGTCGGAGTCCAAGCCTTCCCGAATCTGAGCAACTTTATCATGCAGGAATTGCACAAAATCCTCAGCTCGACCCTGCAAGGGATCTTCCCGCACTCCCCCCCGAAGAAGGGAGTGGGTCACCCTAAACAGAGCGGCTGGGCAGTTCTCTGCAGATGCGATAAGAGTGGGAAAATGGTTAGATTTCGCCACTTTTATCGCCACTAGGTAGGTCTTGATATAAGACCTCACCTGTGTCCGGTCAGAATCGGATTGACTAGTCCTCCAGATGCTCCCTAGGCGTCTTTTCCTACGCTTCATCTCTCTCAGCTCCTCGGAGAACCAAGGAGCCAATTGAGATCGGCATCGGGTCAGAGGCCGCAGAGGCACGACGCAGTCCAAAGCTCTGGTGGCCGCACTCTCCCAGGCGGCCACCAGGTCTTCGGTCGAGTCATGTGCCAGAGTCTCAGGAAACGGCCCAAGCTCCGTCAGGAACCTTTCAGGGTCCATCAGGCGCCTGGGACAGAACCATCTGGTCGGTTCCGTCTCCCTGTGGTGGGGGGAAGCGGTAGGAAAGTCCAAGTGAAGGAGCGAATGATCTGTCCATGACAAGGGTTTAATGTCTAGGTCTCCTCTACCAAGATCATTCAACCACTGACCAGAGATGAAAATCAACTCCAGTGTGTTCCCCTATGTAAGTGGGGCCTTGAACTAACTGGGTCAGGTCCATGGCCGCCATGGAAGCCATGAACTCCCGAGCCACCTCTGACGCCTCACCCGTGGATGGTAGGTTGAAATCCCCCATGACAATAAGTCTGGGGGTATCAACCGCCACCCCGGCAATAATGTCAAGGAGCTTGGGCAGGGTCGCCGCCACATGGCAGGGAGCCAGGTATGTAGTCAGCAAACCCATCTGCACCCCACGGCCCCACTTTACAAAAAGGGACTCACATCCGGCTATCTGAGGAACAATGGTCTCCCTCGGACAAAGACTTTCCCTAATAATCGCCGCCACTCCCCCACCCCTCCCCTGAGCCCTTGGCTGATGAAAGAAATATTGAGATGGTATAGATTCTCCTGCTTGAGAAGGGGGATGGACTAGAAGACCTCCAAGGTCCCTTCCAGCTCTATTCTATTGTAAATGGGCATAAGTCACTTTTGTCAGTGACACTGTAACTTCAAACGGTCACTAACGAATGATGGTTAAATCAAGGACTACCAGTAAAGGTCGCAATGAAAACATTCATACAAGGATTTGACCCCATAAGCCAACATCTGTGCCTTAAAACCAAATTGAAACTCTCCGAGTGCAACGCATAGCCTCTGAAGCAGTTTACACTGACTGGACATCGATTTCAATTCCCAGAATTCTGTAGCCAACATAGCTGAGGATTCTGGGATCTGAAGACCACAGATCTGGAGGATACACTGTGTTGGAGGCCAAGCCGTTCCTACTAACTATGGTCTTGGCAAGACAGGAAAACTATCTTCAGTAGAGGAACTTCTCACCGAATTATTCTTTCTCAGGATCCTGAAGTACAGAAGCCGAGCTTTATAGAGTAGGTAACCCATAAATTGGGGGGGGGGGAAGGGGGGGGGGGAATAACCCAGGCGGGTGAGGAATTCTGGGAGTTGAAGTCCACAAGTCTTAACGTTGCCAAGGGCTTGGAGACCCTTGAGTTAGAGAGCTCGTTTTGACTTGGAACGCCTTTTCCATTTCCTTTGAAAACAAACTTTTTTTTTTCCTCCCAGAATTCAAAAAGCAACTTTCAAAAGGCGTTTGGTGCGAGACTGGAGAAGGCGTGTAAATATTGTCTTCAGGTGCTTGGAAAGGCCTCGGAGAAAATCTTCCCACACCTGCCTTCTCTAAACGCTACCCAACTTCAAAGTAACAATTACCCGGGGAGACAAACAAAAAAGCCAACGGACTTGGGAGGACAACTTCTGCCCAAGGCGGTGTAGCTGGACCTGCTGTTAACAGAGCAGCTGAGCAACCCCCCAAAGCGATCCGACTCAAGATCCTGAAGTTGTAAACAACCCAAAAAAAGGGACTGATTTAATACACCAAGTTCTTCCACGCACGGCACAGAACAAGGCGACCATCTGGAAGAGTGACTCATACACTTTCTATAAGATGGCTGTTCTCCCCCTTGTTGTTGCTGCTACAAACAAATGAGACGCAAGAGCTCTTTACTACGGGGAGTAAAAATTAAAGAAAGTGAATCGTGGGGGGGGGGGGAGTAACTCCCATCCCTTTACAACCTAAATCTTATGTATGCTCACCTAAACTCGATTCTTAAATCCCAAAAATGCTATATCCCAACGCCAATATATATATGAGATACAGGTAGTCCTCGACTTACAACAGTGCGTTTAGTGACCATTCAAAGTTACAACGGGGCTGAAAAAAGTGACTATAATTTTTCACACTTATGACCAGTGGTGGTATACAACTAGTTCGGACAGTAGTTAAATTGCTGGTTGGCCCCGCTCTGCCCCTTCCAGGCGTCCGTCCAGGCGACCCATTTTTGCTCCCAGGTGGTTGCAGGAAGCCAAGTGCTGCCTGTCACACCCCCTGGCCACGCCCACCATGGCCACGCCCACTCAGCTGGTCATTAGGGCAGAGAACCGGTTGTTAAATTATTTGAATCCCCACCACTGCTTATGACCATTGCAGCATCCCCTTGGTCACAGCGTTTGGCAACTGACTCATATTTATGACGGTTGCTGTGTACCGGGGTCATGTGACCCACTCTGGCGACCTTCTGACAAGCAAAGTCAATGGGGAAGACAGATTCGCTTAACAACTATGGCAAGAAAGGTCGCAAAATGGGGCAAAACTCACTTAACGAATGTTTCACTCAGGAATATAAATTTTGGGCTCAATTGTGGTCGTACGTCGAGGACTACTTCTACTCATCTTTTCCACAACTATTGATAACTATTCAAGTCACAATATTCTCTTAAATGTCTAACTTCTGTAATTTATGCAAGGTGTTAATTTATGGTCTAGCTCAGTGATGGCTAACCTTTTTGCCGTCGCGTGCCAAAAGTGGGCAGAGCGCGGAGGGGTCGCCCACATGCCCACACTCATAATCCAATGCCCTCCAATGCATGACCACCCACCTGTGCTCCCCCGTGCATGACACACACCCGTGCCCCGTTTTGGGCCTAGCAGGCCTACCTGAATCCTCTGGAGGCCGGAAACGGCCTGTTTCCCAACTTCTGGTGGGCCCGTTTTTTGCCCTCCCCAAGCTCCAGAAGTCTTTCTTGGAACCTGGGGAGGGCAAAAACAGCCTCCCCCCCCCCCGGAAGCCCTCCAGAGGCCGAAAACGCCCTCCCAGAGCCTCCACATGAGCCCTGTAGTTACCTGGCATCCAGAAAGGGCCGCGTGGAGACACCTGGGAGGCGAGGGGTGGCATGGGCGGGGCCAGCCAAAAATCAGCTGGACGGCCCGCGCATGCACGCTGGAACTGAGCTAGGGCAATGGCTCACGTGCCCAAAGATATGGCTCCACGTGACACCTGTGGCACGCATGCCATAGATTCGCCATCACGGGTCTAGCTTCTTTATACAGGTAGCCTTTGACTTACAATAGTTCATTTAGTGACCATTCGAAGTTACATCATCATTGAAAAAAGGGATTTATGATCGTTTTTTCACACTTCTGACCATTACCGCATCCTCATGGTCCCGTGATCAGAATTCAGACACTTGGCAACTGGCTCTTATTTATGATGGTTGCAGTGTCCCAGGATCACGTGATCCACTCTTGTGACCTTCTGTCACGCAAAGCCAATGGGGCAGCCAGATTCACTTCATAACCACGTGACTGGCTTAACAACTGCAGTGCTTCACTTAACTACTGTGGCAAGAAAGGTTGTAAAATCAGGCAAAACTCACTTAACAAATGTCTCACTTAGCAACATAAATTTTGGGCTCACTTGTGGTCGTAAGTCAAGGACTACCTGTATAAAATCCTTAAGCACCTATATCGTCAGCTTTTTCAAGCCTTTATGTTTGGCTGGTAGAGTCCCGTCTAATCAGATTTATACCCTGGAAATCTACTGCATTCTTTAATTTTGAATAACCTTTGATACCCAAGGATCACATCAGATCCTCTCTATATAGCGCAACCGTTGTTTCCTCACATATTTCTAACCTATTATAGTTCTCCATGCATCCATAAATTCTGTTTCTCACCTAGCAAACGTGACTGGAACCTCCATTTTATAATCTGGGCTCATCATCACGGGAAGAGGAGTCATAAAAACAAGATGGCGGCTGAGCCTACAGATGCCTTGCTACACTGGTAGTGTCTCTACTTTTATTAAAATAAAAAATGTCAATTGCTATCTGTTTTCCACTTGCTGGAATTCTCGTGTCTTCCGCACCTTATAAAGGATTGATTGCTGTTGATTTCTGGGTCCCATCGCTCAGAGAGATGATGCAGGGAGCAATCAGCAATCAATGGATGAATGGAATCAACTAATGTCTATTTGAAATCTGATATTTTTCTCTGATGTGCAGATTTCAGAACTTCCGTTATCAACTTGGATCACCCCGAATCTTCCATCTGCTTTTCATGGTAGCAACAGATCAAACAATCTGGAGAAAGCCTGCATATTTATTGCACTCTCCAACAGGAGAGAGTAGAGGTGGCTCAGACTCTGGCGATTTCTGAGTTTGTTTTTTTGCCTGCAGGCATTTGATTATCCAACAAGGTAACACCACCAGTGCCAGGGAAGATGGGGTTCGCTCCCTGTTTTATACACAGTAGCTTGTCTCATCAGAGTTTGTAGGGGTGTAGTTTTCCCGTTTGGCAATTCTTTGATTAAGGTATTGTTTTTCACTTGATTGTTTGGCTGGTGTTAATCCCTGCTTATCTGGGTTTTGGCTGCTGGAGAGGATGTGTTCTAGTCTTTTGTTTCCTTCTTTGCTTTTTTAATTGCCTCTTTTGAATGGTATATAAATGTATTTATCACGATGTGTCTATTGATGGCTGATGCGTCTAAATGCCGAGCATCCAGCAATTTTGATCTGGGAAGAGTCTGAACTTGGGGAACCAGAGGAAATGGACAGGACTCTCTAAGCTACTGGTTCCACCACTTGTGTGTTAGATCCATGCCCCTCTTGGCTAATTAAATGGTGCAGGAGAGGGTGCATGATTGGGTCTGGGCTGTAGCTAACTCCTCCTAGAGGGAGGGGGTCCCGCCACCTCTTAAAGAAGCCATAGTGTGTCCCCTCCTCAAAAGACCATCACGTGATCCAACCAAGCTGGACAGCTTTCATCCAGTTTCCAATCTTCCTTTTCTAGAGAAGGTGGTGGAGAGAATGACTGCGTAGCAGCTTCAGAGAACCATGGATGAAGTGGTTGATACCCCTTTTCAGTCTGGATTCAGACAAGGGCTTTGAGGTATCAGACTGATTGATCACACTTCATGGATGACGAGAGTGGGATGGAGGTGCTGCATCCATCCTGGCTCTTCTGGACCTCTCAGCGGCTTTTGGTACCGTTGATCATGGTATCTGTCAGCGTCTCACCGCTGGCATAGAGAGGAGAGAGATAAGCCCTGAACTTTTGCCTGCTAAATCCCTTTGAAGCTGGGTCGTCGTGGAAATGAAGGGAGGGGGGACATTCCTGTGAAATGACGAGACAAGAAGTCAGTAGAGTGACTTGGAAGATAGCCAATGAGAAGCAAATAATTGGGGATCGGAAAGGGAGGGATTGGGGGGGCAAAAGGTCAGTCTTGTCCACATCGAGTCATGATCCGGTTGCTGTGCTCGAATAAAGAGAAGATTTCCTTAAAGATTGGCAGTTTGGAAATTCATTTATTTTGAGATAGCATCGAAGTCTGACAGTATCCTTCAGGGCCAGCTTCATATTTGGAGAATTGTGGTTGTGTGGCACTGTATTGTGCTGTGGTTTCCCTCCTTTCTCTGGGGCTGGTTCCAATCGTGCAAAGTTTTCT
This sequence comes from Pantherophis guttatus, assembly GCF_029531705.1. The sequence goes on along the minus strand of NW_026844064.1, from coordinate 46,547,672 downwards.
CTATGCAGACGCATCCCAGATTCAGAACACAACAGAATAATAAGAGTTGGAAGGGACCTTCAGGGTCTTCTAGCCCAACCCCCTGCTCAAGCAGGATGCCCTGTACCGTTTCAGACAAATGGTTGTCCAGTGTCTTTTGGAAAGCCGTCAGTGATGAAGCACCCACAACTTCTGGAGGCAAGCGGTTCCACTGGTTTGAATGTTCTCGCCGTTAGGAAATTTCTCCTTAGTTCCAGGTTGCTACTCTTACTTGATGCGTTTCCATCCATTGCTTCTTATCTTGCTTTCTGGTGCTTTGGAAAATAAATTGACCCCCTCTTCTTTGTGGTAGCCCCTCAAATATTAGAAGACTGCTATCTGTTGTGGTCCACCACTATCAGGTCACCCCCTAGTCCTTCTTTTCTCTAGACTAGCCATACCCAATTCCTGCAACCGTTCTCCGTATGTTTTAGCCTCCAGCCCTCCTTGGCTGCTCTTCTCTGCCCTCTTTCCAGAATCTCAACATCTTTTTTTATATCACGGCAACCAAAACCGGATGCAATATTCCAAGTGTGGCCTTACCAAGGCCCGATAAAGGCAGTACTGACACTTCACGTGATCTCGATTAATCATCTAACGCTCCTTTGCCCTGTTGGCAGTTTTACTTTCAAATCCCTTTTTTCTAATGACCCAACGTCGGATTTTAGGACCCTGTTTCTCCAACTGTTTTATTTGCCCTGGAAATGAAACACGACTTCTTCCACATCAAAATAGCTTCCATTTTAGTGAAACAATCCATCTGCTCCATGTGACTCAGAGCTGCGCTTTAAGAATGCCTTACTGTTCAGGCCGACGGTTGTTGCAGCAGCCGCTGCGCGCACAGTCTGTTTTGTTCACATACATTCTTTAGGGATGACACATCCTTATCCAAGGGCCTCTAACGGATGGGGCTTGTGGCTTCTCCCCCCCCCTCTCTCTCCCCCCCACCCCATTTCATCCGCCCAGCACGAGAATGACTAAGCTGATAAAAATTCCTAGCCAATTATAAACCCACTTAAAGGGACAGGCGACCCCCTTCCCTACTGAAAATATACACACCGCCGAACTCTCGCCATCCTATACTGGATGTTTCTATTCATAGGAGGAAAAACTAAATGGATACCCTCAAGTTTTCATCCGCCCCAACTGGATCTGTGTGTTGCCTTTTTGAGATCCACACATGCTCCAGATCATTTTAGAAAGCCATCGTTGCTCCGGGATCTAATCCCTTCTGTTTTTTTTTTATTTAGAAGCATTTGCAGGCTGAGCTTTGATAGGACTTAAATTGCAAAAAAAAAAGGAGGCAGCATGTGCGGTTATTCGCGGAGCTTGAAATCAAGCAATGCAAAACAGTCCTTCAACATGAACCGTCAAAATAAAAATAAGTATTAAGGGACTAATAGTTCACTTCTCTAAAGATGAAAGAAAGGCAACTTTTTCATGGACATCTTTTCTTCTTGTCTTGCTTAGTTTTAGTTTTGCTCTTCTTTTGTTTTGTTCCTTTTCTTTTTCCTTTCCGAGTTTGTATTTTAACTTTGGGAATAAAATATAAACATTTATTAAAAAAAAAAAAAAAGCAACCCTTTTAAATACAGCCTCAGCAGCAGTTAATCTAAAAATAGAAAGATGCCTTTGCAAATCTTTTGCAATTTAAATATTCTGCAGCAAGCAAGGGCTTGAACTTTTTACTTAGCCAAAGTACCTGAAAAGTACACGCTGAACTCTAAAAGAAGACAACTGTACACCAACAACAATTCCCATAAAGAAATAGACTGCACTTCAATGTATTTCAACCATAAGGTCAACATTTCCTCACCTGGGAGGTACAGAACAAAATATATCTAAGAGACGCTTAGGACCACTCAGTACAGACTACAAGCTTACCGAAAAATAACACTGCTCTAGATAAATGAGTTGCAAAGTTTCCTGCTTATTCATGTCACTTCTGCAGAACCCTAACATATTTCTAGCCCTCTGCGATTTCTGACAGTCTAGTTTTCCATATGTGGGAGTGTGATACAATATTCCTAGCGTAGGAATATCCACCTTCAGACAACATGGAAGAAACCAGGAATACATAGGCTATTGAAACTTAATTCGTGTTTTTCAAGTGTAGTCACAATTAAAATATTAATTATTTAACAATTAAAGGGTTCCAGGTGGACTGTCGTTTCAGGGTGAAGCTCTGTGGAGGAAGCTTCAAACTCGGTTGATCACTTTTAGTGAAGATCTGTCTTGAGCAAACCACGATAATAACAACAGAATAGTTGGAAGGGACCTAAGAGGTCTTCTACTCAACCCTGGCTCAAGAGACCTTATATCCGTGATGGCGAACCTGTGGCACGCATAGCCATATCGCTGGGCACACGAGCTCAGCTCCGCCAGCTGATTTTCGGGCCTTCTGGGCCCACCAGAAGTAGGGAAACGGGCTGTTTCCTGCCTCTGGAGGGCCTCCAATTTTGGCCACAAATATTGTTTTTATTTTATTTTTAAGGATACTGCTTCCTCTCCATCGCCTCTTTTTTTTCCCCCAATCAACTTGCTTCACACTTCAAAACGCTTGAGACACAAATGTTATCCCAGTTGAGTCTAATGGGCGAATTACTTAAGTGTAGAGTTTGGATTTTGAGACAAGAATCATCACAGTTATGATTTTAAAGTAAGCTTTGCAAGAGGACTGGTCCCAGGAAATGTTTTAAAAAATTAAACAGTGGATTAAAGAGTGGCAGTCCGGTGTTAGTTTGGAAGCCTGCTTATCAATGCGTAAGACCATCAGAACTTTGTCTTCTGATAAATGGATGTGTCTAACTGATTACAGTTCACGGGCAAGTCTCTTTTTTTTTTTTTCAAACGGAAAAGATCCAAACTTACGGCAGCTTCTGCTTTTGAAAAAGTGGCTTAGGACCTGGTTATCTATGGGACCGCCTGCTACCACCAATAGCCTCCCACCGACCAGTACGCTCCCATAGAGAGGGGCTCCTCCGGGTGCCGCCGGCCAAACAATGTCGACTGGCGGCCCCCAGGGGGAGAGCCTTCTCTGTGGGGGCACCTACGATCTGGAACGAGCTCCCCCCAGAGATACGGAGGATTCCGGATCTGCGTACCTTCCGTCGCACGCTTAAGACGTTCCTATTCCAGCAAGCCAGCCTGACCTAAACTTTTCCTCTTTTAAATGGGAATTTTAAATTTGGTTTTAAATTATTGGGGTTTTAAATATGGTTCAGCCAAATTTATTTAACTTGTTTTATTTCTATTTTAAATTTTGTATTTATATGTTTTATTTCATGGCTGTTCACCGCCCTGAGTCCTTCGGGAGTAGGGCGGTATACAAATTTAATAAAATGTAAATGTAAATGTAAATGAGTTACCAGGGTTGTTATGCAAACCACTTGGTCGTGAAGTGAATTCATTCTCCCAAATGAGCTTTTTTTTTTTTTTTGCAGGAAACTGATAATAAATTTCAGAATGGAAATGGTTGATTGTCAAGCACTTGAGATGCGATTGTGTGACTCACACGATTGTATGCGTGGTAGCAGGGGTGGGTTCTAAAAATTTTTACTACCAGTTCTGTGGGTGTGGCTTATTTTGTGGGCGTGGCTTGATGGTCATGTGACAATTCTTTAGGATTTAGCAGAGGTACTGGTCTACCAGGCTTTTAACTGCTTGCAGAGCTGTACCAGTCTACCCATTTCTTTTTTGCAGGCACTGATCGACTCATGTATTTTTGCAGGCACCGGTCTACTCATTTGTTTTCTTTTAACACTGATCAGCTGTAGGGCGGCCCTTTGAAGCCCCTGGGCAAGAGTTTAAACAGGTTTTTTTGTCCTCTAGCCATCAGCTGGGACTCAGGAGGCAGCAATAGATTGGGGATGGGGCCAAATAATAGGTAAGAATGACACGGAGGGTGGGGGGGCGCGGGGGGCGGGGGGGCAGAACTGGTTCGGTGACGTTACCACTACCGGCTGGGGAGAACCGGGCCGAACCGGGAGGAACCCACCACTGCGTGGTAGTCATATTTTTAAGGACACATCAGAGGTAACTTTTTTGGGGTCCATCGTAACTTTATTTGGTCATTAAGGAACTGGTCATTAAGCGAGAACTGGGAGTTGAAGTCCACACATCTTCAAGCTTCCAAGGTTGAGAAACACTAATCTAAACAGATCTTGCTGGACAAATAACCCTGTAGCTCACATTCTCCCTCTCCTCTCCTTAAAAAGATAACTTATCTCTTTTCAAAATTGCAAGTTTTTTTGGTTATCTTTCAAGCTTCTGTGCAAAGCAGGAGTTCATCCTTCTCTCCGATAAGCAATGTTGACCCACCAGATCAGTGGAGAACTGCAATTAAGATATGCAAATTGCAGGCTTGGGGAAGAGGCAGGGACCGACCATTTGGCCATTATGACCGATAGGTATTTGCCATATTTGTGTCAGGGTTCCAAGCAATAGATCCATTTTGCAAGCAAAATAATCCAAGCATACTTGGAACCCTGACAATCTTCATATATAATTTGATTTTTATCCGGACCTTCTGCATTTCATCTTTCTTTGTTTTTTACAGTTTGACAGGAAAAAAAAGAGAAGACAAGTTTAAAAAAAACAACTGGTATCTCCCACCTTCGTTTCGCCACCAAAAAGCATCTATTTCCCCATTTTCAAAATTCTACTGATGTCAAGCGTTCCAAGAATGCGTAATTACACTGTAATTATTCAACTCCAAAGCAACCTGCTAGCTAAAATGGGCCTTCCCCAGGATTGCCATTTATCAGATTACAGATTAACAGAGTTGGAAGGGACCTTGTAGGTCATCTAGTCCAACCCCCTGCCCAAGCAGGAGATCCTACACCATTTCTAACAAATGGCAGCCCAGTCTCTTCTTGGATATTATCGCTGTTGCAACTAAACCAGCATAAGAACCAGTAGTGGGTTTCAAATCCAATTGCTACTGGTTCGCGGGTGGGTGCACGCGCACTGGCGCGTGCAATGCTTCTGCATATGCGCAAAGACTTCCGGGTGGGTAGGCGGAGTCAGTGGTGAAATCCAGAATTTTTTAATACCAGTTCTGTGGAAGTAACTTGGTGGGCATGGTGTGGCTTGGTGGGCGTGGCAGGGGAAGGATAATGTAAAATCCCCATTCCCTCTCCCCACTCCTGGGGGAAGGATACCGCAAAATCTCCATTATTCCCAGCCCACTCTGGGGCCAGCCAGAGGTGGTATTTGCTGGTTCTCCGAACTACTCAAAAGTTCCACTACCGGTTCTCCGAACTGTTCAAAATTTCCGCTACCTGTCAGAACCTGCTGAATTTCTTCAGAACCTGTCAGAATCTGCTGGATTTCACCCCTGGGCGCAGCCTCCCGCTGCCGCTACCAGTTCGCCTGATTTGGGGCGAATCGGTAGCAACCCACCACTGATAAGAACCAAAACTTGTCTAGGTTACTCCAAAAGTCCACATCTCACAACATCCAGAATCATTGGTCTGAAACCGGCAGCTACGCAAATTGAATAAATATATAAAAACCCTGTTACAACAAAGAGTAACTAAACCAGGGGTCAGCAACCTGTGGCTCTGGAGCCGCATGTGGCTCTTTCACCCCCTCTGCTGCGGCTCCCTGTCATTCAAACTATGTGTCACAACCGCCAATGTGCGATACCCGCTGGCACGCGATTTATTGAGCTTTCCAACCCCCCAGTAGGCCAACCATGGATAAATCCAAGAAAAGAAAAGTTTCAGAAGAAAACAGAACGTTTAATTCAACTGCATATGCTAGTTTTGTGGCCGCTCAAGAAATAGTCAGGCACGGGAAGGGTTTTGTGGCTCCCGGTGTTTTCTTTTCTGTGGGAAACGGGTCCAAATGGCTCTTTGAGTGTTTAAGGTTGCAGACCCTTTGAACTAAACGTTCTCAGGAACACCATAAGCCATGAAACTGCCAGCTAGTTGAGCCTTAGATTGTGACAGCTAAAAGAGGAATAGTTCTCAATTTATGACCAGCTGCTTAACTCCTTGAAGGATACTCCCAACCCAGTTCTGAAGTTCCAGGGGCTACCACCACTCAAGTCAGTGACTACATGTCCGGTGGTCACATGACTGTGTTTTATAACCTGGCATTTTACTTTGTTTTCTGCGTAACTGGTTTTTGGCCAAACCGAAACCATTAGTTTGAATTCCCTTTGACCGCTACCAAAACGGCCATAAAATGAAGTCAGTCACATGGGTGATCCAATTTACGACCATCACCATAGGTAACCATGATGGGCAGCCTCCATTATGTCATAAGTTGAGCACTATCTGTACCAGCGGTGAAATCTATTTTTTTTTTACTACCGGTTCTGTGGGTGTGGCTTGGTGGGCGTGGCAGGGGAAGGATACTACAAAATCCCCATTCCCATCCAACTCCTGACGGAAGGATACTGCAAAATCCCCATTCCCTCCCCACTCCTGGGGGAAGGATACTGCAAAATCTCCATTCCCTCCCCACTCCTGAGGGAAGGATACTGCAAAATCCCCATTCCCTCCGCACTCCTGGGGGAAGGATATTGCAAAATCTCCATTCCCACCCCACTGGGGCCAGCCAGCGTATGGCCCCAGAGAAACTATTCATAATTTCCGCTACCGATTCTCCAGAACCTGTCAGAACCTGCTGGATTTTACCCCTGATCTGTACTGTTAAGAAGATTCAGTTTATCAACAAACAAGCAAAAGCGTTTTCAACAGTGAAGTCTTAAATGTTTCTCCCTCGGTCTTCTTGAAAAACTACAGGTAGTCCTCAACTTACAACAATTCATTTAGTGACTGTTCGAAGTTACAACGCACTGAAAAAAGTGACATGACAATTTTTCACACGACCATGTCAGCAACCCCATGGAGACATGATCAAAATTCAGATGCTTTTGGCAACTGGCTCACATTTATGACGGTTGCCATGTCCCGGGATCATGTGATTTCCCCCTTCTGCGACCTTCTGATGAGCAAAGTCGATGGAGAACCCAGATTCACTCAACAACTGTGCAACTAACTTTAACAACGGCAGTTGTTAACCGTGGGTGTAAAATGGGGCAAAACTCATTTAACAACTGTCTTGCTTAGCAACAGAAATGTTGGCTTAGTTGTCACCATAAGTCGAGGACTACCGATATTCAAATAGCCACATCATTCCTCTCATGCATGTCAAAATATTTCCCAGGTCCAAAGCTTCCCACAATAACCAAATACCGGTATATTAAAGAAGGGTGCAGCCAGCAGAAACACAAAGGATATGAACGTTTTTAAAAAGAACTCCAAAAAATCTACAGATCCTTGACAAAAACATTTATCCTGCTCCAAACTGGGTCAACCTGACCCACATTTCTTTGCAATGTTACGTGTGCTGAGAGGTAGGTCTTAGCATAATACTTTAAAAATATTTTCCTCCCCTCATTCTTGAGAAAAAAGTGGTTTTCCCTGCCATTGCAAAAAGGGCTCCATTTCAGGAAGATTTTTTTTATATATATATAACTCCTCAGTCTCGCTTATCACATTTTCAGCTTTTGCTTCTCTCAAAAGCCATGAAAGGATTCCTACTTTGGGCAGGGGGTTGGACTAGAAGACCTCCAAGGTCCCTTCCAGTCTTACGCTTCTATGAAATCAGACGGGTGTTTTGTTTTTTCCCCAAGAAGGAAGCTGCTAATCCAGTGGTGAAATCTAAAATTTGTTACTACCGGTTCTGTGGGCGTGGCTTGGTGGGAGGGGTAATGTGACTGGATGGGCGTGGCCATTTTTTATTATTATTATTACTTTTAAAACCATTTTTTCTACAACCTCTTTGGCGAACTTGTGGACTTCGGCTCCCAGAATTCCTCAGCCTTAGGCATGAAAGCCAGCTGGGTGACTTTTGTGCCAATCACCAGGAGACAGTGAGTTCTAGTCCCTCCTTAGGCACGAAAGCCAGCTGGGTGACTTTAGGGCCAATCACCAGGAGACAGTGAGTTCTAGTCCCTCCTTAGGCACGAAAGCCAGCTGGGTGACTTTAGGGCCAATCACCAGGAGACAGTGAGTTCTAGTCCCTCCTTAGGCACGAAAGCCAGCTGGGTGACTTTAGGGCCAATCACCAGGAGACGTGAGTTCTAGTCCCTCCTTAGGCACGAAAGCCAGCTGGGTGACTTTGTGCCAATCACCAGGAGATTGTGAATTCTAGTCCTGCTTTAGACATTAAAGCCAGCTAGGTGACTTTGGGACCAATCACCAGGAGGCAGTGAGTTCTAGTCCCACCTTACGCATGAAAGCCAGCTGGGAGACCTTGGGCCAGTCCCACTCTCTCAGCCCAGTCCACCTCACAGGGTTGTTGTGGGGAAAACAGGAATAGGAAATTGTGCCGGATATGTCTGCCGCCTTGCGTTATTTGTCAAAATAATAAAGATGGGATCTAAATAAATGTAAATGTAAATAAAACTGGACGGGAATCACACATCCCTAATTCAGAGCTCCAGAACCTTTGGGGCCACTGATCGAGAATGCACGGTTCTTGTTAACCTCGTCCACGTGTTACCCATGCCAACCCCAAAGCGTGTTTTGGGGGTTCAGACATTTGCTTGCTTGTTACAGCTTCCCTTGTGGGTCCCCTGCAGCATTCATTCCACAGGCCAGAAACGCACACCCAAGCCGCAGCTTATAAATATTACAGAAGGAACCAATTCAGAACCAGAGGCATTTCCCCTCCCCTTTTCCCATTCATGCCCGCATACTTCGCATAGATTCAATATTTTCTAAAGGACAAAGAACGTGGTTTGACGACCGAAGGAGGAGACCGGAGACCGGGATGGGGAGGGGAGAGGGGGCGCCTTGCAATTCACTCGGCCAAAGCTGACGGCACAAGATTTTCAATTGACGTAAATAGCTGCAAGGACTTTAAAATCAAAGCCTTGCTTTAATTCAGCCGCACGCCAGCAGCGAAGGGGTCGTCCTATAGGGCCGTTTTGTTTGCTTGGCCTGATGTAGACACTGAAGGGTGCACAAAATGGATCCCCAGTGCAGGAAGAGAGCTGCATTTCGCCGGTTTAAAACTACAATTCAGTCCTCCACTTACGACTACAATTGAGCCCCAAAATTTATGTTGCTAAGTGAGAAATTGGTCAAGTAGGTTTGACCCCATTTTTAACTTTTCTTGCCACATTTGTTAAGTGAATCACCACCGTTATTAAATCAGTAACCCGGTTGTTAAGTGAATCTGGCTTTCCCCGCCGACTTTGCTTGTCAGGAGGTCTCAAAAAGGGGATCACGTGATCCTGTGAGTCAGTGGCCAAGCATCTGAATGTAAATCATGTGACCACTGGGATGCTGCAAACGGTCATAAGTGTGAAAAATGGTCATAAGTTACTTTTGTCAGTGCCGTCGTAACTTCAAACGGTCACTAAATGAACTGTTGTAAGTTGAGCACTGCCTGTATATCCATATTCCTTTGGAGCCCTTCGGTGACCCCCAACCCCTAAAAGTTCCTTTTGCATTATCAAAAGTTTTGTTTTGCAATAAATTTAAGGGCAATAACATTTAAATATGGCCTAAATCAGTGATGGCTAACCTTTTGCCAATCAGGGGGCAAAAGTGGGGAGTTGTTGGGGGGAGGGGGGTTGCACGCACACCCACACCCATAATTCAATGCGACCTGCATATGTGCATGACACCCTGCCCTCCCCCCCTCCACACTTTTGGCACGTGATGGCACGGTGGGCCCGGTAGGCCCATTTTTCGCCTTCCCCGTCTCCAGAGGCTTTCTTGGAGCCTGGGGAGGGCGAAAACGGCCTTCCCCACCCTAAAGGCTCTCCGGAGGCCAGAAACAGCCTGTTTCCTGGCTTCCTGTGAGCCTAGAAGGCCCGAAAATCAGCTGGCCAGCATGCGCATGTGCGCTGGAGCTGAGCTAGGGCAATGCTCACGTGCCCACAGATATGGCTCTGCGTGCCATCTGTGGGACATGTGCCATAGGTTCACCATCATGGGCCTATATGAAGAGTTTTAAAACATTTGAGAGGGATAATTCTTTAGTAAGGTCTCAGAGCTCCATTTCATTTTTACGAATGAAAATGGGACGGAGCCAGAAGCATTTCAATGCTGTTTCTGAACAACTCCCATCTTGCTTTTTAATCCAAAAAATATTGTATGCTAAACAGCGTGACTCAAAATAAATAAAGAAAGAGTGGGAAAAATCAAAGCCTCAGTTTTTACAGTCAGGTCCATCAAGTAACAGGCAGTAGGGGCAGGGGTGTGTTTCACTTACCTTTAGCACCGGTTCGCTACGCGCCTGCACGCTCACTTTGTGCACACACTGTCTGTGCATGCACCCGGCCTTCCACGCATGTGCTTTGCTCCTTCATGCACCTTCCGTGCATGCGGCCGGCCCAGTGGTGGGTTCCTCCAGGTTCAGCCCGGTTCTGCCGAGCCGGTAGCGGTGACGATATGACGTCACCGAACCAGTTCTGCCCGCCCCCGGCCCCAACCCCCGCGTTATTCTTACCTTTTATTTGGCCCCACCCCCAACCTATTCCTGCCTCCTGAGTCCCAGCTGATGGGCTGTAAGGAAAAACTGTTTAAACTCTTGCCACGGGGCTTCAAAGGGCCGCCCTACAGCTGATCAGTGGTAAAAGGCAGTTTGGTGGTAGACCGGTGCCTGCAAAAATAAATGGGTAGACCAGTGCCTGCAAAAATAGGTGAGTAGACCGGTGCCTGCAAAAATAAATGGGTAGATCAGTACAGCTCTGCAAGATGCTAATCTGCTAAATCCTAAAGAATTGTCACATGACCCCCCCAAGCCACGCCCACAAAATAAGCCACGCCCACAGAACCGGTAGTAAAAAAAATTAGAACCCACCCCTGGGCGGCCTCAAAAACATGCCCAAATAGCAATTGCCGCTACCGGAATGCCACCTCTGAGCAGGGAGAAAGCAGAGCTGCTTAATTCATTCTTTGCATCACTTTTCACGCTAAAAGAAATTATAGCCCAACGTACCAAAAATACCCCACAACCTACTGTAATAGACAAACTGGAAATAAAAATTGAAATAAGCCAAAAAATGGTAAGAGAACACCTATCTGACCCTGATGAATATAAATCACCTGGACCTGACAGATTACATCCCAGAGTTCTGAAGGAGGTGAGAGCTGTTATCTCAGAACCATTGTCCCCTATTTTTCAAAAATCCTGGAGCACTGGGGAAGTATCTGAGGATTGGAAAAGGGCTGACGTGCTTCCCATCTTCAAGAAAGGGAAAAAGAAACAGACAGACAGACCCAGGAAACTGCAGACCAATCAGTCTAACATCAATACCCTGTGTTTCAGGAGTGAAATCTACTTACCTTCTTTACCGGTTTGGAAGTGCACGCACGCGCATCACATGCATTCACAAAACCTTCTGCGCGTGCGCAGAAGGTAAAGAACACATTACTTCCTGGTTAAAACCAGGAACTAATGATACCCAGGCGGGTGGGCGGAGCTTCACTCTACCATCGCTACCGGATCGCCGAACCCACCATGATCGCTACAGGATCGCCCAATCTGGTGCGAACTGGGGGGATTTCACCCCTGCCCTGTTTCCCCAAAAATAAGACATCCCCTGATAATAAGCCTAATCGGGGTTTTGAACACATGGCAACAAGGCCAAGCACTTATTTCAGGGTTCAAAAAAATATAAGACAGGGTCTTATTTTCGGGGAAACATGGTATCTATCTGTCTGTCTGTCTGTCTGTCTGTCTGTCTGTCTGTCTATCTATCATTTATCTATCTATCATCTACTCTGTTTCCCCCAAAATAAGACATCCCCTGATAATAAGCCCAATCGGGCTTTTGAGCGCACGGCAATAAGGCCAAGCGCTTATTTCAGGGTTCAGAAAAATATAAGACAGGGTCTTATTTTCGGAGTAACATGGTATCTATCTATCTATCTATCTATCATCTATCTATCCATCCACCCACCCACCCACCCACCTATCTATCATCTATCTATCATTTATCTATTTATCATCTACCCTGTTTCCCCCAAAATAAGACATCCCCTGATAATAAGTCCAATCAGGCTTTTGAGCGCATGGCAATAAGGCCAAGCACTTATTTCAGGGTTCAAAAAAATATAAGACAGGGTCTTATTTTAGGGAAAACACAGTACCTGCAAAGATCCTGGAAAAGATAATCAAGAAACAGATCTGTGAAGAATTAGAAGCAAGGTTTTACGAATATGTATGTTTATGGGCATTGTTTATTATTAAAAAGCATGTTCCATCCTTCCATTAAATTTCCCATTTAGTTAAGATTCTTTGCTGGTCTTCCGTAAAATCAGCCCTATTGCGTGAACAGCACTCGCTAGGTGCCTGTAAAAGTACTGCATCTCAACCAGCAATATAAATCATATTTTCGTACCGAAGACATTAAGAAGTTATCAGACACCAGCCAGACTAAAAAGAGATGGGCACAAATTAAAAGCCCTGGCCAATAAAGATGCTTTTTTTTTTTTTTGCTTTTGTTGCTGGCATACCAGATGGCACACTGGGACACAGGCCCACAAAGCCGTAAAATAAAAAAAAGAGGAGATGTGGTTTTATCGATGCATTATAGGTGTATGCCAATTTTTCTTGAAAATGCAAAGTTGCCCGGGGGGGGGAGGGGGGGAGTGTTCGCCTCCCATTTATTCCCAAAGGAAATTCAATCTGATCCAAGCGACTCTTGATACGGGGAATCCTCGAAGTACAACGACAGTAACTGAGCCTGCCCATCATAGTCGTATGTCGGGACAGCCATAAAAGGTTTTACAGCCTCTTTTGAAAGTGGTTGTTCAATGGAAGCCATTAATCAAGCAAACGCTGCAGTTGTTAAGTGGATGCAGTTGTTAAGCGAACTCATGGTTTGGTATCGGTTCAAATTTGCCCAAAAATGAAAGTAAGTACAGTTAACTGTTGTAAAACACATTTTGTCAAAATACGTGGGGTGCTACAACCAACCATAAATGCAGTTGTATTACAAAGCGTCAATGAGAGGAGGCGCCAAGTAGTTCCAAAGTAAGTCCATCATAATTTCCAATGGTCGCTAAGCAACCAGTCGTAAGTCGAGGACTACCTGTATTTCTTAACCGTCTACAAAAGACAATTCTCACACTCAAAAACAGCATTAAAAAAGGGGGCTGCATTTTCCCCTCATTTTTTTCCTACAAAGATATAGGCCCGTGATGGAGAACCTATGGCACGCGTGGCTGAAGTGGCACGCGGAGCCATGTCGCCTAGCACGCACGGCATTGCCCGTTGCTGTTCTGGGTTTCTGACGCGCATATGCCTGTGACGATCAGCTGGCCTTTGTGTTTGCGTCAATGCCAGAAACCAGAAGAGCTGGTCTTCCACTTTTCGCCATGAGCATGTGCGCTGGAGTGCTGATCGGCATGTGCGCATGCATGGAAGTAACCTGAAGACTTGCCAGCAGTAACCTAAGAAACCGCCAGTACGTTCTTTGGTGCGTGCACGCTCCTGGGCAACTCCTATTCCTGTTCTCGGTCCAGACGAGTGTGCGCAAAGCACATGTATGCATGCAAAGTGCTCCCTTTTTGGCAGTTGGTGCCAAAAAAGGTTCGCCATCACTGATATAGGTCCATGGTGGGAGATTATCGTGAAAGTTAATAGGACCGGTTTAGCTGTTTTATCCAAAGCAGATTCCATTAATGTTTCTATTGCCAGCGAGTTAAGAAGTTTCCTACAGGTAGTCCTCAAATTACAGCCACAATTCAGCCCAATAGTTCTGTTGCTAAGGGAGACATTTGCTAAGTGAGCTTTACCCCGTTTTACAACCTTTCTTGCCAGTTGTTAAGTGAAATCACTACCGTTGTTATGCTAGTAACACAGGGGTTCAACCTGAGCTTCCTCATTGACCTGGCTTGTCAGAAGGTCATAAAAGAGGATCACACAACCCTGGGACACTGCAACCATCATAAATATGAGTCAGTGGCCCAGCTGGCTGAAGTTTGATCACGGGGATGCTGCAACAGACATTAAGTGTGAAAAAAGGACCAAAAGTCACTTTTTTCAGCGCTGTTGTAACTTCAAATGGTCACTGCACCATTGTAAGTCGAGGACTATCTCTACTTCATCTCCTGGAGAATGCCAACCGTGCCCATCTTTCTCCAAAGCATAGCCTAATTTTTCTTTACAATTTAAAGGGGGACGGGGGGGGGAATCCCCAAAGCTGTGAGAAAAGGGGAGAAACAAAGAACGGGCTCGCCTCGTCTCAGCAGCTGTGGCAACCTCCCAACCACTTCGCTTTTCCGGAAATCCGGAATTGCAACATCATTGCCCGTTGCTCCTGCCAAAAGGAGATGTACGTGGAAAAGCAGTTGGCATCTTCTCTGCAGCTCCCAGAAGGAAGAGAAAAAGCGCAGAGTAAATATTGCAGGATCAACCTTGCAACTGCCGGTGGGAACTTAACCCGACAACAACTACTCCAAAGGTTAAGGAAGAGGAGGAGGAGGAGGAGGAGGAGGAGGAGGAGGAGGAGGAGGAGGAGGAAATCACCAAAGGCAGCAGGAGGCAATTCAAGCTTCCTCCCCACCCATTTATTATTTTTTTTTAAACGAACAGGAACAAAAAGCCCTTCTTTGCACTTTTTCATCCAGTTTAATTATTCGTTGCAAAAAAAGCCATCGATCGCCAGCCACACGGGCGCTGTACACCAGCCGCTTGCCCTGCCCACTGCTGGCATTATTTCTGGAAGAGACGCATCCGAAAGGAAGCAAAAAGATTTCCCTCCCCCCCTCCTCCTCCTCCTCCTGCCTTTGTTTGCGATAACCAGCTTCTGCTCAGGGACAAAATTAAAAGAACCAGTTTGCTCCAAAAAGAACGAAGTGTTCCCAAACGCAGCGTTCGCTCGTTCGCCCGCCCACTCGGTCTCCTTTAGTGGAAGGACTTGTCGAGAACAAAGGGATTCGAACACAGGTTTCCAAGGGAGGTGAGACTGCCAACCCTTCCCCAAAAAAGCAAGCAGCCAGGAATAAGGAGGGACTTGCAATCGTGAAGGGCTTCAAAGCAAGAGAGGACATCTGCATCTACAGGTAGTCCTCAACTTACCACCACGGCTGAGCCCCAAATTTGTGTTGCAAAGTGAGACCGTTAAGTGGGTTTTGCTCCGTTTTGAGATATTTCTATCATCGTTGGTAAGTCTTAAAGTTGCCAAGGTTGGAGATCCCTACAAGACCTACAAGGTCCCTTCTCTTAGATTAACTAAAAAAGAAGAAGCTTATCTGTTACTCCAACCTCCTGCTCAAAAGCAGGAGAACCTGCACCATTTCAGGCAAGTGGCTGTCCAGTCTCTTCTTAAAAGCCTCCAATGATGAAGCAATGAAGGAAATCAACCATTATTGTTGATGTTTTCTTGATTTGATCGCAATCCCTTGGACTGTGGGGAGAGCTGCAGAATCACTGAGGGTTTTAATAAATTCATTCTGTTGTGGGTATTCACTTCCTTGCAACGACACCGCGATGGAGGAAGTGTCACCAAAAAATGTTATCTTTGGCTTTACTGGGCTTAGGTGCTGTGGAGCATACAGATCCTAAAGTTCAGGATGGTGCTGAAAACAGTGAGACTTTGTTGTCTGTTGCCTCCTTCCCCATCCGGCTCCTTTTGTCGCCCTTCTGCTCCCTTTCTTGTTCCTCCGAAGCAGAGTAAACAGGACGCTTCCTTTTAAACAATTGAACATTTATAATTCCCTTGTTTTTACTTCCAAAAGAGCAGCGGTCTCCCCGCCTCCCCTTCCCAGCACAGTGCTGGCAGAGATCAACATTTCCTTTCTTCAAGTTCAGGCTCACTATCATGAGAACTTTTCATAACGTGGCTCTTGATATTTTGCAGCATCTTCAACAGTGAAGCAACTACAGATATGAAAGCAGAATAACAGAGTTGGAAGGGGTCTTGAGAGGTCTTCAAGTCCAACCCGCTGCTTAAGGCAAAAGACCTTATTATACCGTCCTGGTCAAGAACATGAACGGACTGGAGGCTAAAACATATAAGGAACAATTGAAGGAATTGAGTATGTCTAGTTTAATGACACGGTGGCTTGGTGGCTCAGTGGCTAAGACGTTGAGCTTGTTGATCAAAAGGTCGGCAGTTCAGCGGTTCGAATCCCTAGTGCCGCGTAACGGGGCATAACGGGGTGAGCTCCTGTTTCTTATGCCTGTTTTTTTATGCCGTAAAAAATGCAAGTAGAAAAATAGGGACCACCTCTGATGGGAAAGTAAGTGTTCCATGCGCCTTTGGTGTTTAATCATGCCGGCCACATGACCACAGAGACGTCTTCAGACAGCGCTGGCTCTTCGGCTTTGAAATGAAGATGAGCCCTGCCCCCTAGAGTCGGGAACGACTAGCACATATGTGCGAGGGGAACCTTTACTTTTATCTTAATTTAATGTAAAGAAGGACTAGGGGTGACATGATAGTAGTCTTCCAATATTTGAGGGGCTGTCACAAAGAAGAGAGAGTCAACCTCTTCTCCAAAGCACCTGAAGGCAGGAGAAGAAGCAATGGGTGGAAACTAATCAAGGAGAGAAGCAACCTGGAACTAGGGAGAAATTTCCTAACGGTGAAAACAATTAACCAGTGGAACAACTTGTCTTGTGGATGCTCCAATGCTCCATCATTGAAGATTTTAAAGAAGAAACTGGACATTCCTTTGTCAGAAATGGGATAGGGTCTCCTGCTTGAGCCGGGGGTTGGACTAGAAGATCCCCCAAGATCCATTCCAACTTATTCTGCTCCGAAAGCCCTACTAAGCAGGTATATACAAAAGTATGAAGGCTATTGCTTAACGCAATGTAAGCTGCCCTGAGTCTCCAGAAAAGGGCGGCATATAAATCGAACCAATAAATAAATAAATAAATAAATGGTTGATTGATCTATTCTTGAAAACCTCCAGTGAAGGAGCACCCACAACTTTTGAAGGCAAGCTGTTCAAGACAATTAATAGTTCTCACTGTCAGGAAATTCCTCCTTATTTCCAGATTGGATGTCTCTTTAATGATCATCCATCCGTTATTTTTTTGTCCTGTCCTCAGTTGCTTTGGAGAATAGGCTGACCCCCTCGTCTTTGTGGAAGCCCCTCTTACTTAACCGCATTGCATTATATGTAATTACCCTGTTTCCCCGAAAACAAGACCCAACCAGAAAATAAAGCCTAGCATGATTTTTCAGGATGCTCATAATACAAAGCCCTACCTCAAAAATAAGCCCCAGTTAAGATCGTCAGCAGATGGAGGCGTTTAGTACTGTATTTCCCCCAAAATAAGACCTAACTGGAAAATAAGCCATAATGCGTTTTTTGGAGCAAAAATTAATATAAAACCCGGTCTTATTTTGGGGGAAACACAGTATTCAATAATATGTCATTCCTTATGACTTATTGTACGACTATTTCCTATTCTTCAGTCCAGAAGACTTGAAATGTAACCCAGATTTCTCAGCTCCAAGTCTCTTTAGGTTAGCTTTGGGGATGAAAAAAATGTTTTTCAGGCTTCGCTTTTTTTCTAGGATTCATAAAGATCCATGACCAGCACACAATAGATGGTGATGTTTGGAATTACCTTAGGATCTTAAATCAAATTAATTGCTGATTCCATACGTCTTCTTGATGTGTTTCCTTCTTCCTTAGATACTAGATTTTCCTTCTAGATATTTTTTTCCCTTCAGTTTAGTTGGGCTAGGGCCACAGATTAGAGAATACTCACATGCAGTTAAGGCATGAAGCTTCATGTTCATACTTTAATTTATGATAGACATGGAATAAAATAATCTGTATCCAGCCGAGCTCCAACTAGATAAGAGTTTTCACTTCTCATCTTTCACCACCTTCAAGAAATCAATCAGCAAAATGCAGAGCTTTGGCATCTCCACAATAACATTTCTTCCAAGATAAACTTTTTGTATTAAGCAGGTTACAATTACAAGGGGAGCGTTCGGGTTTTTTTAAATGTATTTTTTGTTCTGTATTTCTTTTGTTTCTGTGTATACTGAATTGTCTGTTTTTATTTTAGATCTGTCCGTCTGAAAATGGATTAATAAAAACTATTGGGTGACTTTTAAAAAATACAGGCAAGGAAAAAAGGCCAAGAGTTCAGAGAATAAATTTTTACAGGAAAATGGATCAGTGTAAAACAAAATGTGTGGTCCGTGTAGCTCAACAAAAAATCCTTTGGCTAACTACTTCGATTTCCATCTGTATAAAATAAGGTTAAACAAGTTCCATTTATCTTAGAGAGCACATGAAACAGCTGCCAATGAGGTATTCTTTCCATTCTTAAAATACACTCTGTCAATGTAAGTCAACTTCTTCAAATCCATAGCAAGAAAAGTCTAGTCTCACACTTAAGACTGGATATGTTCTCCAAATTAGGTACTCAGGAGACCCCAAAATATCTCTCTTTATTAATGCTAATTTGCCTTAAATAAAGGATTGCAGGCTCCTTGGTGCTCTCTGGGCTTGGTTGTTTTCTTGCAGACATTTCATTACTTAGTTTGAGACCAAACCTCACTCCTTTTTTAGCGCTGATGGTGTTACCTAGCTGGGTAATAAAACATCTGCAAGAAAACTACCAAGCTCAGAGAGCACCAAGGACCCCACAGGTTCAACCTACAAAGGTTCTCTTCTATTGAGAAAGGATTGCCTCTAACTTTGTATTTTTCACCACACGAGTTAAATTTGCAACCCTAAATGGAAGGGGCTCTCCCAAAAAAACGCCAGTTTGCAGCTCTCTGCTATTAGACATCAAACCAGGATTTCCAATGCCACTTCCATTCTCCAGAGAAAAGGCTAAATTCCAGATGGCGAACCTATGGCACTCATGCTTTCTAGGTACACGAGCCGTCGCCCAATATATCTGCAGCTGTGCATGCGCGCGCACCCCAGCTGGTGTTCAGGCCTCCAGTGCGCATGGGTGCAATTCAGAGGACCCAGCTGGTCTTCGGAACTCCCCTGCACATGCACGCGCGTTTGCACATGCATGTGAGAGAACTTGCATGCAGCACGTACATGCATAAATGGCATTCGTGCATGTGCATTGCATGCACAAAACCCACATGTATGCACGGATGGTGCGATTGCTCAGGCAGCACGGGGGGGCACGCACGAAAGCTAATAGCACGCGTGTGCACAAAGCACGCACCTGTTCGGCACACGGTGAGTAAAAGGTTCGCCACCACTAGGCTAGGTGGACGTATCTCCGCGTGCCCACCCCGAAAGCCATGCCAATAATTTATTTTGCTTTTCTTGCTTTTCCTCTCGATTAAAAAAAAACCTCACCAGTAAGAACAAGACTGCAGTGTGCATCTAACTGCAACAATGACTTTAAAACACACACACACACACAGACAAAGCCATAATATTTATTCAAGAAACATTTCTAGCCTCGCCTGCTTTGATTGAAAGCGAGCCGATAACCTGGATTGGATTCTTACAGGTGGAAATTTCATGAATTGCCAGTTCTCAACACCTGTGTCCTTAGCGCTGGGTCATGTTGCTGGATCTCAGGTTCCATAAGGCTATACTTTTCAAGGGAAATCAAAAGAACGGGAAGAGGAGAGCTTTATGGGTAGATAATTTCAGAGCTATACGAGATCACAGTTGTATCCTAACCACTATCTGGTCTGTGGTTGAGACATCCCTCTCTTTCTGCTCCCTCGCACGCACACATTAAAGACAATTACAGGGCAAACTTTGAAAACATCCTGGAAAACAAAATCTATCCACCAGTGGCCGGCAAGATACAATTACATCCACACTCCATTGTACAGAGATCGCACAACCTTTGCGCAACGCTACAGCAGTCCTTGTCTCGCGGCCACAGTTGGGACCGGAATTGTGGTTGCTAAGCGAAGTTGTTGTTGTTAAACGAATCAATCCCAGAAGCAGACTCCAATTTCATCATCGTTTTTACTCCGGTCATTAAAGAAATCACACAATCGTTAAGGGAACCCAGCTTCCCCCGCTGACTTGGCTTGTCAGAAGCTGGCTGGGGAAGTGACATGATGGCAAGACGTCGCAACTGTCCTAAATGTGGCCTGTGGGCTGTGAAAATATCTACACATCCTGGACATAAAATTGTTTCAATTTCTACCCTCAAAACGACGCTATAGGGCCCTGCACACCAGAACAACTAGACACAAGGACAGTTTTTCCCCCATGCCATCACTCTGCTAAACAACTAATTCCCACAACACTGTCAAACTATTTACTAAGACTGTATCACTATTATTCTTCTCATCCTTCTATTACCTATCTCCTTCTACTTATGACTATAACTCTGTTGCTTGTATCTTTATGATTTATAGTTTCCCCAAAAATAAGACCCAGCCAGAAAGTAAGCCCTAGCATGATTTTTCAGGATGCTCGTAATATAAGCCCTATCCCAAAAATAAGCCCCAGTTCAGATCATCAGCCAGACGGGATGCCGTATTTCCCTGAAATTAAGCCCTAACTAGAAAATAAGCCCTAATGTGTCTTTTGGAGCAAAAATTAATATAAGACCCGGTCTTATTTTCCGGGAAACAGGGTATTGTTTTATTTAGTTTTCTAG
Source organism: Pantherophis guttatus (assembly GCF_029531705.1). The sequence goes on along the minus strand of NW_026844064.1, from coordinate 46,527,101 downwards.
TATGATTTGATTGCTTATTTAGTATCCTATGACTATCACTAAGTGTATCTTATGATTTTTGATGAATGTATTTTTTTATGTACACTGAGAACTTATTCACTGAAGACAAATTCCTTGTGTGTCCAATCACACTCGGCCAATAAAGAACTCAACTCATCTCAACAACTCAAACTCAACTCAACTCAACTCAACTCAACTCAATTCAACTACTCTACTCTACTCTACTCTACTCTATTTTAAAATGTGAACCAGGTGCCAAACACCCAAACACCTGTCAGGTAACCTGGGGAGTGGTGCAATGGTTATAACTCTTGAGGATGGGCCACAAATCATTTTTTCAGAGGCTGTCATAATATTGAATGGTCATTAAAGTAATGGTTGTAAGTTGACAACTATATGTACTTGCAGGAGGTAAAGCTGGTTTATGCATCTGATCCAGATAAATTATGCTTTTACTGGAAAAGACTGAATAGAATGAATGAGCTAGAAGGGACCTTGGAGGTCTTCTAGTCCAGCCCCCTGCTCAAGCAAGAGGGACTGTACTAGTTTGGGTAAGGATCCAGAAGAAAGAAGGAAGAGTGATTGTATTCCTATATACAAGCAGTCCTGGTTGTTTCAACCCTTCATTTAGTGACTGTTCGAAGTTACAACGGCACTGAAAAAAGTGACTTATGGCCATTTTTCACACTTATGGCCATTGCAGCCTTCCCATGGTCACGAGATCAAAATTCAGACGCTTGGCAACTGACTCGTATTTATGACGGTTACAGTGTCCCAGGCAGAGGTGGACGTCACATACTATAACAACCGGTTCGCCCAGAACTGAAAATGTGAGCGTGTGTACCTCCCTCACATGCGCGCATCGGAAAACCGGCGATTATATAGGATGTCATAGCACCAGGGTGTGTGGGTGGGCCCAGGCGCTGGTCAGAACTACTGGTTCGCCCAAACTGGTCTGAACTGGCAGCAGCCCACCACTGGTCCCAGGGTCATGCAATCAACTTTTGAGACCTTCTGACAAGCAAAGTCAATGAGGAACTTAATGTGTTACTAACTGAACAATTGCAGTCATTCACTTAACAATTGTGGCCAGAATGGTCACAAAATGGAGCAAAGCTCACTTATCAAGCGTCTTGCTTAGCAACATAAATCTGGAGCTCAATTGTAGTCCTACGACTGACTACCTGTTTGTCTTCCTGACCCCCGTGAATACATTCTTCTCAATCCTAGCAAACCATTCTTTCAATGCACGATTCTAACAACACGTTATTTATTTATTTATTTGCGGGTCAAAATGGGATGCTTCCCAAGGACGCTTGATCCCAACAAACATTTGCTGAAGTTAAACGGGTCAAGACGGTTTCTATACATCACCTTGAATAGAACAAAAATAGAATGCAAATATAATAAAGGAATCAAGCTAACTTGTAGATGCTTTCCTAGAGTTCCTAATTCAAAACGGCAACCCAGACAAGCTGTTTTACTGCGGATTATTTTAACCCAATGCATAACGCTTTTAAAAAGTCCCCCCCTCCTAAATTCACATTCTACATCAATGCTAATACAGTACCGCTCAGCGTAAAATTTATCCCAGGAACCCTGCCCACCACAGCACGCAACAGATGCTGGGAATGTAACTACCAAATAACATAGCAATACTTATAAAGTAATAAAAGCAGTATACATTTCAAAAAAAAATCTAATTAATAAATAAATTCCCATTGGGAATATGGGAATTGCAGTTCCAATACAGGTAGTCCTCAACTTACAACCACAATTGGGTCCAGAATTTATTTTTGTTAAGAGAGAATTTTGTTAAGTGAGTTTTGCCCCATTTTACGACTTTTCTTGCCGCATTTAAGTGAATCATTGACGGTCTTAAATTATTAACACCGTTGTTAAGTGAATCTGGCTTCCCCATTGATTTTGCTTGTCAGAAGGTCACAAAAGGGGATCACATGACCCCGGGATACTGCGACGGTATAAATATGAACTAATTGCCAAGCTCCTGAATTTTGATCATGTGACCATAGGGATGCTGTAATCGCTGTAAGTGTGAAAAATGGCTGTAAGTCACTTTTTTTCAGTGCCATCGTAACTTCGAACGGTTACTAAATGAACTGTTGTAAGTCAAGAACTACCTGTACATCTAATTCAGGTGTGTCCAACCTTGGCCACTTTTAAGAATTGTGAACTTCAACGCCCAGAATTCCCCAGCCAAATATGCTAGCTGATGAATTCTGGGAGTTGAAGTCCACAGGTCTTGAAGTGGCCAAGTTTGGACACCCCTGATCTAAGTTGGAGAAGACAACAAACATATGCATTTTTGTGAGTGAGTGTGTGTGTCACACAGGTGACACCATTATTAGTTAAAATTGAACCATCAATGAATTCTTACTTTTCTGGCAGTGGTTGGAAGTCCAGCAGCGGAAGCTGTATTCATTATTTATGGAAGTCTTCTCACACAGCGGTTTCTCCTCCACCGTTCCTGGACACAAATCTCCACATTCTTTTGCCGGTTTATTTCCTATAATGTAGTTATTGGAAACAGCATCCAAGATCAGAGACCAGTCCACCGTGGACAGGTAACAGAGGTCAGAATTCTTCTCGATCCGGATGGCTCCCCGAGTGATGTTCCTCAAGTTGTACAGCCCAATTTCCTTGAGGTTGGTCATTTCGAAGATGACCAACGCGTAGTTGTAGAAAAGGCTCTTGCCCCGAATCACTGTCAGGTTCGGAAAGAGGTCGCTGAGGGTCTCCAGGCCAGCCACGCGGAAAAGCAACAAATAATCGGTGATCATGGTGAGCTTGGGGAAGCGGAAGTTGCTAAAGTCCTCTCCTTGATTGATCAACAAAATCTGGAGATAGCCTTCCACCACTGTACAGCCCTCCAGCTGCTTCAGTTCCTCCATACTGTTGCGTATGTCGATGTTTGGCCCACAAACTGGGGAGACAAAAAGAGTGGGATTTAAGACGGTTCATTTCATGTCGTTAGAAATGCAAACGTAAATCGACTTTCTGTCCGGCACGAAAGAGAAGGTCCACAGTGACAGTTCAATTAAACTGCTTTATTGCTAAAAGTCTACTCACAGGAATCTTCTCAACTAGCACCTACGGTACTTAGAGTTAGATAAGGGTCAACAGAAATCAAGGGAGGTTGGGCTTAGTCTGTTTGTGGCTACGCAAGGATTCTAGGCTGATTCCCCTTTCAACTCCGCCTCCAGGTTCCCCTCCCACACTTTCCTTCCAAATCTAATTTTAGCGCAACATTTCTCCTTGCTAACAGAAGAAGACTCCAACTGAACATCCTCCAATTATTTTTATGATACTCTGATACTCTCAATATTAGATAATTTATTAACATAGATGTACAGTAGATGGGTCACCCATTATACCAGTCCTGAGCCTTTTACAACCTCCAGGCCACATGTGACCCATTGGCTTCCCTGTGTGAGGTCAATCGAAAATTAGAAATCAAATGTAAATAAGGGTTCGACATGCATGCAATAAAGCTATGTTGCTTTTATTTTGAAGGTAACTGCTATTTTTTTTTCAATTTACATATGTACCATATGTGCATGCCTATGTGGCCTCCCCCGTGGCCCATTTGGGACCTGGACGGCTTCTTGAAGCACTCTGCTGGCTAAAATGGGGCATGGGGGGGGCTGTGTGAGGCCCCCCCATGCAAAGGTGAAATCCAGCAGGTTCTGACAGGTCGAACCAGTAGCAGAAATTTTGAGCAGTTTGGAGAACTGGCAAATACCACCTCTGAGTAGGGTGTGAATGGAGATTTTCCAGTATCCTTCCCCCAGGAGTGAGAAGGGAATGGGGATTTTGCAGTATCCTTCCCTTAGAATGGGGTGGGAATGGAGATTTTGCAGTATCTTCCCCTGCCACGCCCACCAAGTCACACCACGCCCAAGCCACGCCCACAGAACCGGTAGTTAAAAAAATGGATTTCACCACTGCCCCCATGCCCCGTTTTGGACAGCAGGGTGCTGCAGGAGGCATCCGTCCCATCCCCTGTCCCCACTCCCACCCCGGTCCGGCCAACAGAGGAGAACTACAATGCTGATCCGGCCCTCGAAATTTGACACCCCTGCTATAAGCCATAATTTTTAAACACTCAATAAATGAATATACTCCACGTACAACTAACCCTCAGTATTATCATTACAGCTTAATGCTGTTTGGAAAAGGCACCCATCAATCCCTGGAATTCGGAGCAAAAAAAGTCTTCAAGATTATACTTAGCAATGGAGTTCTTCTTCCACTAATAAAGACAACTTTATGAAGACACTTTCCAGCATTTACTTTGCTTATATTCTTGTCTTTAAGCAACTCAGACTTTACGATGTATATGAGGGCTTTCGCCAATTAAAATGAAACTGCCCATTAATAGCAATAGCACTTAGACTGATATGCCACTTCACAGTGCTTTCCAGGCCAATCTAAGCAGTTTACAGAGTCAGCATACGGCCCCACAACGATATGGGTCCTCATTTTACCGACCTTGGAAGGACGGAAGGCTGAGTCAACATTGAGTTGCTCATAATTGCACTCCTCGAGTGAGCAGTGAGTTATTCTGCAGTATTGCATTCCAACCACTGCATCACCATTGGAGTGGGAGTGGGAGTGGACTGGACTGGACTGGAGTGGACTAGACTAGAATAGGAATAGGAATAGGAATAGGAATAGGAATAGGAATAGGAATAGGAATAGGAATAGGAATAGGAATAGGAATAGGAATAGGAATAGGAATAGGAATAGGAATAGGATACCACTTAGACTTATATACCATTTCATAGTGCTTTAGTTTTTTCTAAGCAGAGTCAGCCTATGGCCCCCAACAATCTGGGCCTTCATTTTATCAACATCGGAAGGATGGAAGGCTGAGTTAACCTTGAGCCGGTCAAAATCGAACTCAGGGAGTGAGCAGTGAGTTAGCCTGCAATACTGCATTCTAACCACTACGCCATCATGGGAATGAAATAATAGAAATAGAAATAATAGAAATAGAAATAATAGAAATAGAAATAATACCATTTTCCTCAAAATAAGACATCCCCTGATAATAAGCCCAATTTGGTTTTTGAGCGCATAGCAATAAGGCCAAGCACTTATTTCAGGGTTCAAAAAAATATAAGACAGTGTCTTATTTTCAGGGAAACATGGTAGAAATAGAACTTAGACTTATATACCGCTTCATAGTGCTTTACAGCACTCTCTGGGTGGTTTACAGAGTCAACATATGGCCCCCAACAATCTGGGTCATTTTACCGGCCTCGGAAGGACAGAAGGCTGAGTCAACCTGAGGATTGAACTCCTGGAGTGAGCAGTACAGCCTGCAGTACTGCATTCTAACCACTGCACCACCACAGCTCTTAACCCATAATGTGCTCCATTAACCACCACAATTGGGACACTGGAGGTTTTTAAGAAGCGATTGGACAACCATTAGTCTGGAGCAGTACATGGTGTCCTTCTTGAGCAGGAGGTTGGACTAGGAGACCTCTAAGGGACCCTTCCAATTCTGTTCTTGTGCTATTCCAATATATTATTGAGCTTCTGGGGACTCATAAATGCTTGACTACTTAGGGAAGGATCTGGGGATGAGAAAGCCCACTCTCACAAGTGATACTGTCAAAGTTTATGATGCTCTTGGATTGTTTAAAATTCTATTTTAAACTTTGCTGTGTCATTCTGAAAGTTCCTTCAAGCTTACGGGAACTGAGCAGTGCAAAACTCTTAAATCAATCAAGCTGCAGAAATAGAAAGGACGAAGAGGAAGAGGAGGCAGGAACAGACTTTGGTCCTCAGAGTAGCAGGTGCTTCAGGCAGCCCTTGCTATTAGTTATGTTCCCACCCTTTAGACCAGTGTTTCTCAACCTTGGAAGCTTGAAGATGGGTGGACTTCAACTCCCAGAATCCCCCAGCCAGCAGGATTCTGGGAGTTGAAGTCCACCCATCTTCAAGCTATCAAGGTTGAGAAACACTGCTTTAGACTGTTTTGCTACAACTGTTGGGAACACAAGGGTTCCTACTGTAGTTAAGTGGAAAATTCAAAAACAAAAATAAAAATTTGGACCAACCCTGCTCTAAAATACTGATCGGACTAGATCTATACAGTAGATCTATATATATCTAAAGCAGCCTTTTTCAACCTTAAAAACTTGAAAATGTCTGGGCTTTAACTCCCAGAATTCCCCAGCCAGTCATGTTGGCTGGGGAATTCTGGGAGTTGAAGTCCACCCATCTTAAAAGTGGCTAAGATTCAGATACACAGATCTTAAGCTATGTGAATCTCCACTTAAGGGGGAAGATCTCGAGGCCTCTAGCATAAAATCTAGATCAATAAAAGAAATCACAACCAACTCTCTAATATGACAACTTAGAGAGAAAAAAGGAAGGAATATCCGCATAGCTTCTACTTATTGCATTAACCTTGATGAGTTCAGTTAAGGAGCCAAAGTAAACTGAGGCGGGGGGGGGATCACATTTTAATACCCCCTTTACTGGAACACTGGAGATGGAAAATGCACAAAGTTTAGGGGTGGTTGACAAATCACTAAATCCAGACCAGGGGTGGGTTCTAACATTTTTTACTACCAGATCTATGGCTGTGGCTTATTTTGTGGGTGTGGTTTGATGGTCATGTGACAATTCTTTAGGATTTAGCAGAGGTATTGGTCTACCAGGCTTTTAACTGCTTGCAGAGCTGTACCGGTCTACTCATTTATTTTTGCAGGCACCGGTCTACTTATTTGTTTTTCGAGCGCACCGGTCTACCACCACACTGCCTTTTAACACTGATCAGCTGTAGGGCGGCCCTTGGAAGCCCCACGGCAAGAGTTTAAACAGTTTTTTTCCTTCCAGCCAATCAGCTGGGACTCGGGAGGCAGTGAATAAATTGGGGGCGGGGCCAAATAAAAGGTAAGAATAACGTGGGGGGTGGGGGCGGGAGGGCCCAGCTCCCGAACAAAGAGAACCGGTTCGGTGATGTCATATCGTCACTGCTACCGGCTCGGCCGAACCGGGAGGAACCCACCACTGATCCAGATAGTCCTTGACTTATAACAGTTCACTTAAGGACCATTCAAAGTTACAAAGGCACAGAAAAAAGTGTCTTATGACCATTTTTCATACTTAGGCATCTCCATATTCCTGTTTCGCATTTATAACGGTTGCAGTGTCCCGGGGTCACGTGATCCACTTTTGCGACCTTCTGACAAGTAAAGTCAATGGGGAAGCCAAGATTCACTTAACAAACGTAACGTAACAGCTGCCATGATTCATTTAACAACGGTAGCAAGAAAGATCGTAATATGGTGCAAAGCTCACTTAACAAATGTCTCACTTAGCAACCGAAATTTTGGGCTCAATGGTGATTGTAAGTCGAGGACTGCCTGTAATGGTCTGGCATGAGGCTAAAGCAGACCCAAAGAAGCCAGCATCAATTCAAGCCAGCTACAAATTACAATGATTAAGTTGGTTCCTGCTTCTGGATCACACCGCCAATACAACTGTTGCTGGATTCACATGAAACCCCTTAAAGGAGAGCATACTCTCTGCATCTAATGTCATGTGTGAATCCAGCTACTTCTGTTTTTAACCCAAAATCTTGCCTTAGTTTTGTGTAAATGCAGCTATCTGTGATTTATCCAGTAAACCATAGCTTAATGGAAAATATGAACTGGGGCGACATTGGGAGAATGAGTAAGGATTCATCTAGGAAAATCAGTTCTCGATTTTCCAACAGTTTAATAAGGCTTTTATTCCCCACGAGGAAAGCTTTGGCTTACAGAGAAATTGAATTTAGAGGTTTTAAAAGAAGTTCATATGACGGTTTAATAAGATTTGAATATTTTATACCATAAATCATATCTAACATTCAGCCATTGTATCTTTATCTAGCCAAGTTCACTTTTCTGCGTCTTGTTTTTCTTCTTGGGAAAAAAAAATTCTTCCATTCAACTCTAGTTAATGACTGCCTAATACGTCAGTTCTTATTTTTGTTTATTTTGCCTTGAAATTAACGTAATAAAAAGACAATCTAATCCTTGTTCAAAGAGTGCTACAGTTTCTTTTTGGCTGCCGTGTGTTTTCATTGGACTGTGGTTTACACACACACACCATGATGTGTCTTCCAAAGCATAAAATCAAACATAATGTTACTCATTCAGCATTTCACGCAAACTCTCTGTAATTTGCTTCTCGCCACTAAGTAATTCCGAGAGTTTTAACTACACATGGTTGCTATTCTCCAACCTGGTGCCCTGTAGTTGTGTTCAATTTTGATTTTCATAAGCAACTCCAGCACGAAAAGACAATAAACCAAGGAAGGCAAATTTATGGTATCAAAAGTAACCCTAAATTTGCAGCATAGCATTTTAAATTATTTCAGTGTTACAACTCCCAATGAAAATTAGGTCTTTCCAAAGCTCTCCATTTATTTATTTATCCAATGTATATTGGCTCGCCCATCTCAACAAGTGATTTTTTTTATATTTTATTTTGTCGAGTACATAATAGATAATATATATCAGTATAAGCATGAATTGAATACATAAAATGAATACAATTAAAGGGAACATTAGGACAGGGACGGTAGGCACAGTAGTGCTCTTATGCACGCCCCTTACAGACCTCTTAGAAATAGGGTGAGGTCAACAGTAGACAGTCTTAGGTTAAAGTTTTGGGGGTTTTGGGATGAGACCACAGAGTCAGGTAGTGCATTCCAGGCATCCACCAAGGAGCCTTGGTGGAGCAGCGGACTAAAGCGCTGTTAAGTAGCACTTAAGTAGCACTTAGCTGCCAGTTCAAATCTCACCAGGCTCAAGGTTGACTCAGCCTTCCATCCTTCCGAGGTAGGTAAAATGAGGACCCGGATTGTGGGGGCAATAAGCTGACTTTGTATATAAAAGAACACCGCTTAGGGGGGGCGTTGAAAGCCCTACTAAGCAGGTATATACAAAAGTATGAAGGCTATTGCTTAACGCATTGTAAGCCGCCCTGAGTCTCTGGGAAAGGGCGGCATATAAATCGAACCAATAAATAAATTAACAACTCGGTTACTGAAGTCATATTTTCTGCAATCTCAGTTGACAAAGAAAATAAAAAATAAAAACAACTACAAAGATTACAAAGGTTCAACTACACAGCAGCTTTTGCAGCTCAAGACAAGACAATAGCTGTGTCTGCATTTGATATGTTTGCTGAACAATCGCTGGAACATACATCACACTAAGCCATTATTTAGCACACAAACCACAATAGCTAGTTTGCACAACACGCTCAGACACAAGAAAGGTGACCATATTGTCATTTCATATAGTGAGTGAACCCAGCCTTTTTAGCACATCTTTTTTTTAGCATCACTACATCATTAAAGCCACCGCATCCTAACTGCTTCAAAAGCTACTCCCAGCTATCTCCTCCCCCCTTCCTCCCTCCCTCCCCCGTATTTATGGCCATTTGCAGAGACTTGTGACCACAATTTATGATGTTTTTGACAAAACCTGGCATTTACTTCCCCAAAACAGATTGTAAAATTGAGTCAGTCACATAGTGACCCACTTAATGACTACCTCGACTTTCGATTGTTATTGCCGGACTCGCTGCAGTCGTAAGTCAAGGACTACCTGTGAACCAATCACGAGTTGGGCTCTTTGCATTGCACTCAAGCTAGCCAATTTCCTCAATGAACAATAAGCTTGGATGCGTAGCTATTCAGCATCCCGGTTTGTCAGGAAGAACAGAGAAGAAATCCAGGGTCAGCTGCATTTGAAATAGTAATTCCTAGTTTATCAGCTCATTAAAATTTTAATGAAGGGAATCCAGCAGTTTTTGTACACTAACACACAACTCATTCATTGCAAGCCAGGAACCCTATAACCTGACATTCTCATTCTTCTTTAATAGTTTTTATTTTGTTTCCCAGGAGAACTGGGAAAAGATTATTTCAAGTTTGGAGCTTAGTACTTTAATAACTGTAATACAAGTCCTAATGAAGAGGCCATAATGCATTTATTTACCTTTTCATTTAATCCTCCCCCACCTGTGAGCAATGACAAGGCTTGTGCAGCACACAAATTAAAACAAAATAAAGAAAATAAACCATAAACAATAACAAAGTGACACAAAATTTCTACTTAGAAAAATAACCTGTCCAAGGATTAAGACCACGTCACGGCCATTTCACATCCCAGAGCCACAAAATTGTGTTGATTTTTTTTTAAAAAAACAAAAAACCAGTACTACTGTACAAATATGAAACAATGCCTAGATCCGAGCATCTTGCTAGACCTGGTTGTAGCTGTTTGCTTTTAGATATCTCTAAACCAACAATTTGTGGGTTACTGTTATCTCTCAACAAGGCCACAAGTTTAGGGCAACATTAACAGCCTCTTTAAATATGTTGAAATGGAAAAGATCATCACAGAAAAAAAATAACAACCCATTTGGTCTAGTGTCGTGATGGTGAACCTATGGCACACTTGCCACAGGTGGCACACGGAGCCATATCTGTGGGCACGCGAACGTTGCCCTAGCTCAGCCTCAGCGTGCATGCGCGTGCCGGCCAGCTGATTTTCAATGTATTGTGAGCCGCCCTGAGTCTTCAGAAAGGGACGGCATATAAATTGAATTAATTAAATTAAATTAAATTAAATTCAGGCCTTCTGGGCCCACCGGAAGTCGGGAAACAGGCCATTTCTGGCCTCCAGAGGGCCTCCGGGGGGGTGGGGAAGGCCGTTTTTGCCCTTCCCAGGCTCAAAGAAAGCCTCTGGAGCCTGAGGAGGGCGAAAAACAGGCCTACTGGGCCCACGGGTAACCTTTTTGCCGTCACATGTGGGGAGCGTGGAGGGGTCAAACATGCATTCAAGGGGGTGGGGCATTGAATTATGGGTGTGGGCACACGCATGCGCAATCCCCCCGCACTCCCCCCGCTTTTGGCACGCGACAGCAAAAAGGTTAGCCATCACTGATCTAGTGGCTAAGGCACCAGGCTAGAAACTGGGAGACAGTGAGTTCTAGACCCACCTGAGGTAGGAAAGCCAGTTTAGTGATTTTGGACCAACCTCTAGGAGACAGTGAGTTCTAGTCCCATTTTAGGCATGAAAGCCAGCTGTGTGACTTTGTGGCAATCACCAGGAGACAGTGAGTTCTAGTCCCATTTTAGGCATGAAAGCAGGCTGAGTGATTTTGGGCCAATTCCACTCTCTCAATCAGGCCCACCTCACTAGCTGTTTGTTGTGAGGAAAATAAGGGGAGGCAGATGTGTTGGTTATGTTTGCCACCTTGAGTTATTTGTAATAATAATAAAGGCAGTATGTATGTATGTGTGTACAGGTACACACACACATACACACATACATATATATACGTAAGTGGTAGCTTGATACTCAACTGCTTTGAAACTCATCGAATTTGGTACTCAATGCATTTTGACGCAAACATTTTGTCCCGTGGTCATTGTTTGTTTGGTACTCGACGCACAAGCGAGAACTTGTCGGTGTCACCTGCTTCATGACTCACTACTTTATTCCTTATGGGAAAAATGTGTTTGGTACTCATTGTTTTTGGTTGTCATCGTGCCTCCTGGAACCAATTAATGATGAGTACCAAGATAACAGTCTCTGTGTGTTTGTATGTTTGTATGTATGCATGTCTGTATCTGTGCGTCTGTGTATCAAGAATGATGTTGTGAAATTCACCTCTCGATCTGTAAGCAGAGGAAAGGAATTTGGGTAAATTTCTTGAGAAAAAAAGAAAGACGAAATCCCAAGATTGGCTCAGCAATAAAATTTGCAAAGAGCACCAAAAAACAATGCAACTTAACCCTCCCTCAAACATCAAAGGATTGATTCTAACCCCTCCCCCCAAGTAGCTCCCTTCCCCTCCCCCCCAAAAAACCCCAGAACAACATTCAAAGGAACTTTTGCCTTATAGCCCTTTGGAAGGGAATAAAAGCAATATAGTGGCAAGTAGTTGGAGCAAAGAAAAAAGGGGGAAAACTGAGTCTGTCTCCACCAACTTTCAACCCTAACTAGCCTCTAATAAAACATTTCCCGAAGTCAGGGGTGCAAATCTGTATTGTTTTAATCGTGATGGTTAGATAACTCACAACGTCTCACACAGAACAACATGTGAAAAGCAAAATAATAATAATAATAATAATAATAATAATAATAATAATAATAATAATAATAATAATGTGGAAAAAGTTATAGAAAATGAGATGATGAAGATCTTGTGGGACTTTCGAATAGACGGATCGTCACTTGGAACACAACACGCCAGATATCACAGTTGTCGAAAACCAAAACGTACAATTTATTGACATCGCGGTACCAGGAGACGCCAGAGTTGAAGAAAAAGAACTGGAAAAAATCATGAAATATCCCAACCTGGCCATCGAAACTGCACGGCTATGGATGAAACATGTAACCGTGATACCCATTGTCATTGAGGCACTTGGTACCATGTCCAAGAACTTCATAAGATACATCAGCAAATTGCAGCTTCCTGCAATAACACCAGCGAAACTGCAAAAAACTGTGCTAATTGGAACATCGTACATCTTAAGAAGGTACTTGGTTGATATCTAGGACGCTGGCAGCAACCCATATCAACCATTAGCACCAGTCAATGGTATTTGTGATGCATTTTTGAATGTTCAGTTGACTGAGTTTCATATTTAATGAATAAAGATAATAAAGATAATAATAATAAATTAGATAGATAGATAGATAGATAGATAGATAGATAGATAGATAGATAGGGTGCAAGTCCATACAATAATGCCAAAAGATATTGCAGACTAACCTCCGGAGTCCTTGACTTACATCCACAATTGAGCCCAAATTTTTCTATTCCCTGTTGATTTTGTTTGCCAAAAGGTCGCAAAAGGGGATCACATGACCCCGGGACACTGCAACCGTCGTAACTATGAACCAGCTGCCAAACTTTCTGAACTGTCCACATGATCATGGGAATGCTACAAAGGTTGTAACTGGGCTGCTACGGTCATAAGTATGAAAAATGGTCATAAGTCTTTTTTTTTTCCTCACAAATTTAGGCGATTTTTTTTCTTTCATTTTTTTCCCAGTGCTGTAATAACTTTGAGTGGTCCCTAAAAGAACTGTTGTAAGTCGACGACTCTCTGTATTATTCCTTCCTTCCTTATTTATTTATTGTACGGCATTATTTCTACTGGGTTTTATGGACAAGGAATTAGAAAAGAAATGCAGGAAATTAATATTGTAGATGGCTAACTGCAGCAAGAGGATGGTATCACAACATTGTAGAAGAAGAAAAAATATTGTACCTGTGACAAAAGACTGGATTCTAAAACAAATTGAACCCACAAGAATGGCGAAGTAGACCAGTTTCGTCGTAGTAAAAAAACGACAAAGACTTTTCTGAAGGACAAGAAACCTTATATGGACCTTTTGTTGAAAGAAGAAAAAGATCAAGTGGATGATTTCCAGATTTGGGGATTAAAAAGTTGGGGAAAAGATTACGACAACAATTACTCGATAAATTGAAAGAAGGATGGAAGAGATGATTTTATATACACGTGTTTTGATTTACTTCCTTTTTTCTCATTTTCTGTGTCTTTGCCTATTTTTCTGGGGGGGTTTTGTTTTTATTTGTTTCTATCTTCTTCTGTATACTTTTTACCATATTCAAAAATTCAATTTACATATATACACACACGTAAAAAAACACAATCACACAAATCGCTTTCGTTTCTTTCCTTTTTCTTTTTCTTACTTCCTATTCTTTGCGTACTGGTTTTGTTTCTTACACTTTTTACCACATTCAACAATGCCATTAATACACAGAGGTACTCACCCACCCACCCACCGACACACACACACACACAAATGCAAACGCAATCAGACAAATCTCCATTTGGTTGCAAAGAAATGTGCCTAACCCTACCAACCTGTCCAATTTTGCTTGCCGTGTCAACCCAAAGATAAATAACGCCAGACAGGGCAGGACAAAGAGGAAGGACACACCACACACACACACACACACACCCTGCCAACTGCTCCTCAAGGAATGGCTGAATGGCCAAGGCCCCTTTGTGGCCTCACAACATCACAAGGATCGCTGCCTCTCCTTCTTCAAAGACTGCGGCCTTTACATACCAAAGGGAAATGGAAACAAAACCATCTGCGTGGAGACCAGCCACCCAGCCCATAAATCTCCCAAGGAGCCCCTCAGGAAGTAGAAAAGAAACGTTTACGACGCCTTGCAAAAGGGGGAGCTTGCACGAATGCGGGAGCTCTTTATCTAAGAGGGTCAGGAATTTCAGCTATTCTGACCACGTGGTCTCCAACACCTCCCACCACCACCACCAAGACTCAAAACAAAATGGCCAGGGTCCCCCATTGGTTCTCTAGAGAACTGATTCTGCAGGACTAGGAGTGATATGGTAGCAAGGTTCCAATATCGGAGGGGCTGCCACGAAGAAGAGGGGATCAATTGAACAGAATAACAGGATAATAGAGGTGGAAGGCACCTTTGAGGTCTTCTAGTCCAAACCCCTGCTTAGGCAGGAAACCCTACACCAGGGGTCTGCAATCTTAAACACTCAAAGAGCCATTTGGACCCATTTCCCACAGAAAAGAAAACACCGGGAGCCACAAAAACCTTCCCCTGCCCTGCCTGCCTATTTCTTGAGCAGCCAAAAAACTAGCATATGTAGTTGAATTAAATGTTCTGTTTTCTTCTGAAACTGTTCTTTTCTTGGATGTATCCATAGTTGGCCTATCAGGGATTGAAAAAATCAATACATCGCATGCTGGCGGGTGTCGCACATTGGCGGTTGCGATGCATATTTTGAGTGACAGGGAGACGCAGCAGAGATCTGGAACGAGCTCCCCCCGGAGATACGGAGGATCCTGGATCTGCGCACCTTCCATCGCTGGCCTGGCCTAAATCTTCTCCCCTTTTAAATATAAATTTTAAATACAAATTTTAATCTGTTTTAAATTATGGGGTATTTTAAATTCAGCCAAATTATTTAATTCGTTTTTAATCTATTTTAAATTTTTGTACTTCTGTGTTTTATCTTGTGGCTGTTCACCGCCCTGAGTCCTCCGGGAGAAGGGCGGTATAGAAATTTAATAAAATAAATAAAATTAATTAATTAATTAATTCGCTACCTGCTCAGCTAGACTTTCCTTCCCCCCAAAAAAACTCTGGCCACCAAACGACTCTAGAAAGGATTGTAGACATTTATTTTAATCTATTTACTGCATATTTATTTGCGTAAACTATAGGATCTTTGGAGAGGGCTATTATTTTAAAAAGTGAGACAAAATTGCAATAAATAAAATGAAAGTCCCGATATCAGCATGTGTCTATTAAATGACTCCGTGGAAATTCTTTTTAACTGTTCACTTTTCTAAGCAAGCTAATAAATCAACAAAAACCTGTTTGAGATGCAGTTCCTTGTTGCTTTTGCCTGGTTGAGTTTTTTAAAGAGGTATTTATTCTTTACAGAGATTTTTAAACATATGCTTCATTGCCTATATCTTTCTAAATTGCCCTTGAAGGAAAATATTTGGGCTTTCTGAACTATATTTGAGTAGAAACGATAATCATTTCTGCATTCTGGCAATATTTCTCTCTCGTCTGTTGCTCCAGCAGCGACTTCAGAAATATAACAACTGGAGCAATAGAATATAAAACAGCGCTTTCCAAACCTGGATAAATTACCCAAAATTGGTTTTTATTAGGGTATCTACTCACAAACCCTTTACCCACAACACAGATATTTAAACAGATTTAAGGATTGCCAGGTAGACTGAAATACATTAAAAATCTCCCAAAGTCTTCCTATGAAGAAAAAAAATGATGAAATCACCAAGGGTAAGTAACTTGTTGAAATGACAAAGATCATTCAACAATTTGTTGTTTTTATAATGCAGGTAGGTCCTCAGGTTACAACCAACCATCTGAATTTACATCAGTGCTGAAGGATTTACCACTAGTCCTCAAAATTTGATAATACTTTTCGAGAAGTGATTTGCGGTAATGAAGTAAATGGTTCAGGAAGCAGAGGTCCATCAGTAGAGGTAGTCCTCGAATTATGACCACAATTCAGCCCAAACTTTCTGTTGCTAAGTGAGACATTTGTTAAGTGAGCTTTGCCCCATTTTCCAACCTTTCTTACCACAGATGTTAAGTGAAGCACTGCGGTGGTTAAGTGAATCTGAGCTTCCTCGTTGATTTTGCTTGAAAGAAGGTCATAAAAGGAGATCACATGACCCCAGGACACTGCGACCGTCGTAAATGTGAAGTCAGTTACCAAGCATTTGAATTTTGATCACGTAACCATGGGGATACCACAACAGTCAAGTATGAAAAACAGCCATACGTCACATTTTTCAGTGCCATTGTAAAACTTTGAACCGTCACTAAATGAATTGTTGTTAAATCACGGATTATCTGTAATACACCTTGGCGTTTCAAGCATTTTTAAGAACTCAATTCAAACCGGGATGCAAAACACTTATTTTTACCTGACCGTCTACCTCCATCATTGCAATTTCCCTTCTCCAATCTGGTGGCATTCATTCTTACCACATTTCAAACAACTCCAAAGAACTGGAGGCCCACTTCATCCAATCTGCCTCTCTTCACATTCGTTTCCTCAGAGTAGCCCCTCCACTAAATCTACGATTTACTTCTGGGAACTGCAAAAAGCGAACAAACAAACGTGATCATTCCACCCTATCCAGTTACCGTGTTTCTCCGAAAATAAGACATCCCTAATGAAGTCTAATGAAGAGAAGGATTAGGAGTGACACATAGCAGTATTACAATATTTGATGGGCTATCACAGAGAGAGGTTTATCCTATTCTCCAAAGCACCCGAGGGCAGGACAAGAACTAACAGATGGAAGATCGTTAGAAATCCAATCTAGAATAAGGAGAAATTTCCAGACAGTAAAAAAAATTAATCAGTGGAACAGCTTGTCTTCAGAAGTTGTGGGGTGCTCCATCACGGGAGGTTTTCAAGAAGAGATCGGACAGCCGCTTGTCCAAAATGGTATAAGGTCTCCTGCTTGAGCAGGCAGTTGGATTAGAAGACCTTTATGATACCTTCCAACTCTTATTATTCGATGTTCAATGTACTAATCCAATCGCAAGACCTGAATCACTACGACTCCCAGAACTGAACCCTGAAAGTTGGGAACGTAACTCACTAGGTCAGTGATGGCTAACCTTTTTGCCATCGCGTGCCAGGAAGGGGGTGTGTGGGGGAGGTTCACGTGTGAGCATGCCCACACCCATAATTCTATGCGCCCCGCCCCATGCATGTGTGCACGACCCCACTCCCCCCCCGCTCCTGGCACACGATGTCCCGGTAGGCCCGTTTTTCTGTCTCACCTGGCTCCAGATCCTCTCTATGCATCTGGGGAGGGCAAAAACAGCCTTCCCCACCCCACCCCAAGGCCCTCCGGAGGCAGGAAACAGCCCGTTTTCCTACTTCTGGTGGGCCCAGAAGACCCGAAAATCAGGTGGCCAGAGCGCACATGCCCACGCGTGCCATAGGTTCGCCATCACGGTCCTATTGATTGAAAGCCATGACTAAAAATTTTCCCTTCCAATGAAGGATCATCCTAAAGCTTCCCCGTAGTTTTGCCAGCGACAAATACTTAAGTTTTTGGATCCCTTCCCTCCATAAATCAATGGAATAGCATCGTGTTTTGTCTCCTTTGGTTTTTATTTAATTGGATCCCTTTTAAATAGTGGTAGGATTTGTGTGGAGCAAGAGGTCCCCTTTTTATATCATGTTTATGGAGACATATAGAAAACTGAAGAGAGTTCGCCAACCTTTTAGCACCACGGTAGGGAGCGGAAATTGCTAAGGCTACCACAACTGTGATTGCTACATCCTCGGCCTTGTTTGAAATCTAGGAAGCTTAGAAAACAAGAGTGTCACTGCTTTGCATTTTGTTTTAATAGCCAAGACTGTTCAAATAGTGAAGATAGGAAGAAGTCAGAAGGTCAGCGCTGTGTTTGCAGATGTGGCGCAGCCGAGTGCATCAAGCAGCAGGTTGCTTGGCCTCTCGCGCAAACACCACAACCACAGCATCGTCTTCGGCAGCTCTGGGCTCCCCTGGACCTCCCCTCCCAGAAAAGCCGTCCCCCTCCTCTCCTTGAGCTTCCAAACACAGAGGCGGCTGGAGAAAGTCTTGGCCCTTGCGACTGCATTCTCAGTTCACACTTCCAAGTAAACACAACTATCATGCGAGCGCATCAATCACAGGGCTCCACATGATAACATTCTCCCCATAACTTCCTTTTTTTTTTTCCAATAGTTTAAAAAAAAAAAAGGCTATTTGTTGGCCTCGTGTACAAGCAAAGTCCGCGAAAGTCCTTCCAAAACAGGAAAAGGGGATGGAAGCAAATCAAAAGGAAAGAGATGTGATTTTTATCTGCCCAGCGTTGGTCAGTTCCTTAAGCGGAAGGAAAAAAACCACAATTTCATCCCCGAAGATACGTAGCTGGAAATAAAACTTCAGCGAACACGGGTGGGATTTTTTTTTTCAGGGGAACTGATCATCCCGGTTTCAGACCCGTGTTCCGAAGAGGCTTCCTTTCACTGGACGTGGATGGACACCAAATACATGGGAGTCCTTGACTTATGACCGCAACTGGGATCAGAATTTCTGTTGCTAAACAAGGCAATTGTGAAATGAGTCACGCCCCATTTTACCAAGCTTTTTTTTTTTTTGCCATGACTGGTAAGCAGATTACTGCAGTTAAAACAATCATGCGGTCGTTAAGTGGGTCTTGTTTTCCCCCATTATTACGCCGAATGGCCACTAAATAAATGGTTCTAAGTCAAGGACTACACCTGCAGTGGTGCAACAAATGCACTGCCTAAAGGAATAGTTTGGTCTCCACTAACTGTTCAGGGACTTCCAACCCCCCACCAGCTACAAATATTTGTAAGGATTTGTGGAATTTTCAAATAATAAGCCAGCAGAAATTCCCTTATGCTACCCTAACATACTAAATTTGATTTAAAATATTTCATATCGTATTTGAATATTCAATATCGAATATTTCATACTCATACAAGAGTCATATATGATTTGCCATGTTAGCTTTGCATGTCCACCAAACCAGCTATACCAAAACTATATTAATTCTTTTACCTATTTATTTTTTTAGAATAGAATTCTGCATTGGCCAAGTGTGACTGGACACACAAGGAATTTGTGCATAAGCTCTCAGTATACAAACAAACAACAAAGTGAAGTGGTAATAATCCTATCTATCTATCTATCTATCTATCTATCTATCTATCTATCTATCTATCTGCCTACCTACATCTCTATCATCTATTTATCGATCTATCATCTATGTCTGTCTGTCTGTCTCTCCTATCTATACCTATTGTAAAAAAAAAAAGGTAAAAGGCTGCAGATTTTACTCCGCTGATCATCGTCAACACTGGCCTGGTGCTCATCTTCATTTCAAGGTCACTGAGCCAGTGTGTCCAAAGAAATGTCCACAGTCCTGTGGCCAGCATGATGTCACGGAGGATTGTTATCTTCCCACTGAAGTGGTAATTATTTATCTACTTGCATTTGCATGCTTTCAAACAGCTAGGCTGGCAGTAGCCTGGGGGGAGTACGGGAGCTCATGCTGTCATATGGCGCTTGGGTCTCAAACCTAGGCTTTCCATCTTAACCACTGAGCCATCGCGCTAACTCTTCGTTTAATGTAACTTACTATAAAGTAGGAATTGTGTAACTACCATACTTCCATAGCATATTTAGTCTACATCAGGCATGTCCAATCTTGGCAACTTTAAGGGCCTGTGGACTTCAACTCCCAGAAGTCCACAGGCCTGGCTGGGGAATTCTGGAAGTTGAAGTCCACAGGCCTTAAAGTTGCCAAGATTAGATTCCCCCTGGTCTACATCATTCACGCCAGCAAATGCAGTCTCTGTAAATTCTGTAAACAAAGTATATTGCCTTTAGCTATATCCAAAACAATTTAAACAGATGAATTCCGTTTCAGGCTCCTTATAACATCTACAGCGATTATTTTAGAAAGCAACACCTAAGAAATACTACCTCGAAAAAGGTATAATTGCAAAAATGTTTTGAAGTGTTTTCAGTGCTACTGTTCTCTTAAGGAAGTGTCTCTGTATGATGAAATAGTGGAGTATTTATAAACTTGATGATGAAACAAGTATTTTCATGCTCTGTATAGTAACCAGAGTCCATGTCGCTGGTTTTGCACATATGTGGATTTTATTATAACCTGGATAAGCATTTTAGGATGCTCCAATGTTCATTAAGAGTGAAAGTACAGGTTGTCCTTATCTTACAACTTCAATTGAGCCCAAAATGTTTGTTGCTAAGTGAGACATTTGTTAAGTGAGTTTTGCCCCATATTTAATGACCTTCCTTGCCATTTTTGTTAAGTGATCACTGCAGTTGTTAAGTTAGTAACATGGCTAAGCAGTGAATCTGGCTCCCCGCCCGCCCCCGCCCCCCATTGACTTTCCTTGTCAGGTCGCAAAAGGGGATCACATGACCCTGGGACACTACGACCGTCATAAATAAGAACCACTCGCCAAGCGTCTGAATTATGGTCACATGACCCTGGGGATGTGGCAAAGGTCATAAGTGTGAAAAACACATTCATAAGTACTTTTCTCAGTGCTGCTGTATCTCCAGCCACTAAACGAATGGTTGTAACTCAAGGACTACCTGTATTATCCCAATAGCTTACCTAATAATTATGAAACTTCCTGGATCGATTTCATAAATCATGATCATGTTAATTATGGATTAGGTCAACAATTACAGTCGTTTAAGAATAGATCACCAATCTACTTAAAGCTGCTTTCAAGTGGGAAAACTGGGAGAATATTTTTAAATTCTGTTATTCTGACCCATTAGATTATCACTTCAGAGATATTTCCTTACCAGATTCCTCAAAGCCTCCAACAATGGCAGAGCTTACTGGAAAAGTTCTTAAAAATTCAAAGAGATATTCAGAGATGCATCTGCCTTAAAAGCAGGCCATGTTGGGCTGTAGAGCTTGGTCAGATACGAGGGCTTGTTTTACAGAAAATGTTTTATAGCTAGTAATGTCATAATACTTGATAATTTGGTTGTCGTATTTTATAAAATTTGCCAAATTTTCATTCTAGGGGAATCCTGGATTTTAGATGCATTCTGTAAATGGGTCCGTTTGAGGTACTGTGGTTGAAAAAACGTTGCCCCATTTCAGCCAGTTAAAAGTTACAGATAGTTGTTTTAGAATGATATAGATGTGGCTTAAGGAGGAATCCTATTAATGGAATATGAACACGCAGAAAATTCTCAAATTCTTAAGACATGCCAATCCCTCCATGCCTTACCAGCTGCTGCATCTAATACGAGATAGTTTACTACATCTTCTCATGCGTTCAGTTGCTTCTCTCCTTTTTTGCACCATAATATCTGGAGCAGAATTCTTAATGGTGTTTTTGCACTGTAGGCTGGGATCAAGGCAGCCATTATAATTCCCTGCTAATAATATTTGCTCTTAAAATTTTAGCGCAACTATCCTCGAGGCTTCTTTCTTCAAAACAACAAGACAAACAGCTGTCCTAAGGTAACCAGACACTTGGCAGTCTCCAAGGTTAAGCCCAAATATCATTCGTTTGCAAACAAAAGACCACAGGGCCCCGATTTCCTTGGATAGTGTGTTTATTGCTCCTTATAACTCTTGGCAAAGTGTCTTCAGCAGTTTTCCAAATAAATCTCCCCTCCCTCTATCAATTAGATTCCGGAAAGGCAAAACAATTCCTTTAGTGTCAAACCCATTTTATACTCCCCGTAATCTAAATTACGCAGGGAATTTACCCGATTGGCTCAACTCACTCACTCAGACTAACCATATTTGCCTTATCAACGAGCGCATTAAGAGATATTGATGTTGATAGTGCACACATGCACACACAATTACAGCTTTAAGGGTTTTTGCTAAGCGTCCAGCGCTATAGAGATCTAACAGGGAAGAGCTGAAACACGCTCTATTAAAATAACACAATTTTAGGTCACCAAACCACAACAGAATTAGCTTCCCTACTTACAAGTCACCCCACTCAATAAAACAAGGGAGAAGATTGGCTTAAAATGCCAACCCAACTCTACTGGTAAATTCATCAGGGCAAGAGGGAGAATTTCTACAGCAAAGAGTACATATAAAAACCGTTCTCTAGAGTAGGGGTCCCCAACCCCCGGTGGACCGGCAGTGGTCCACGGCATGCCAGAAACCGGGCCACACATACAAGACATGCCCCATCCTTGGGATGCAGGCACCACGCAAAACCACACACCCCTCTGGCCCAAGGAAAAACCTCTCTCCACGAAACCCGGCCCCTGGTGCCCCAAAGGTTGGGGGGGCACTCACTGCCCTAGAGTGCAAAGGAAACCACCTCGTGCAAAATATCGTGTTTTTGGTTGGATTGCACAAACTGATGCTGCCCCTCAAATACCCCAGCAGAATAAGCTTTTAATATTTTATTGAAAATCATTTTGAGCAGTAAACACTGCTGCCTGCTTAGGCGAAGGAAGGAAACAATTCAACAACAAAAATGGTATCTGACAACAGCATGTACAATCCACAGCCCCAAATTATAAGGGAGGGTCAAAACCGATTCAGCAAATTTGAAGAATTTTCTTGAAGGCCTATAAAAGTAAACCAGGTCAAACCTGCGATGGAAATTCATTCCCTATCGGTGATGCCTCTCTTGTAAGGGGCCGAGCCAGGATCCCCCTCCTCTCTCACTGACATCTTAATTACTGTTTTATCTACCTATCATACCTTAGATTTCAAAACTATATTAACCGAAGATCACAGAGACAGCCTTTCCATATTATTTTGGTTCCAACTCTTGTATATTCCTATTTAGGAATGCATGACTTCTTATGACCGAAAATGGAAGAGCGAGTTTAGCTATGACACATTCTATGTATTTAAAAAAAAAAAAAAACTACACACGCATAAAACTAAGACTGGATGTTCCTTGTGTTACAATGAGGAGAGCAGTGCATTGGGGTGGGAGTCAGGAGAGGGGGTGTTCTCTTTTCAAGAGATTGTGTGTGTTTTTTCTTAAAGCCACCAACCAATGTGTTTTCTTTTTTTTTTTTTCATCCATTGTAAGCACATATTCATTCCCCAACAATTCACTCTGCTTATTAGGATTTTTTTTTACAGATTAATGAATATTTTAATACAGCCGTCTAAATCCTGGGGTTTGTTTTTTTTCCTCGCTGGCAATGCCATTGTTTAAGAAAACAGTGGATAACGAGATCAATAACAACAGCGAATAAAATGCCATTTTTATGCTCGTACTGTACTTTAAAAGAACTGCACCTAAACAGGATAATCTTTTTTTAATCATCAAAAGCTTGAACATGCCATTGAGACGCCGAAATCAATGAGGCTTCTACGCAGAGGCAGTCACGATTTTTCTGCACTCATGTTTGTTTACTTGCCTACTTCTCATTTTACTCCAACGCTAAACGGATTAAAGTTTTGCAGGGTTTTTTTTTTTTCTTTTTGGGGCCTGGCCTAAATCCTTACGTGCAGTCAAAGATTAAACTTGTAGAGAAAAACACGGGGAGAAAGAAGGGGGGGGCGGGGGGGAGCCGTTGGGAAGAAGAGGTGGAACAACTCTATTTTAGAAATGTGATCTATGACTCACATTTTGACCTTGTCATCCCAAAACAGCCACCGAGGCTCTAGTCCCTAAGGTCAAACACTTACCCCAACTGGGCTTAGACCTCCCCAAAAGTCCTAAGAACCTTTTGATGAGGACCCGGCTTGTGGGGGCAATAAGCTGACTTTGTATAAAATAGAACACCGCTTAGGGGAGGCCAAAAAAAGCCCTACTAAGCAGGTATATACAAAAAGTATGAAGGCTATTGTTTAACGCATTGTAAGCCGCCCTGAGTCTCCAGAGAAGGGCGGCATATAAATCGAACCAATAAAATAAATAAATAAATAAATAAATAAATAAGGTGCCCAAGACCCTTTGCCCACACAAAAACCCAAGGAGCTACACTTACACACTGATGTTATTGAACCTAAGAGGTAGATTGTCTTCCTTCCTAACAGGGCCAAGGGGAAGGGCATCCCAACCCCACCACTAGCAACTATCCGGAGGGTGTCACTTTCTCCACCCATTTGACTGATTCACAAACCACCAAAGAAAGTTGTCTTCTCTCTCAACCCCCCCTCTCCTTTTACACGGAGGTCATGCAGGATTTTTCTCTCTCTCTCTCTCTCCCACACCTTCTGCTCAACCATGAAGCCACCAGCTGTCTAAGGGTAGAGCTTCAGGAATTGCACCAAACCGGGCCCTGCCCAAGTCTCTCTCTCTCTTCCCCCTCCACAGCCCTCTCTTTTGTCTTTCTACACCCCCCCCCTCAAAAAAATCAAAACATTTTAGGGGGGGTGGAGGAGAGGAGGACAAAGAGGCATCCACCGCCTTTCCTACTCTCACCAGCCCCGGAGCTTGGACGATGAGTATTCACTGAGTAACATTTTAATTGCAACTTCTACCTCTGCGTATAAACAAACCAGTTCTATCAAAACAGACTTCCTTGCTCCCGCCTTGGATTCGTTGCACCGAGGGAAGCAAAGGGGGGGGGGGGGTGGGGGGGGGTACAATTCCTCTCCCCCTCCCCCCAAAAACCACCCACGGCCCCTTGGGGTTTACACATCGCCCTCCTACCCCCCCCCCCCCAAAAATAAGAATCTTTGTCCGCAAAAGAGGCTTTCCCGCCTGGGCTGGTTGGAAGCGCGCGCCCCGCCACCCAAACGCTTGCCTGGCATTTCTGCCCTTTTCGACACAAAAGAGACCCCCACCCTAAAAAAAAATATAACGCAAGGCTGAGGAGATTTGGGGGGGGGTTGTTTGAGAAAGCCCAGCCCGGCTTGGCTGCTCCGGGTCTCCAAGGGTCGCCCGCCCCACCGCCGCTGGGTGCAGCGCTCCAGGTGCCGGCGCGCTCGGCTTGTTTACGCAACGGCCGGGCTCGCCGGGCGTCTCCAAGCCGCCCCCGGGAAAGCGGGGAAAGCCGAGCCGGTTGCTTTGCTCGCGCGGGAGGCCGGCTGGGTCAAAAGCGGAGGCCCTCGCGGGGCTGCTGGAAGGGGCGGCGGGGGCCAGACAACCCCCCCCGCTCCACCCTCCGAGCCAGGCTGGGAAGGAAAGCTTTCCCAGGGGGGGTCGTGGGAAAGGAAAGCCCCCCCAAAAAGCTTGGAATGCAAAGCCTAAAGGGGGGGCAGCCAAGGCCGCTCTTCCCGGCTGAGGGGGGGGCAAAGGGGCCAGGGGTCCAAGGCGCGTTTGGGGAACCCGTTTCCAACGAGGGAGACCCCGCCTTGGTGCCCATCTCCGCGGCCTCGGCTGGAAGG
The DNA here is from genome assembly GCF_029531705.1 of Pantherophis guttatus. The sequence continues at coordinate 46,501,643 of NW_026844064.1, read as the reverse complement.
CGCCCCCTTTGCATTGCCTCCCCCCACCCCCACCCCATTTAACTCAAAAATCCGGACGGCCCATCTCTTCTTCCCCCCCCCCCCCAACCAAGCCCCCCCCCCCCACCCCCACCCCCCGTGGCCCAGACTCACTTTTTCCATTTGCTGGCCGCAGGCAAAGCGCGATGCAGAGCAGCAGCAGCAGCAGGAGCCCCCTCACCAAGGCCAGGGACCCCCGTCCGACGCCAGACTTCATTCCTCTGTTTGGTGGGTCCGTAAATCGGGGTCAAAAACGGGCCTCGGCAAAACCAATTTTTTTTTAAAAAAAAATAATAATAATACAACTCACCCCCCCCCCCCTCCCCAAAACAATCCCCCGCAATCCGGAGTCCTCCTCTTCGCTCTTCTTCGCCCCTTTCCCGGGACAAGGCAAATCCAAATCCTGGAAGGGAGGGGAGGGGAGGGGGGGGGGGTTTAAAACCCCCCCCCCTTCCCCAAAAAAAAAAAAAAAACCCAGAAAAAAACAAGCCCACCCGCCGAGGGAGGAGGGAGGGGGGCCTTGAAAAAGGGGGAGGGGAGCGTCCGGAGAGGCGGCTGCGTTTGGAGAGGGGCAGAAATGCTGGGCCCACCTTTGGGGGGGGGAGGGGGCGGGGGGGAAGGTCCGGGCCTGGTTTGGGGCTCTGGCCGAGGAGGCTCCGGGGCCGCCGCCGCCTCTTCCTCTTCCTCCTCCAGCTACGACGGGAGGCCGGGGAAAGCCGCTCAGCCTCGCCTGCTCTCATCCAAGAGGAGCGCGCACGGGAGGCGCCGCAGCGAGCAATCCGCATCTTCGACCTCCATGTTGGCTTGGCTTCCCGGCCCCGCGCGGGCTAAAAAGGGAAGGGGGCGCCCCAGAGAAGGCCGGCCGGGCTGGCCGGGGAGGGAAGGGGCGCCTGCTTGCTTGCCTTCCTTCCCGCTCGGCCGGCCGAGAAACCCCCGGAGCGGACTCGGCTCCCGCCTGGCCCGAAGGAGGAGGAGGAGGAGAAGCAGCCACGCAATCCGCCTCTTCCACCGCCGCCGCCTTTGCTGGAGCCCGGGCTTTCCGAGGGCGGCAACGGCGCTTCCCCCTCCCCGAAACAGAAGCAGCAGCGGAAGATCGAAGCAGAGCCGCCGGGGTCTCTTTCGGGCCGGGAGGAGCGAAGCGAGGCTGCCTGCCTGCCTGCGAAGGGCGATCGCGCAATTGCGCCGCCGCGGCTGCTGCTGCTGCTGCTGCTGGCCTCCTTGGCGCTTTCTTCGGCGGGCGAGAGGCAAAATCCGGAGCCGCGATGAATGGAGGGACGGAGGGAGGCGGGCAAGGCTTCCCCCGCGCCGCCCCGTCTCCGCCTCCTCCGCCCCTTTTCCCAGGCTCGGCTGCGAAGGCCGCCCCCGAGGGAGCCTCACCGGCCGCCGCGGCCCCGGCTGCCACTCGGCGGGCGCCGCGCTGCTGCCATCCGCGGGGCGGAAACGACACCGGGGGGAGCCGCGCGAGGGCAGGGCAGGGCAGGGCTCGGCGGCGGCTGCTCTCTCTCCGCCTTCCTTCTTTTCCTCCTTTTCCTCCTTCCTTTTCCTCCCTTTCCTTCCCTCCTTCCTTCTTCCCTTTTCCTCCTTCCTCCTCTCCTTCTTCTCCTTCCTTCTTTCTTTCCCTTTTCCTCCTTCCTTTCCTCCTTCCTTCTCTCCTTCCTTCTTTTCCTACTTCCTTCTTTTCTCCCTTTCCTCCTTCCTTCCTTCCCTTTTCCTCCTTCCTTCCCTCCTTCCTTTTCTCCCTTCCTTTTCCTCCTTCTTTCTTTCCTCCCTTTCCTCCTTCCTTCCCTCTTCCTTTCCTCCTTCCTTTCCTCCTTCCTTCTCTCCTTCCTTCCCTCCTTCCTTCTTTCCTTCCCTTTTCCTCCTTCCTTCCTTCCCTCCTTCCTTCTTTTCCTCCTTCCTCCCTTCCTATCCTCCTTCCTCCTTTCCTTCTTTTCCTCCTTCCTTCTTTCCCTCCTTCCTTCCTTTCCTTTTTCCTCCTTTCCTTCTTTTCCTCCTTCCTCCCTTCCTTCCTCCCTCCCTTCCTTCCTTCCTTCCTTCCTTCCCAGAGGCGGCGGAGGATTCCCGCTTAGCGCTCAGCCCCGGACCCTCCGGCCAGGGGAGGAGCGCGGCCCGGTTCTGGCTCCCGCTGCTGCTGCTGCAGAAGCTCCCCGCGTGGCGGCTGCAGCGGGAACAAAGCGCCGCGCGACCCTCCCTGCACCGCTCGGCGGCTTCCCCGCGCTCGGCGAGGCTGGGCTGGGCAGCGGAGGGAGGGCGGCAGAAGCAGCGGTGGCGGCGGCTTCCTCGGCGCCTCCTCCTCCTCCTCTTCCCCCGGCTTGCAGGCTGGCCTGGGCGCAGAGCTCGCCGCCGCCTCCTGCTGCTGCTTGGCCGGAGCCTGGCCGCCCCTTCCTTTCTGCCACGGCCGGGCGGGGGTCTCGCCTGGGCGGGGGCTGGGGGGGGGGCCGGCTTCTGCTGGGGCGGGGGCTGGCGGAGCTGTCAATGGGTGGGGGGGGGGCGCCAGGCAGGCGGGGGGGGGGGCGCAGGGCGGAGGCGGCTCGTTGCAGCAGCACAAAATAGCGACAGCAAAATCGAGAGGGGGGGGGGGAGGGTAGAGGCGCCCCCCCCCCGGGGTCGGGGGGTCCCCCCCCCCTTCCCCCCCCCCCCCCCGCGAGCCCGTCCAAAGAGCAGCAGCCGGGGAAGGTCGGGCGGGCGGGCGCTTTGGGAACGGAGCCTCCGGGGCGCGGGAGCCGAGCGCGCCTCCCCGGCGGCTCCTTTTGGGCAAACGGCGCGAGTCCGGGCACGCCGGCTGGGCAAAGCCGGAGCCGCGCAACCCGCTCGGCCGGAATGCGGAGGCTCCGAGACCGGTTTGGCCCGTTGGGTGGGGGTGGGGGGGGAGAGGGACGGACGGGAGAGGCAGCCCCACCGACGCCTTGCAGCCAGCCAGGCTTCACGGGTCGTGTGAACTCAGTGCCGCCTTGGTTTGGCAGAAGGGGGGGCGGTTTCCAGGCCGGTAACTGCTACTTTCCTACCTGGCCTGATGTGGTTGAACCCTGAATCTATTCCTGGGGTTCCCTGAAAGGTGGGAACCAAGGTTAAATAAAACTCCACCCCGTTGACAGGTGTGAATGCAACCTGTTGAACTTGTCCATAGCAATACATTGACCCGGTTTGCATGTGGTGCTATTCATAGTTTATCTCAGGGGTCTGCAACCTTAAAACACTCAAAGAGCCATTTCCGGGAGCCACAAAACCCATCCCATGCCTGATTATTTCTTGAGCGGCCACAAAACTAGCATATGTAGTTAAATTAAATGTTCTGTTTTCTTCTGAAATTTTTCTTTTTTTGGATTTATCCATGGTTGGCCTACCAGGGGTTGAAAAACGCAATAAATCACATGCCAGCGGGTGTTGCACATTGGCAGTTGTGACGCATATTTTGAGTAATAGGGAGCCGCAGCAGAGGGGTGAAAGAGCCACATGCGGCTCCAGAGCCACAGGTTGCTGACTCCTGAACTAGACATACCCAATTCCTGCAACTGTTCTTTATATGTTTTTCATAGGAGCCCTCCGGAGGTCCCTTTTTGCTGGCGGAGGATTGCAGGAGGCCGTTGCAGTTGAAAAGAAGAGCTTGGAAGCCCTTTTCTCTGGCAGAGCGCTCAGGCCACCACAGGGGCCCCCCGACACGAGCGTTGAGCTGGCCACACCCACCCTAGCCATGTTCACCCTGACCCCCCGAGGTCAAACCCAACTCTGATGCGGCCCTCAATGAAATAGAGTTTGACACCCCTGGCATAAACCAATATATACATATATACAGTCTTTTTATATGTCAACAGGGCTACCTTAATTAGGATGATCTATCCGTAGTTGGCCTACTGGGAGTTGAAAAGCTCAATAAATCACATGCCAGCGGGTGTCGCACATTGGAGGGTGTGATGCATATTTTGAGTGCCAGGGAGCCGCAGCAGAGGGGTGAAAGCCACATGCGGCTCCAGAGTCACAGGTTGCTGACCCCTGCTTTATTCAAATCTCAAGCCACAAGTTATGTTTTGTTTTCAGGTGTTGTTACCCTTTTATTCCCTCACTGCCCCCATACCATCTAAAACCGAGAGATTTAAATCCAGAGGCCAATAAATCTTGCCTGGAGCTTTAGGGGAAGAAAACAGGAATGGGTGAAAGTCTAACAAGTTCCTAGTTATCAGCAATATTCAGAGTCTTGATAAACATAAGATTTTCCCAACCTGACATAACAGCTACAACATAACTCGAGAGTAGGATTATTGTAGCTGAACAGCACAATCCTTTATTAGCCCTTGAAACAAGTCATATAAATTGGCTGCTATATTAAAAAATTAACCTGTGAAGTGACCTATGAATTGACCAGAAAACTAAATTCTTACCAAAAAAAATTCTTATAAAATTCTAACAAAATATTTTTGTTAGAATTTTGCATTCAAAAAAGACTACATCTCAGAAACGAGGAATGCCTTTCCTGATGTAATGGCTGACACGAAACAAATGTTATTCTTTTAAATGCCTATGTAGAATTAATGCAGAGCAAATAAGCTTTAATCAATTTTGCCTAATACGATTATTCAACTGATTTCTTACAAAGATGTGCAGCTGGAGGAATCAGTAACATCTGCATATTAAAGGAAATTGAGCAGACTAATGCAATCAAAAAAAAAAAACCCACCAGTTTCTGGTTGTAAGTTTCTTCTGTGCAGCCTTGAAATGCACACATCAATTAAAATCAATTGCTAATTGGATTGAAAGACAAATGGGGAATAAAGCATAGAATAGGCCTGGGATATACAACATTCTAGAGAGGTGTGTTTGGCTTTTGATTGGCGTGAAATCTACCTGAGTGTGGTTTATTCAGTTAACTTATTTATTTAGCTTATTTATACCCTATGACTATCATTAAGTGTTGTACCTTATGATTCTTAACGAATGTATTTCTTCTTTTTATGTACACTGAGAGCATATGCACCAAAGACAAATTTCTTTTTTTATATATAATATATTATTATTTAATCATTTTCTTCACTTTATATCACAATTCCCATCTTTACAACACTCCTGTGCCGGTATACGTTCATATTATATATGCTATTATAACTACAATATTATATAGCATATAACTACAATAACTACAAAAAGACAAATTTCTTGTGAGTCCAATCACACTTGGGCAATAAAGAATTATATTAACCATGGTTAAATAAAACATGGCTTACCTATCCATAACCCTTTGTGGCCTTTTGTTCATTCCTTGGACGCATGTGAAAATTCAAATTGAAATGTTCCACTGGTTTGCTGTGAAGGAAAGGTATAACACAAAGGGCAAGACAAATGTACAACTTCCACGAGAAATTCAAAACAACACACCTGGTACCTTCCAAGCTGTAAAAAAAAAAACATACTAAAAAGTACTATTGTAATGTTAATATCCCTGGATAACCTTTCAACTTTAACTTCACTTATTGTAAATCATACACTTGAAAAACATTTTGAGATTAATCATCAAGGTGACATCAGCTTTTTCCCTTGCATAATGCGTTCCTTGTTTTGTGTGTGGTTTATGTGTGCTCTTTACAAATTACAGTATATCTCAGAGAAATGGATCACTCATGATGCCAGCCAAACAATATTGTAGTCACAAAAGGGTGGCGAATATCTCTACAGAGTCTCAATTATCCAGGTCATGTTGGTGCCAAAGGTGCTGTTCAAAAGCCAACTTGACTTCTTTGGACTTTTTTTTTTTTGTCTTGAAAATGTTTTGCTTCTGCATCTCATTAGATGAGAAGTAAAACATTTTCAAGGGGGGGGGGGAAACAAGAAAATCTGGTTGCCTTGAAAAAACACCTTTGGCCCAAGGATAGCAAAGTTTCTTAAAGTCGCCAACAGCGAAAATGTGTGGAATTCAACTCCCAGAATTCCCCAATCAGCTGGGAGTTGAAGTCCACATATCTTTCAAGTACATCCAGAATGGTAGAGGGCAGGGATCAGCAACCTGTGGCTCTGGAGCTGCATGTGGCTCTTTCACCCCTCTGCTGCGGCTCCCTGTCACTCAAAATAAGCATCACAATCGCCAATGTGCGACACCTGCCAGCATGGGGTTTATTGAGCTTTTCAACCCCTGATAGGCCAATCATGGATAAATCCAAGAAAAGAAACATTTCAGAAGAAAACAGAATTTTTAATTCAATTGCATATGCTAGTTTTGTGGCCGCTCAAGAAATAGTTAGGCACGGGAAGGGATTTGTGGCTCCCGGTGTTTTCTTTTCTGTGGGAAACAGGTCCAAATGGCTCTTTGAGTATTTAAGGTTGCAGACCTCTGGTATAGGGCAGGGGTCTCCAACCTTGGCAACTTTAAGCTTGGCGGACTTCAATTCCCAGAATTCCCCAGCCAGTTGCCAAGGTTGGAGACCCCTGGTATAGGGTCTCCTGCTCTAGTAGGGGATGGACTAGAAGACCTCCAAGGTCCATTCCAACTCTGTTGTTCTAAGTTGTTGTTAAGGTTCAGAGATATTGAGGTAATGAAGAAAGCTGGACGTCATTCATGCGTCAAGAACACTAAATTCAGATCACAATAATCAATGAGGCAAGCTGAGATCTGCAAGCTGTATTAAGTCACGATACACCCGTTCAACTTTGGTCTCTTTTAATTCTGCAACTTAATGGAGAGCTGCATTTCCTAACACTGATATCCTAACACAGTGTTTCTCAGCCTCAACCAGGGTGGATAAAAATCAATGATTTAAAAAAATAAATAAAAAAAAATCAGATTTTTTTGATTTAAATCGGATTTTTTTATTTAAATCAGATTTTTTTTATTTTTATTGAATTTATTTTAATAAAAAACTTTTGGAGTAAAAAATCTATCATAAGATAGTTTTCTGTTTAAGATACATAAATAATTTAGTTTATTCAGCATGAAATGGAGCTTAGTTATGTAGCACAAGGCTGTATATTCTGCAACACTGGGACTATCGGTGAGTCAACAGCGGGTCAAAGGAGTAGCAGAGATGACAATTGCTCTTTAAAAATTATGATTTAAATCGAGTTGATTTAAGTCAAGTCTTTTTACTAGTGATTTAAATCATGATTTAAATCGACTCGATTTAAATCAAATCCACCCTGGTCTCAACTAAGACGCGTGGACTTCAACGCCTTGCTGGCTGGGGCATTCTGGGAATTGAAGTCCACACGGCTTCAAATGCTGAGGTTGAGAAACATTGGCCTAACACGGGTGTCAGCAACCTGCGGCTCCAGAGCCGCATGCGGCTCTTTGGGCCCTCTGCTGTGGCTCCCTGTCGGGTGATCCCACCACTGGCTTCCCCCTCCTCCTCACCCTCCCATCCCAGTCACTCCTCGCCTGGCCTGAAAAGGTAATGGTGACGGCAGGGGATGGAGAAGCGGCCGGGGCAAATATAGAGAGACGGGGAGAGAGGGCGAGATACAGAAATTCAGGGGGGGGAGGGAGGGAGAAAAAGATGTCGAAAGGGTTTTGTGGTTCCCAGTGCTTTTTAACAAACTGTTCTCTGCCCTAATGACCTGCTGGGTAGGCGTGGCTAGAGGGTCATGTGACTGGTGGAAGTGAGTGACATTGAGTTGGCCACGCCCACCCAGGTTTTGTGGCTCCCAGTGTTTTCTTTTCTGAGGGAAACGGGTCAAAATGGCTCCTTGAGTGATTAAGGTTGCAGATCCCTAGCCTAACAGATTGAGGATTTACTGTTTCAGAATTGTGAGTCACTTTCTGTCTTGCAACAAAGCAGGTAAATTTATGGCTCTATTGTCCAACATTTCTGGTGCCGGTTGGCATTTTACAAGGAATGCTGGAAGTTGGAGTCCACACATTAAGTTGCCAAGGTTGAGAAATACTTTCAGATAAGTAGCATGGGAAAATAGAGGTAGTCCTTTGATTTATGGCATCAGGGTTTTCATTGTTAAGCAAGGTGATTGTCAAGTCAGCCGCACCTCATTTTTACAACCTTCTTTTGCCACAGTTGTTAAGCGAACCACTGCAGTTGTTCAGTGAATCATGTGACTGTGAAGCAGATCTGGTTTCCCACGTTGTCTTTGCTTGTTTGGGAAGGTTGCAGATGGCGATCACGTGACCCCAGGATGGTGCAACCATTTCCAAGCACCTGTTGTGGTCCGCTACCGGCCTGCAGAGCTGGCAGCAGAGTCGGACAGTGAGGAGGCTGGGGAGGACCATGGGCCAGTCCTGGAGTCTGGGGAAGGCTTAGACGAGGGTTCAGCATCGGAGGCAGAAAGGGGGCCAGGGCCATCTGGGAGTTATGTGCGGACTCCGGAGCCTTCAGAGTCGGACCTCAGCGAGGCAGAGGAACAGAGGAAGCCTGTTCCCAATGCGCGCATGCGCAGAGCTGCCAGAAGGCAAGAACAGTTAAAACAAAAGGGACAACTCAGGAGTAGCGCTTGGAGATGATTGGCCCCTTCCATATGACATAAAGGAAAAGCAAAGGCATGTGAGCCCTTTGCAGGAAGCTGGTTTCAAGACTGCAGCTCCGTGTTGACTCTGTGTTCCGTGTGGCTTTGCAAAGTTAATTGCCAATTAGGTCTTGGCAGCGTGTCAAGGGAGATAAAGGTGGGTTTTTATCCTGAAGAACTGTGGCAGATTTCTGTCAGACTCTTTATAATTATTTGGGACTCCTCTGTGAATGAACAGACTGGGAATGAACAGGCTCTGAATGAGCAGAATTCACAGCCATGGAAATAAAAAGAGGGTTTTTGGGACTCATTATTGTCTGCTTTTATTGTATTATTGTATTTTTGATCACATGGACCGTAGGGACACTCCAACAGTCATAAGTACAAAGACTTGTCCCTTTTCTCAGTGTGATTCTAACTTTGAACTGTCGCTAAACAAAGCATTGTAAGTTGAGGACTTTACCTGTATGCTTCTTCCCAAACATTTGAGCCACAGTTCTGCTTCCTTCCAACCAACCAGCCGTGGGGCTGGGAATCGTGGAAATCCTTCAACAAAGTGAGGAGGATTCTAAGACTAGAAGGTGGAAGCTCATTAAAGAAATCCAACCAAGAGGTAAGGAAAATTTCCTGACAGCAAGAACAATTAATCAATGGAAGGAAGTTGCCTCCCAGTGTTGTATGGCTGCTCCGTCTCTGGAAGTCTTCAAGAAAAGATTGGACAACCATTTGTCCAGGATGGTATAAGGCAGGGGTCTGCAACCTTAATCACTCAAAGAGCCAGTTGGACTCATTTCCCACAGAAAAGAAAACACCGGGAGCCACAAAACCCTTCCTGTGCCTATTTCTTGAGCAGCCACAAAACTAGCATATGTAGTTGATTTTTTTTTAATATATTTTATTATTAAAATAACATTACAACCAACATATACAATACTTCACCCTGTGCTATACATAAGAAAGGAAGATTTGGTTCTTCGGATATATCCTCATGATCGCCAAAATCCACGTTCTCGGGGTACAGGTACCGAAGCATCCAATTTTCCCAGCGCATAGTCCACAAATGGTTTCCAAATTTTCCAGAAAATATCTTCTTTATAATCACCATTTCTAATTTTAATATCGCATGTCATTTTATCGTTTAAAGCTAATTTCCACATTTCACAATACCATTCTTCTATTCTAAAATTCACATCTAATTTCCAATATCTGGCTATTATAATTCTACCCATTATAATCATAATTCTAATCAATTCTTTCTCATATTTTGTTGGTTCTATTTCCTTAATTATCAACAGTAATATAGTTTCTGGTCTCAATATTATTGCTTTCCCCATCATTTCAAATATCATTTTCTCCAATTGTTGCCAAAACTTTTTAACTTTATCACATTTGTACCACATATGTTCATAAGTCCCTAATTCCATATCACATCTCCAACATTGTTTACTAATTTTGTTATCCATCAATGACAATCTTAATGGAGTCAAATACCATTTCCAAACAACCTTATAATTATGCTCTTTAATCCTTACAGATAAAGTCTTCATAATTCTACTCTTCTAATTCACATTCCAATCTAAATCTGATATTTTAATATTAAGTTCTTTTTCCCAATTCATCTTCATCACCCTTTGTGGTTTTTCATCAAAATTTATAATCTTATATATCTTACTAACGAGTCCCTTTAGCCTAATTTCATCTTTCATAATTTGGAATACTAAATGTTCAAATTCAGTTTTACTTCTACTTTTCTTTTTTTGGATTTATCCATGGTTGGCCTACTGGGGGTTGAAAAGCTCAATAAATCATGTGCCGGTGGGTGTCGCACATTGGCGGTTGTGACGCATATTTTGAGTGACAGGGAGCCGCAGCAGAAGGGTGAAAGAGCCACATGCGGCTCCAGAGCCACAGGTTGCTGACCCCTGGTATAAGGTCTTCTTGCAAGGGGTTGGACTAGAAGACCTCCAAAGTCCCTTCCAGCCCTGTGATTCTATGATTCATTAGGTAGCTCTGGGAATGGGATATCCATAGCAGAATGGATCTGTTTCATATCTCTTCTGCAAGGTTGTAATTGAAATCTAAAATTTGATCTGAAATTTAAACTCTGAGTTTAACTGGGATCCTTTTGGTCATTCAGCATTACCTCAAACAGGCTGTTGAGAGGATAAAGTGATGGTGTGTGTGTGTGTGTGTGTGTGTGTGTGTGTGTGTGTGTGTGTGTGTGTGTATAGACACCATAATGTTTATCAAATGATCTTGGGACGAACAATAAGCAAAACCTATTTTGAAACTCACTTCTCTAAGAACCCTGCAAAGCTCTCATTTATAAATTTCACTCTAATTGCCAGCACTTTGTTTGCATTAAAAAAAATGTCAAAAAAAAAATTTGAGTGTGGCATCAGTTTCGTTTTTCGTTTGACAAGTTTTCTGGATCTATAAATAAAGATGGAGTCCTCACTTCATGACTGCCTTGTTTTGTTTTTGATCTATATGCCGCCCTTCTCCGGAGACTCAGGGCGGCTTACAATGCGTTAAGCAATAGCCTTCATACTTTTGTATATTTTGTATATTTATACAAAGTCAACTTATTGCCCCCACAAACTGGGTCCTCATTTCACCTACCTTAGAAAGGATGGAAGGCTGAGTCAACCTTGAGCCTTGGAGAGATTCGAACCAGCAGTAAATTGCAGGCAGCTGTGTTAATAACAGGGTGCTTAGACCACTGTACCAGCAAGGTCTCTTGTTGAGAGACCATTCGCAGTTACAACAGCATAGAAAAGTAACTTTGCAAACCAGTCCTTGCGTTTACGACCTTCCCACGTCTGTAAAGCAAAGGGAAACTGAGTTAATAAGATCATACAGTCTGGTTGCAATTTCCCTTAGCGACTGCTTCGCTGAAGGACCAACCCCATTTGTGGTTGCGAGAATTTCTGACGCCAAGCAAGTTAAGGGAATTATGCCTGAGTTTACGACTGTTATGACTATTTTTGCCAGTTAAGCAAATAGCTGCAGTTGTTAAGTGAATCATGGAGTCATTAAGCGACTCCAACTTCCCCCATTGACTTTCCAAATTTGGATCGTGTGACCATGAGGATGCTAGTGTTGGTCATAATTGGTGTATTCTCATCTACACGGAGACCATAGACGAACATGTTGTGATCACCTTTAAAGCGCTCCATGGCTTAGGGCCGGGGTACTTACGGGACCGTCTTCTGCCACCAATTGCCTACCACCGGCCAGTTCGCTCCCACAGAGAGGGCCTCCTCAGGGTGCCGTCGGCCAGACAATGTCGGCTGGCGACCCCCAGGAGGAGAGCCTTCTCTGTGGTGGCACCTACCCTCTGGAACAATCTACCCCCAGAGATACGAGTGATCCCAGACCTCCGGACTTTTTGTCGGGCCCTTAAAACCTATCTCTTTCAGTTAGCCGGGCTGTCCTGATTTTATGATGGGGTTTTTAAAATTTGAAATTGGTTTTAAATTGAAATGTTTTAAATTATGGGCCAAATTATTTAATTATTTTAACTCTATTTTAACTTTTGTATATAAAGTGTTTTACTTGGCTGTTCACCGCCCTGAGTCCGAAAGGAGAACGGCGGTATAGAAATTTGAAAAATAAATAAATAAATAAATAAATAAATAAATAAATAAATAAATAAATAAATAAATAAATAGTGAGGGACGCTCGTATGTCATTTTTTTCAGCGCCATTGTCACTTCAAACGGTCACTAAACAAATGGTTGTAAATCAAGGGCTACCTGGTACAGAGTTGTGCAAAAGAAGCGATTGTCAAATGCAACAGAATCAGTCCAGGATTATCTGAATGTAAAGTCAACAACAGGTGTTGCTCTTCTAGCTTAGGGGTGGGCAGCTATGGCCCCCTTTACCATCTGTGGACTTCAACTCCCAGAATTCCCGAGCCCACCATGCTGTCTCAGAAAATCTGGGAGGTTTTTTTGTTTTGTTTTGTTTTTTGAAAAAAAAAGTTGAGTTGAAGTCCAGAGGTCATATAGGGGCCATAATTGCCCTTATATGATCCATTCTAGGTACTTCATTTTTCAGGATGGGATTCTTTCTTTTCTTTTTCTTTTTTTTAATTTGATTTATATGCCGCCCTTCTCCAGAGACTCAGGGCGGCTTACAGTGCGTTAAGCAATAGCCTTCATACTTTTGTATATTTTATACAAAGTCAGCTTATTGCCCCCACAAACTGGGTCCTCAATTTACCTACCTTAGAAAGGATGGAAGGCTGAGTCAGCCTTGAGCCTGGCGAGATTTGAACTTACTTTAATTGCAGACAGCTGGTGTTAAATTACAGTGCTTTGTCTGCAGAGCTATCCAGGCTTTCTGCAGGGGAGGGGGGACGCCTGTCAGCTTTGGAACCATATTAGGCCGGAGGCTTCAATGCTGCCACCTTCTCATGTGTGGGAAAGTAGGAGGGGGGGTTTAAGGAGGGGGGTTGGTAGTAGACATAATAGCATTCTCCCTGTCGGTCAAGGTCAGGGCGATCCAGCATCTGGAGAAGGAGTGGTCAGGCGGTTGGGCCACCAGAATTGTCTCCTAGTCAAATGGAGGGTTTTTAAAAATCCAAAGTGGCCCCCTAGTCATTTTCATTTCATTTTATTAAATTTGTATACCGCCCTACTCCCAAAGGACTCAGGGCGGTGAACAGCCATAAAATAAAACATATAAATACAAAATTTAAAATAGAGATAAAACAAATTAAATAAATTTGGCTGAACCATTTTAAAACCCCAATAATTTAAAACCAAATTTAAAATTCCCATTTAAAAGAGGAAAAGTTTAGGTCAGGCCGGCTTGCTGGAATAGGAACGTCTTAAGTGTGCGACAGAAGGTACGCAGATCCGGAATCCTCCGTATCTCGGGGGGGGGAGCTCGTTCCAGATAGTAGGTGCCCCCACAGAGAAGGCTCTCCCCCTGGGGGCCGCCAGTCGACATTGTTTGGCCGACAGCACCCGGAGGAGCCCCTCTCTATGGGAGCGTACTGGTCGGTGGGAGGCTATTGGTGGTAGCAAGTGGTCCCGTAAATAGCCAGGTCCTAAGCCATGGAGCGCTCTGAAGGTGATGACCAAAACCTTGAAGCGCACTCGGAAGACCACAAGCATCATGACTCCTCTTTAGCACCAGGAGTCACATGTCGCGAGGCACATAAAGTTTACCCCCCCCTTAGGCAACCTGGTGGCCCTCGGCTCCCCGGGGATCACCATATTGATGCCGAACTTAGTGCGGACACCCAATCGACATAGCCCACTGCAGCCCAGAACTCCTGAGCTCAACCGATCCGCCAGCCTCAGCCTCTGGAGTAGCTGGATTCCACCACGCCCGGCTTCCCTTGCCCCCATGCTGGCTTGGGGGAAGGATCAACAATCAACAATTTGGTGACTCACGGATGGTCAGCCTCTAGTTTCAGTGAGGAGGTTGAGTTCATTCCAAACACATCCCATTTTAATTGTTGCCACCAGACAAAAGCTTTATTGTGTAAATTCTTCAAAGGCATAATGTTCTTAAGAAAGCTGAGAGCAGGAAGATCTTAATGGGTCTATGCGCTTCCACATCGGAAAGTCTTGTTCGAATTGCAAAAGATGGATTGCTATTTTTGCTCTTTAAGAACGAACACCGCAGTTGGCTGGTTGTGTGAAGAAGATTACCTCTGAGTCCTCTGGCAATCAATTTAAAAAAAAAAACAATAATTAACTCACATCTTACATTTTAATCCGCATTAATGACACATGTTTATTGCAACTGGTGGCAGTGTTTGAAAAAACAGTGAGTAGTCCTAGGTTTCTCTGTGGTATATAATAGGTCAGTGCAGGGTGAAATCCAGCAGGTTCTGACAGGTTCTGGAGAACCGGTAGCCGAAATTTTAAGTAGTTCAGAGAACCGGCAAATACCACCTCTGGCTGGCCCCAGAGTGGGGTGGGAATGGAGATATTGCAGTATCCTTCCCACAGGAGTGGGGAAGGAATGGGGATTTTGCAATATCCTTCCCCCAGGAGTGGAGAGGGAATAGGGATTTTGCAGTATCCTTCCCCTGGAGTGGGGAGGGAATGGGGATTTTGCAGTATCCTTCCCCTGCCATGCCCACCAAGCCATACCCACCAAGCCACACCACGCCCACCAAGTCCACCAAGCCACGCCCACAGAACCGGTAGTAAAAAAAATTGGATTTCACCACTGGGTCAGTGGTTCTCAATTGGTGGTCAGCAGCCCCCTGGGTGTGCGTGTGATGTCATCACAGGGGATATGTGAAGACTGGAAGAAAAGTTATGATTTAAATCTTAAGTCTTGGAGATCCGTGGCCATGGTCCGTGGCCACAGAAGGAGGTCCATGGTGAAGAAAATATCAATAGCTTATTTCATTCAGACCTGTGGCAATAGATGCTATGCATTGATGTCACCACCACGTGTGAGCAGTAGCTGATAGATTAAACTGTGGTTTGTTTAACCATGGCTTGTTAAGCCACAACAGCTGGGTTCACACATGCTTTCACACCATATGCTAAAGACGATCACTTTAAGGCTTAGCTGGCATTGAGCCCATCCTACTGTCATCGATGTAATTTAGTGTAGACTTAATTGATTAATGTAGATCAAGCCTCACCAACTGATACTTATTGCCTGGCTCCTCAGTGGTTTAAATGTGAGCCTTTTTGCTCATTCTTCTGCCTGTATCAACTATTATAGACGAGTTAAGGGGCAGCAACTGTTAGTAAAACATGAGCTTAGCTCAGGAATTCCGTATGTTTATTTCTACAGAGGGATACAATCAAGATCAAGGGAAGTACTAATACCACTCTATAAAGCCTTAGTTAGACCACACCTAGAATCCTGCATCCAGTTTTGGTCACCACACTATAAAAAAAGATGTTGAAACTCTGGAAACAGTGCAGAGAAGAGCAACCGAGTAGATTAAGGGGCTAAAACATACGATGAACAGTTGCAGGAACTGGGCGTGGCTAGTCTAGTGAAAAGAAGGACCAGGGGAGACAGGATAGCAGTGCTCCAATATTTGAGGGGCTGCCCCAAAGAGGAGGGGTCAAGTTATTTTCCAAAGCACCTGAAGGCCAGACAAGGAGTCATGGATGGAAACTGATCAAGGAGAGATTCAACCTAGAAATAAGGAGGAATTTTCTGACCGTGAGAACAATCAACCTACGGAACAGAAGTTCCCTTCGGAAGTTGTGGGAGCTCCATCACTGGAGGCTTTCAAGAAGAGACTGGACTGCCATCTCTCAGAAATGGTGCAGGGTCTTCCTGCTTGGGCAGGGGGTTGGACTGGATGACCTCACATGGTCCCTTCCAACTCTGTTAATCTGTTACCTATAAACGATTTTGTTATTGATACAGTGTATAGATGACAGGCTAACAATTTATATTTAGTAGTTTAAAATTCTTTTGGCCTGTTTTGTAAGAGGTGGGAAACTAATATTGCTGCATTATATTAATCGGCATTCAACCAGGGAGGATGCTATGTGTATATGTGTTGTTCTTTCTTTTTCTTTCAAGACAATTTTTCTTTTTAGTATCTTCTTTGTTGTGGGTTTTTTTTTATTCTTTTGTCTTTTCTTTAAATATTTTTGGCGTTTGTATTTTAACTTTCTTTGAATGAACTAAATATCATATGAAAAAAAAGAAATTGAAAGATAAGGAAGACTTACAGTATTTTAAGCTATGGGACAGTTGGTATGAGTGGATAAACCAATGGAAAAGAAGGTAAAGTCAAAATTTAGTAAGAAATTAAAAGTAATAATTATACACTGTCATTAAGGAAAAAAAGGAAAATAAGTTTTTGTATATATGTGTACTTCTATACATTATATATACTTTGTTGTTTGTTGATACTGTTGATTGTATTTTAAGGTTGTGAATGTTTTATACAACTTTATTTTTTTAAAATCTAATAAAGTTTGTTTTTTAAAACAAAAAAAAAAGAAAAAAGAAAGAAAATATGCAATAATTATTAGTCAAACAGCAGCTTAGCCCAGGTAAGCAGGAAGGTGCAAGAAGGAAACTCAACAGTACCTTACTTTTATTTGATAATAAGAGGCAGGGAAATGGAAAAGCTGTCAAGCTTCTAAGGTTCCAAGAATCATTGGGCTGGAAGGAACCTTGTTTTTTCTTTTTTGAGTATTTTTTTTTTAAGACAAACAAACATTTAATACATCAATTCTCCCTTCCCTGTGACATCTCAGTGTTATCTTCTAGGCTTCTTCTCCATCTTCCATAAGTTTCTTCTGTCTTCATCTTCATCCAAACCATTCTAACATTTCATTACTAAAAGGGCTGGGAGGGACCTTGGAGGTCTTCTAGTCTAACCTCCCTGCTCAAAGCAGGATTCTTTAGATCAGCCATCACCAACCGGTGGTCCATGGACCACTGGTGGTCCGTGAAAAAATTTTGGTGGTCCGCAGAAAAATTATTTGCATTTTTTTTATATTGCACTAAATCCTCAAACTAGGGCCCCTGGGCCGGATATGTGCAATGAACGTTTGTGTTGCTGCAGAGAGTTTCCCCCTTTGAGGTCTTTTTGTGTGGGCTGGAGGGGGGCAGAAATTCCAACTTGGGGTCTGCTTCAGCCTCCTGGTGTGGGGCTTTGGGCGAAGGCTGGAGGGAAGTGCCACTGGTGGCAAAGAGCCGGAGGGCCTCATTCCAGTGGGACTGCATCATGGCCTGGAACTGGCTGACCATCTCAGCCCACTGAGCCTCCAGGCGCCAGTACCTGGCCTTGCACTCCCGCAGGTCTTCCCTCTGCTTGGAAAGCCTATGCTCCTAGTCCTCAGTGAGGTGCTTCTGCTGAGCCTCCTTCTCGGTCAGATCCAATTTGAACTGAGCTGTTTTGCCAACTCTTTCTCCTGGTGGCTGCTTAGCTCCAACAACTGCTTCCTGTTGGGGGCCTAAGGAGTCCGGATGGGGAGGTGAGGAGTGGTTGGCAGGGGAGGAGTGAGTAGAGGCTGGTGAGGCGCCCCTCGATGTGAGTGACATTGAGTTGGCCACGCCCACCCAGTCACATGACCACCTAGCCACACCCACCCAGCCGGTCATTAGGCAGATCATATTAGTGGTCTGTGGGATTTAAAATGATGAATTTAGTGGTCCCTGAGGTCCGAAAGGTTGGGGACCCCTGCTTTAGATCATCCTGGACAAATGGTTCCAGTAATGTAGCTTACCTCAGATGTGTCTTTTTCCTGTGCAGACCTACCTCAAAGGACTGACAAATATAGGAAAAACAAATATCTTTAACAGAGAAGATAACACATTTGATCTGCAACTTTAGTAGAAGAAGGGAGGAGGAGGGAAAGAAGATGAGAAGGAGGAGAAGAAGGAGGAGGAGGAGGAGGAGGAGGAGGAGGAGGAGGAGGAGGAGGAGGAGGAGAAGGAGAAGGAGGAGAAGAAGAAGAAGAAGAGGAAGAGGAAGAGGAAGAGGAAGAAGAAGAAGGAGGAGGAGGAGGAGGAGGAGGAGGAGGAGGAGGAGGAGGAGGAGGAAGTTGTAACTTCAAATGGTTGCTAGTGGAATGGTTGTAAGTTGAAGACTTCTTGCAGATGATATCTAATGAGGTTCCAGGCTGTCAGCCACGCCCTCAGTCAGAGTTGCAAAGTTTTATCCACCCTTCCAATGTTTGTGTCCAACACAAGCACAACTGTTAGCGATCAACCTGCTGGACAAAGAAAATGTGAGACCACAAGAAACTATAGAGCAGCCAGTCTCAAGAAGTGATCAAATTTCAAACATTACGCACTACCCTGTATAGTGTGTGTTTTGTTTGGTTCTAATTCAATACGTCTCTGAGTTAAAGAATTGTGTTCTGTGAACTGTGAAGGTTTAATTCTAATAAGATAATGCCTTAGTGTAACATGTGAATTTCGTGAAATTTTCATCTCCTGGGTTTTACATTTTTTGCCTCTTTTTCTGTTTTGCTTTTTTTAAAAACAGGTATACACTGAACTGTCCCAAAGGTGTTTTTTCAAGAGGCAACTGGACTTTCTGGTTTTTCTTTGAAGGTGTTTCGCTTCTCATTCAAGAAGCTTCTTCAGCTCTTTTTCAAGAGGCAACTGGACTTCCCTGTTTTTCTTCGAGGACATTTTGCTTCTCATCCAAAAAGCTTCTTCAGTTCTCCTTTGGGACAACCCTGATCTGGATGACTGAGAAACTCCACAGAGATATACACTGAACTATGAAACCAAATGGGTTATTTGACTGTGGGCTCAACTATTTATAAAAGTCTGTTTATAATCAAATAACCCATTTGATTACATAGTTCATTGTATGCCTGTTTTAGACAGAATTACACATTATTCTATTCCATCCACAGTACATCTATGGAAATAGACCAGTAAAGGAGAACATTTGTAGCTCAGAGTTGAAATGAGCCACTGGTGCTCTCTGAGCTTGCTGGTTTTCATCACCCAAACTAGTAACATCATCAGTGTTATGGAAATATACTGCTCAAAAAAGTAAAGGGAACACAAGCAGAAGACATCCGAGATCTGAATGAATGAAGTAGCCTTATTAAATACTTTGTTCTTTACATACAGTAGTTTATACACTCCTCAAACAACTAAAGGGAACACAAAACTACTGTATGTAACGAACAAAGTATTTAATAAGGCTGTTTCATTCATTCAGATCTCGGATGTCTTCTGCTTGTGTTCCCTTTATTTTTTTTTTTTGAGCAGTGTATATTCTCTTATTTTCCATTTGTGCCTGAACACATTTACTTTGAAGCGTGCAAAAAGGTTTTTTTTTTCCCCCTAAAAAACCAAACACTGACATAAAGATTCTATACCATTTTACAGTTTTGAGCCTTATTTTAATCCATCTTTTGGGTTCTGGCCAGTTAACACTAAGGAAAAAAAGAGCACCAAATTTTATTCAGAACCTGAATGCAATGTAAATGTAGGAGAAGAGAAAACCAGGAAAACAGTGATTACAAAACTAGCTTTGCAAAAGTGATTGGATACTTCATAATTAAAACAATATGAAAATATTGTTCCCATTATGTTGTTCGTCACTCCTTCACATCCTTTCTTGTGAACTCCATTGTCACCGCATAGATTTAAAACAAACAACATTCATATTTATTTACATCAGAGTTTTGGGTTTCATGCAGCCAAATTCATCACTTGCTGCTTTTCAGTAATTTCTGAAAACGTTTCCCCCCTCCCCTTCCTCTCGTTTCTCAAATGCTTTACATAATCTGGTGAACAACACATGAGGTTTCTCCTCTGGTGCATAACATTCTTTGCATGCTTTTGGATATAAATCAGATGGAGTAGAATTATTAAAGCAAGAAAGGAAGTGAGTGAGGGGAAACAGAGGAAGAAACAATGTTAAGCAAAGAAAGAAGATGGAGATGAAGAAAGGAAGAGGGGAGAACTGTTAGATAGTCACCGACCACTTTTAATAGTGAGCTGGACATTTTAAAGCCAGAAATTAAAATTGTGCTGCAATTACAGCTTTTTAATTTGTCTTTTTTAACTGGTTAATTACTTCAGCAGCAATTTGTTTATATGTCTGGCGTTTGGGTTAAGAGCTCTTCGCTTTCCCCCCCCCCCCCGATATTTTTCTGCAACACAAGAATTAAACATATCAGAAATTTTCAATTCCTAAGATTTCATTAATCAGGAAAGCTGAAGTGGGTGTTACCTTGGAAATCAAATATTCGCTTAACTAATGATTGAAGAAGAGATTCCAGCAAGAGCTTTGGATAAATTAAAACCTGGCATTATTGGGTGAGTTGTTTTGCATCACAACCTTTCTCAAACTGTGTAAAGGGTTTTCCTTCTTTCATTACCAGTGAGTCTAGGGCAGAAAGCAAGGAAAGTTGTTTTTGTTATGTCAGACATATGCTCAAATTTCATGCAGAGTTTATTGAGATGCACCCATGAGTTCAGCAGCTTCAGATAGGCAGGATTCAAAATTAATATGAAACTTGAGCTCTTTCTCTGTGGTCTGATTTTAGTTAGTTGGTAGATTGATATCTGAACATTTTTCCTTTTAAAAGTACGGTCTCTTACCCAATTAAAAGACTACCAAACAGTTCTGGTAATATATATATATATACACACACATGCAATTAATATGTTTCTCTCTTTCTTAGTCCTAGACAAGAAAAATCTTTCGCATTTCCCAATCATGTTAGAACAACACAAATTTGTTTTTTAAAGAAATCACTGATTAGCATTTTTCCTAGAGAGCTTGGATATTTCAAGAACTCCATTGTTTTCAGGAAATTATTATATGTATTAGTTATGTATTCAGGACAGGAATCATCATTTTTTAAATTCAGAATTTGAGGATGGGGTGGGTTATTTCATGCACGGCCACAATGGGGTCTTCATACTTGACCTCCTTACCACTTTGCTTCATTTTTGGGGATTGCATCTTTCATCTTAGATGTGGAACAAAATAATTGCAAATAACTCTCTCCAGAGAAAATACATAACAGACTTAGCAAGTACTTCTTCCAATAACTTGAGCAGAAATAATGCATCTTGACTCAAAGCTTTAAAATTTTAAAAATTTACGAAATTTTAAGCTCTGGCACTCTCCAAGATTGCGGCTATCATTCCTTTAAGATTTAACTGTTATTAAAACTTTTAAACAAAAAGACAAAAACTAATACAAACTGATATAAAGTAAGGGGAAAAAAAGAAAAAGAATTTTTGTTTAGAAAAAGTAAAAAAATTCAAGAAAAGGTTGAAGAAAAAAGTTGAAGAAAATTTTATTTTAGTTATTTGTCAAATTTTGGTACCACCCATTTAACTCTCAAAGTGACTCTGAGTGATGCGCCATTAAACGCAAGAAAACCATATGCAGTATATCAGTAAAAGAAGCCAGGCACAAACGAATTAGAAGAAGTTAAAAAGCAGGGGGAGGAAAAGAGAAAAAGGAAAAATATATAAGATTGTGGCTTTCAGTATGTTTCACAGTAGAAATATATTCTTTCTTTAAAGTTACACCTTATTACTCTTTTTTCTATCATCTAATCATTAAATCCATAAATCACAAATTATTTGTTTCCATTTTTATGCAAAAAAAAAAAAAATCCATGAAAGGCTTCTAGCCCCCAATAAAGATGGATATTGTCTTTTCTTTCATCAAAGAAGTTGATTTATCCATTTCAGCAAAATCCGTTCACTTTACTGTCCATTCCTCTGTAGCGGGAAGTGTTGAATCTTTCCATCTGTGAGCAAATAATAAACTCGCTTATCGAAATAATCTTCCGTGCCTTTTTTTCTGTTTATCCATTCATCGTAAAAGAAAAAGAAAACTGTTTATCCATTCATCCTACCTAAGAGAAAAAGATCTTGCAAAGTTTGCGTAGCCAAAGCTAAACTAAGTTTTGCCACTGAAGATGGGCGTGAATTAATCTGAGAAAAATGACTGGAAATCCCCAGCTTCTTTCTAGACACATATATACCATATACAGAAAGTTCCAGTACTAAGAACTGCTAAAAGTTGGGTAGAAACAGTGAAGTTCTTTCACTCTCTCATTGAATTGGGGGAGTGTAACTTTTATATATCTTCCTGTCAATCAGATATGTATAGCAAGGGAGATAAAAAAAAAAAGAGAGGTTAGCTTTTACAGCCATATCTATTTATGTGTGTGTTTCCAGCTGGCAGAACTACTTCCCTAACCCCCTAAGGCAGGAATAGGCTACCTGTGACATTCCAGATGCTGCTGAACTGAAAGTTCAAAGATGCTGAGATGTAATAATCAAACAATTCCCTGATCTGAGCTTACTTGGTTTGGGGTTCAAATAAACCCTACCCAGTTCTGACATGCAATAAACTGTAGTTCAGCAACCCAACAAGACAGACACAGACTTCAGAAGATAATTAGAACTGCAGAAAAAACAATTACTACCAACCTGCCTTCCATTGAGGACCTGTATACTGCACAAGTCAAAAAGAGGGCTGTGAAAATATCTAGACCCCTTGCATCCTGGACATAAATTGTTTCAACTCCTACCCTCAAAACGATGCTATAGAGCACTGCACACCGGAACAACTAGACACAAGGACAGTTTTCCCCCAAACACCATCACTCTGCTAAACAAATAATTCCCTCAACACTGTCAAACTATTCACTAAGTCTGCATTACTACTATTAATCTTCTCATCATTCCTATCACCCATTTCCTCCCACTTATGACTGTATGACTAACTTGTTGCTGTATCCTTACGATTTATATTGTTTGTTTCCTAGTATGATTTGATTGCTTATTTGTACCCTATGACTATCATTAAATGTTGTACCTTATGATTCTTAACGAATGTATCTTTTCTTTTTATGTACACTGACAGCTTATGCATCAAAGACAAATTCCTTGTGTGTCCAATCACACTTGGCCAATAAAGAATTCTATTCTATTCTATCTATGAGTGACTTGAATCTATTACTCCAAATTTTAACTCACTTCCAAGTTTGATGATTGGGGATCTGCGCAGGCTAAAATTTTTGATAGAGTTGCAGGAAATGAGTATGTCTACTTTAAGACTAGGGTGACATGACAGCAGTGTTCCAATATTTGAGGGGCTATCACAGAGAAGAGAGGGTCAAATATATTCTCCAATGCATCTGAAGGCAGAACAAGAAGCAGTGGATAGAAACTAATCAAGGAGAGAAGCAACCTAGAAGAAAGGAGAAACTTCCTGATACTGAGAATAATTAATCAGTGAAACCACTTGCTTTCAGAAATTGTGGGTGCTCCATCACTGGAGGCTTTTAAGATGAGAGAGGACAGCCCTTATTTGCCAAAGCACTGGAATGCAAGACAAGAAACAATGGATGGACAATACAGATACATTTCTAACATTCTAGTCAATCATAAGCTATTTAGTATTTCCTAGTCTGATATTTATTTTGAATATAATCAATCCATCTTCTCCACTCCAGTATATATCTTTCTTGTGTATGATCCTTCAAGTACGCCGAAATTTTCACCATCTGCAAAATTTGCCACTTCTAATGTCCATTCTTCACTAGTAGGTAAACATTTCTTCTTCCAATATTGTGCTACTGTATTGTACAAGGGGAGTTAAGGTTCTAGGGGTGCGGGAATTTATAGATTGTTAGTTTAGTTTAGCTTATGATTGATAAATGCTATACCCTGTATTTTGCTCTGGGAAGTTCGGGGGTGGTGGTGGTGGTAGGGGGGAGGGGGGGGGGGGGAGGGGGGGGGGGGGGGAAATTTGCAAAAATGTTTTCTGTCTTGTAAAACTTTTTAATTAAAAAAAAAACAATGGATGGAAACTAACCAAGGAGAGAAGCAACTTGGAACTAAGGAGAAACTTCCTAACAGTAGGGACAATTAACCAGTGAAACGATTTGCCCTCAGAAGTTGTAGGTGCTTCCTCATCACTGGAGGTCTATGGAGATTCTCTGTCATCCAGGTCATAGTTGTCCCAAAGGTGCGTTTTTCAAGAGGCAACTGGACTTTCTGGTTTTTCTTTGAAGACGTTTCGCTTCTCATCCCAGAAGCTTCTTCAGCTGCCTTGCAAGGAGTATCAATCCTTCCATTCCCCACCATCCAGTCAGAGCTGAAGAAGCTTCTGGGACGAGAAGCGAAACGTCTTCAAAGAAAAACCAAGGAAGTCTTGAAAAAAGCACCTTTGGTTCATCGCTGGAGGTTTTTAAGAGAGTGGACAGCAACCTATCTGAAACGGTAGAGTCTCCACTCCTGAGCAGGGAGACTGGATTAGAAGACCTCCAAGATCACAATCATAATCATAAGTTTATTTGTCAATCATATATAAGATAACAGGTAAAGGTATAAACATAATTTGAATACATGAAAAGAGTAAGTAAAAAGGGATATTAGGACAGGGACGGTAGGCACGCTGGTGCTCTTATGCACGCCCCTTACAGGCCTCTTAGGAATGGGGTTCCATGTTGGGTTTTTTGTGAACTGCTAGAGATCCTTCTAAACAAATAACCTAGCAGTGGATCACACTCAGGGATCACATCCACCGGCAGGCAGGTGCCAGAACCGTCTCGATTACGTTAATGAATTGCATAACCTCCCTCCGAGCAAGAAACAGGATCCCTTCCCCTCTCTCCGCCCCACCTTGGCAAGCCAAAGCAGCCTGCTTCCCAACCAAGTCCAGATCCAAGGAACATCCCGATCCTGCTCTCCCCCCCAAAACAAATCCGCTCCGGGTTTTCCAGCCTCGCATATTTTGCTTATGACATAGGAGCTGCCCCTTCTGAGTCCTGCGGAAAACCCGGGACGGATCTCCAAGGCTTCCCCCTTCCAGAACCCGGGTTTTGGATTGACGCCCCCCTCCCTCTCCCTCCCCACTCCACGCAATACGCAAACCCCCAACTCCACCCCACCCCCCTCCCCATTCATGCAACGCCGAGGAAGAAAACAAGCTACACAAAAGCCTGCAGGCTGCGCTATAAATAGGCTTGTGTTGATTTTACACGCATTTGGCTGGGCAGCGCCAGCCAGTCCCCAAACCTCAAGCGCCCCGGGATCGCTTTAAGGGTTTTTTTTTAGCCAGCATTTTCCACCAATGCTGGTTTAATCGACGCTTGCCCGGGGATCCCGAGGGTTCCTGCAAGAGCGATGCAAAAACGCACGGGTTGCAAACGGGGGAGGCGTCCAAGGCGTGCAAATCTCGAAGAGAGAAGGGGGGAAAAAAAATAACACACACGCACACATGCTGTATTAAAACGCCAAGGACGTAGAAAGCAAGATGGAAGAGGAAAGAGAGGAAGGGGCATTTTTTTCTATTGTTGCAGTGGCGGAGGGGAGGCGGCGGGCTCCCGAAATGCAAAAAAAAATAAATAAAAAATAAAAATGAAAACCCAAATGCAAAAATCAAAAAGCAGCATCCGCAGCATTGCAAACCCATCAGTCCCGGGGAAAAAAAAAAGTATGCAAACAAAACAAAAGCAAAAAAGCAATTTTTTTTAAAGAAAATCTTCCCTCCTGCAATTTCCCACTATAAAAATCCAACGTTGGATTATTATTTTTTCCCCAAGCATCCAAAACAGAAGAGTTCTTAAAAACCCAACGTCTATCCCTCTCGGCCATAATCTCCTCGTTTTAAAATTCTGCTGCTGTTTGTTTGTTTGCTTTTTAATGGGTTATTTTTAAGGGAAGAAGGGCTCGCGAGCAGGCGTTTGACTGCGCAACGTGAGAAATTGGACGGGTTTTTCGGGCGGGGAATCTTCTTGCAACGGAGACCTCCAACGGCGTAGAAGCGGAGGCGAAGGGTTTTTTGCATTTCGCAAACTCGTCGTGCCAACCTTATTTGTGCGCGTGGGGTATGTTAACGTTGCAATGTAGATGGAAGCGAGGACACGCACACCTGCTGAAGCCAAAACGTGAAATGGCAACTGTTGGGGGTCTATCGGTCATCAAATTAAAGATCCATCGTTCAGGACGCTGCATTTCGGTTTTAAATAAGCCTGCCCGCTCATTTTCCCCTCCTGGTTTGATTATAATCGTCTTCAAGCCCTCGCTTCTGAGCTGAAGAATTTTTTATTTTATTTTTTAATTTTAGTATACAGACAGGCATAAACAGGGTGCCCTTTAAAAAGTGCCCAACTTAGACAGGTGGTATGCTTGGCTGCAAAAAAAAAAAAGAAATCTTAAGAAGAATGTAAAATATTAATCTTAGTGTGAATGTGGGTAAATATTTATAGGAGCATTGCACGGCAGTTAAGAATTTTTTTCCTTCTGGATAATCTTTTCTTTTTTTGATGAGTTGGTTTAAGGGAGGTTTGTACTACCTCTAGGCGAAAATTGATGCTTTAAAACGTTATATGTATTATATTACTCTCTGCAATTCTATCCATATTGCTATATTTTTTTCTGTAATTTTTAATAATTTTCAATAAAAAAATAAAAAGTGCCCCAACTTAAAAAGTCGTGCAATATTTACCTTCTGTAAGCTGATGTGAAAACCAACTAATAAGAACGTGAAAAGGAAAAGGAAGCCAGTTCCTGAGAAACAAGAACATATTTGCCCTTCTTGCCAAAGATATTCAAATGTGAAATCCCAGGGTAACAGTACAACCCTTCTGAATTAGCCCTGTCAAACTCTGAATTAAAAAAAAATGTTAGCAGAGGTTACATTTCTAAATTTCTGATTTAATTCATAAAAATGGACTGCTAAACTCTAGAGAATGTGTTTCAGCACCAGGAAAATAAACAAGATTAGGGGAGACACGATAGCAGTCTTCCAATATCTCAGGGGCTGCCACAAAGAAGGAGTCAAGCTATTCTCCAAAGCACCTGAGGGTAGAACAAGAAGCAATGGGTAGAAATTAAGCAAGGAGAGAAACAACCTAGAACTAAGGAGAAATTTCCTGACAGTGAGAACAATTAATCAGTGGAACAACTTGCCTCCAGAAGTTGTGAATGCCCCAACACTGGAAGTTTTTAAGAAGATGTTGGATAACCATTTGTCTGAAGTGGTGTAGGGTTTCCTGCCTGAGCAGGGGGTTGGACTAGAAGACCTCCAAGATCCCTACCAACTCTGTTATTCTATTCTATTCTAAGTATGTTGTGGCAACGTGTCATCTGTTTACAAATTTCAAGCATCTTAATTCCAAAATCTCACTGGCTTCTGGTAGAAATAAGATGCAGATTACATCCGAAGTTGTGAGTGCCTCCGTCACTGGATGTTTTCAAAAATAGACAGGACAACCATTTGACGGGGTAAAGATCTTCTGCCATGGGCAAGGATTTGGACTAGAAGACTCCAAGGTCTCTTCCAATCCTATTATTCTATGTTTTATATCTTGAAAAGCTAGCAGTGTGGGTTAATAATGGGAAAACAATATTACCTAGCTCTGAGCTAGTTCAATATTTCTCAACCTTAATAGACATAAAGAAATCTATCTTTGGACATTTAAGCAGCTGTTCTCACCGCTGCATTAAAAAGAAAGAAAAGAAAGGAAATGCATGATTTGAAGGAGCTTCGATCAATTATAATAGAGCTGGAGGGGACCTTGGGGGTCTTCTAATCCAACCCCCTATCATTTCAGACAACTAACTGTCCAGTCTTTTCTGAAAAACTTCCAGTGTTGGAGCATTCACAACTTCTGGAGGCAAGCTGTTCCACTGGTTAATTGTCCTCACTGTTAGAAAGTTTCTCCATAATTCTAGGCTGCTTCTCTCCTTGATTAGTTTCCATCCATTGTTTCTTGTCCTGCCCTCCGGTGCTTTGGAGAATAAACTGACTCCCTCTTCTTTGGGGAAGCCCCTCAAAGGTTGGGAAAACTGGGTCTGTGAAAATTGGGAAGGGAGTGAATTTTCTTTTTTTTTTTTTTAATTATTTTTTATTTTTAAACAAAACATAAAAACATCCATCATCCATTCCAATTACAAGTAGTGTGTCGGTAAACTTTTTCTAAGATGGTATTAGTTGAAATATGTGATTTAAGATTAAGAAATAAGTGTTATGGCAAAATAGAATATATAAAATTCTGTTAAAGATGACAAAAAATTGAACAAATTGATGACCGGATCAAAGCTCTGTTCCGAAAAGATGTAATTTGTGTGTTTGGGAAAAAAAAACTTTTTGAAAAAATATTCAGGCGGAGAAGGAGTGGAACCAAAATGAAGCTAGCGTATAGCTTGGATATTCAATCCTGTTTGGGTTAATACAGGAGAAAAATCATGCAGACAGACAGATCTTCCCCTGTGTTGGAGACACTGAGTTGAGGAGGCATGTGTTTATCCCAAAATATTTTGCCAAAAGAAGCAAATAATCTGATTTAGCACATCATCACAATGATAGACGAAGAAATGACTAAACACAATGTGGTGTTGTTGGATTTCTGAGTAACAAGGAAAAATAGGATGGCACCAAAAGAAGTCATCCTGAAATAGAATAGACACACACACAAAATGCTACAGCTAGTGGAACATTCTGCCACTTCTGTGCACCGAAGCCATTAAAATCTCTTCTTCAAAAAACAAATACTCACCTGGAAAGACTTCTAAATGCTCTTCTAAAGAAAACTTCTCGCAGAACTTCAGAATTTCTTTGCAAGAATTTGCCAGACAAGGAATAATGGAAACTGACCAAGGAGAGATTCAACCTGCAAATAAGGAGGAATTTCCTGACAGTGAGAACAATCAACCCATGGAACAGAAGTTGCCTTCGGAAGTTGTGGGAGCTTCATCACTGGAGGCTTTCAAGGAGAGAATGGACTGCCATCGGACAGAAATGGTGTAGGGTCTCCTACTTTTGGACTCAGAGGTGGGTTTCAGCAGGTTCTGACCAGTTCTGCAGAACCGGTAGCGGAAATTTTGAGTAGTTCAGAGAACCGGTAGTAAAAATTCTAACTGGCCCCGCCCCCATCTATTCTTTGCCTCCCGAGTCCCAGCTGATTGGGAGGAAATGGGGATTTTTTAGTAATCTTCCCCTAGATTGCGGAGGGAATGGAGATTTTACAGTATCCTTCCCCTGCCACGCCCACCAAGCCATGCCCACAGAACCGGTAGTACAAAAATTTGAAGTCCACCACTGGTTGGACTAGATGGCCTACAACCGTGATGGCGAACCTATGGCCATATCTGTGGGCACACGAGCATTGCCCTAGCTCAGCTCCAGCACGCATGTGCGCACTGGCTATCTGATTTTCGGACTTCCAGGCCCACCGGAAGTCGAGAGAAACGGGCTGTTTCCAGCCTCCGGAGGGCCTCTGGGGGGTGGGGAAGGCCGTTTTCTCCCTCCCCAGGCTCCTAGAAAGCCTCTGGAGCCTGGGCATGGCAAAAAATGGGCTTTCCGGGCCCACCAGAAGTCGGGAAACAGGCCATTTCCAGCCTCTGGAGGGCCTCCGCAGGGGTGGGAAAGCCATTTTTGCCCTCCCCAGGCTCCAAAAAGCATCTTGGGCCTGGGTCAGGCAAAAAACGGGGCTATCGGGCCCACTATGCCATCGTGTGCCAAAAGCGGGGGGAGCGCGTGGGGGGGGTGTCATACATGCATGTATGGGGGGCCAGGGCGGATTGAATTATGAGTGTGGGCACTCATGCACGCAAGCCCCCCGCGCTCCTCTCACTTTTGGCACACAACGGCAAAAAGATTAGCCATCCCTGGCCTACAAGGTCCCTTCGAACTCTGTTAATCTTAAAAAATCTGAAACCAGTTGCCAAGTGCCTGAATTTTGATCACATGATCTTGGGAATGCTGCAAAGGTTGTAAGTGTGAAAAATGGTCATAAGCGAGTAGAGCTTCATGCGCGAGAGCAAGCGCCCTCCATTCACATTAGTGGAGTTTCGGGCACGCATGCTAGCCCATTTCTCCTTCGGCCCAATTTCAAACACGCCACGACCTGGTAGTGGGCCGCAACCCGGAGGTTAGGGACCCCTGGTTAAATTGACCAATAACTTAATAACTCAATAACAGTGAGAACAGCCTGTATCCCAAAGTTGTGGGGGCTCCAACTCCGGAGGTTTTCAAGAAGAAACTGGACAGCCATTTGTTTGAATTCATATACGGCAGTGTTTCTCAACCTTGGTAGCTTGAAGATGGGTGGACTTCAACTCCCAGAATCCCCCAGCCAGCAGCGCTGGCTGGGGGATTCTGGGAGTTGAAGTCCACCCATCTTCAAGCTTCCAAGGTTGAGAAACACTGATATAAGGTCTCCTGCTTGAGTGGAGAGTTGGACTAGAAGACCTTCAAGGTCCCTTCCAACTATGTTATTATGTATTATGTATCTTTTAGGGAGCCCATCAGAACCTCTGACTGCCTCGTTCTTATACCATCTTGGTAAAATGGTTGTCCAGTCTATTATTGAAAACCTCCAGTGATGGAGCACTCACAACTTCTGAAGGCAAGCTGTTCCACTGATCGATTGTCCTCACTGTTGGGAAATTCCTCCTTAGTTCAAGGTTGTTTCTCTCCTTGATTAGTTTCCATCCATTGCTTCTTGTCCTGCCTTGGAGAATAAACCAATCCCCTCTTTTCCGTGAAAGCCCCTCAAGTACTGGAAGACAGTTATCATGTCCCCTATAATCTTTCTCTTCGATGGGTTAGTTAGATCAGCGCAGGGGTGAAATGCTCCCGGTTCGGACCGGATCACCCGATCCGGTAGCGATGGCGGCGGGTGGTTCGGAGAACTGGTAGCAAAAATCCCTGCGGCCCCCCCCCATGCCCAGCAGAGCCGTACAATCATCAGAGGCTGTTTTTTTTTTTACTTTTAAAAGCATTTTTTCTACAACCTCTTCGGCCGAAAAAATGCTTTTAAAAGTAAAAAAAAAAAAAAAAGCCTCTGATGATCGTGCAGCTCAGCTGGGATCGTCAGAGGCTTTTAAAAGCATTTTTTTCTGCAACCTCTTCGGCCGAGGAGATTGTAGAAAAAATGCTTTTAAAAGTTTTTTTTTTAAAAAAAGTTGGCCACGCCCACCCAGTCACATTACCCTCCCAAGCCACGCCCAGAGAACTGGTAGTAACAAATTTTACATTTCACCACTGGCTCAGCGGTGAAATCCACTTATCTTCGCTACCGGTTTGGGAACGGGAGCGCACGCATGCATGCCTCTTCTGTGCATGTGCAGGGGCCTTCTGCACATGTGCAGAGGGTAAAAAATGGGATGTAATGATGTCCCGGCTGGTGGGCGGAGCCTCCCGCCACCGGCGCTACCAGTTCGTGCAACCCAGATAGATCCAGCCGGATTTCACTGCTGAGTTAGATATACCTAGCTCCCTCAGCATTCATGATATGATTTATCAACGATCATTTTTGTTGCTCTTCTCTGCACACTTTCTAAACTCAGCTATAGTCCTTGGGGGCGGGGGATCCATCTGGGTGTCCTTGGGCCGGTTTCCCCTTCCCAGCCCCCAAACAATGCCAAGCTTTGTGACAAGCCAGCTGAAAACCAACCTTCTTGTCACATTAGCATTGATGGCTTGTGAACACACTGCAACCCAGAGGGACGCTAAGAAGGTGAAGAAGACTGAAAAAGCAAACTTAGTCGCTGGTTTTCAAGTCCAGGTTTCACCAAAAAGCCCCCCCCCCTGTTGTTCCGAGAAATGTGTAGATACAGATAAACCTTGGATAAAGAAAATGCAGACAATGTTAAAATGGCATTCTTGCTAAGCTGCCCGCTTGGCTTATCACACCTTTTACTCCTTGTTAATACTTAGCCATGTCCAAGTTCCTGTGGGCTCTCAGCCAGAACAAAATGGGGACCGTTTTGAGGCTAAAACTGCTTTCTTCTCCCAATTCAACACCAGCAACAGGGTCAGCACATTCTCACTTGGCTATTTCCTAACTTTATTAACCATATTTTCTGAACAGGGTCACGGGGTCAATGAGCTATGAACCGAAAGGCCTTGGGGAGAAAATATTCTTAGGATGGAGATGAGGTGGGTGGGGGCAGAGTGTCTAATGGTGGACTGATCTGAAGAAGGGGCCACTTGACATGGATCAGAACCAGGGGTGAAATTCAGCAGGTTCTGACAGGTTCTGGAGAACCGGCAGCGGAAATTTTGAACAGTTCGAAGAACCGGCAAATACCTCCTCTGGCTGGCCCCGGAGTGGGGTGGGAATGGAGATTTTGCAATATCCTTCCACCCCAGGAGTGGGGTGGGAATGTGGATTTTGCAGTATCCTTCCCCTGGAGTGGGGTGGGAATGGGGATTTTGCAGTATTCTTCCCCTGGAGTGGGGTGGGAATGGAGATTTTGCAATATCCTTCCCCCAGGAATGGGGAAAGGATATTGCAAAATCTCCATTCCCACCCCACTCCCCATTCCCCCAGGAATGGGGAGAGAATGGGGATTTTGCAGTATTCTTCCCCTGGAGTGGGGTGGGAATGGGGATTTTGCAATATCCTTCCCCTGGAGTGGAGTGGGAATGGAGATTTTGCAATATCTTTCCCCCAGGAATGGGGAGGGAATGGGGATTTTGCAGTATCCTTCCCCTGGAGTAGGGTGGGAATGGAGATTTTGCAGTATCCTTCCCCTGCCACGCCCGCTACACCACACCCACCATGCCACGCCCACAGAACCGGTAGTAAAAAAAATGTGAATTTCACCACTGATCAAAACTTTTGATTTTTGTAAATAAAATGCTAAAGTACCTGAACACTCCACTGTTCTTCTTCTTGGAGGAAATCAAACGTAAGCCACATGCCTTGAGAAGCAGGAAGCACCTAACAATATAAACCTTTGAGCTTCTAAGGAACAGAGCGGTCAGCCACAAAGAGTACTGAATTTGTAAGCTCTCCCCCCCACCCCACCCCACCCCGTTCTATTTCTTTCACCTTGGGTGACCTTTCGCTTTTTAAAAAAAATTTTAAGGAAAGTATTGCGTAAAAAAATAATAATAATGCACCTTTTTTTTTCTCCTGTAGAGAGCTAAAGAAATAAACACATACTTCATTCTACAACTTTCTTCTAAAATTTAAGGCCACGCATTAACTATTTGGAAGAGGGACAGAGTAATGGTTGCTGAAGTATTGTGGGTTTTTTTATGATAACTTTATTAGATTTTTTTTTTAAAGTTGGAAAGATAAAATCTAACAAAAAGTAATAATTAAGGTGGGAAAAAGAAAGAAGGAAGGAAGGAAAGAAGGAAGGAAGGAAGGGGAAAGAGGGAGAGATAAAAAAATGAAAGAAAGAAAGAAAAAGAAAGAAAGAAAAGCCGAAAAATAACTAAATTTTTGACTTCCACCCTAACAGATATAAACTTATCAAAGGGAAATTTTCTGACAAGGAGAACAATTAACCAGTGTAACAGCTTGCCTCCAGAAGTTGTGGGTGCTCTATCACTGGAGGCTTTTATGAAGAGACTAGACAGTCACTTATCTAGAATGGTATACGCTGTTTCCCCCAAAATAAGACATCCCCTCATAATAAGCCCAATTGGGCTTTTGAGCACATGGCAATAAGGCCAAGCGCTTATTTCAGGGTTCAAAAAAATATAAGACAGGGTCTTATTTTTGGGGAAACACAGTACTATAGGGCCATAATGGTGAACCTATAGCACATGTGTCAGAGGTGGCACATAGAGCCCTCTCTGGGCACACGCACCGTCGCCATCTGCTTTTCTGCGTTCCATTGCGTGCATTCGTGCCAGCCAGCTGATCTTCATGCATGCACATGATGGAACCCGGAAGAGCAGCTGGCCGTCGCACGCATGCGCACCGACCAGCTGCTCTCTTCTGGGTTCTGGTGCTCCAGGCTCGCGCGCACTCCAGTTTCAGGACTCAGTGCCAAAAAGGTTAGCCATCACTCAGAGGTGGGTTTCAACAGGTTCTGACCAGTTCTGGAGAACCAGTAGCGGAAATTTTGAGTAGTTCGGAGAACCGGTAGTAAAAATTCTGACTGGCCCCACTCCCATCTATTCTCTGCCTCCCAAGTCCTAGCTGATCGGGAGGAAATGGGGATTTTGCAGTAACCTTCCCCTGGATTGGGGAGGGAATGGAGATTTTACAGTATCCTTCCCCTGCCATGCCCACCAGGCCACCCCCACAGAACTGGTAGTAAAAATTTTTGAAATCCAGCACTGTCATCTCTGCTATAGGGACTCCTGCTTGAGCAAAAGGTTAGGCTAGAAGATCTCTCAAAGTCCCTTCCAGCTCTGTTATTCTGTATTCTGTATTTTCTTTTTACAACAGTTGCAAGTACCAATTCAGATAGACCTACTTCTCTAATCTTCTCTAAGATTACAACGTAAGTTTTATTTTTTTCATTATCTGCTATCTCTTTCCTAATCCTCAAACTCATATATTGCAATTTAATTCCCCCCCCCATTTCACACAGAAAGTCCAAAAGAAGTTTCCAATCAGCCTAAAAATCCATATATTTTCTCCAATCTAAGCTGTCCATTTTGCCCTCTCAGCCAGCTCCATCGTCTTCCACCATCCGCTCTTCCGGTGTGGGGTTATGTCAGTTGCTGAAGCCATCTTGATGGCCATTAAAACAAGCAAGATCAACTATTAAAGTCTTTTAAAAACTGCTGGATGACGCAACGGTGAAAAAGGAGGCCAACCCCTCAGTGCTCACGCTTATCATCATCATCATTCTGGAACTGTCTGCCATGCTAATATGGTCCTTAATGTATGTATAATATAATATACAAAGAGTCTCCCATGCTAATCCTTGTGTGAAGTATAGACACAGTGGGTGGCCAGGACACAGCAAGCAATGCTGCAGAGAGAGGCTGTCAAATCACACACCCAATAATCCTCTCCCAGGCTTCTCCTAAATGACACTTAACTAATCCAGAAGAGGAATTGGGCCTGGCTTCCTTCACCGCATTCTGGCTGATGAAAAGGCCTTTTAATAATGCTCCAGTCAACTCCATTGTGGGGCAACTGAAGAAGGATAATTGGAGTCTACATGATCGGCGATTATGTCATGCCCAATTCAGCCACCCAGGTCCGCACATTCAGGAGATACAGTGAGAAAATTCAGCCAAACCAATCTTAGCCTTGGAAATAATGAGAAATGATCAAGGCGCCTCCAGCTTCATCAAGAGGACTTGACGAAAGAAAAGCATTTCAGGTCTTCCGTTTTTAGAAAAGCCCAATTTTTGAAAAGCATTGATCATTTCCTATATCTCAGCTCGCCACATACGGGATTGTAAATGAGTTGAAGATTCTCGGGTTTAGCATACAAAAAGTGAACTGTCCTAAATCAAAAGTTTGCAAGTAGTAACTCTTTGGCGCTCTTAGCCTAAATTTTAAAAGTCCTTGGCAGTCAGTTAATTCACACCAGAGGACTAATTCAGAGGACTAATAAAGGTATAGGAGGAGTCCCTGCGGGATTTTATTCTGCTAGTTGTTGCTGATTCTAGGGGGCGGTGCTGCTCTCCGTTTCAAGGCCAGCGGTGTCTGAGGACATTTCCGCAGTCATGTGACCAGCATGACATGGCAGAGTGCTGTTACTTTCCCACCAAAGTGGTACCTATTTATCTACTTGCATTTGCATGCTTTTGAACTGCTAGATTGGCCGGAGCTGGGGTGAGGATGGGAGCTCACCCCGTTCTTTTAGTACTGGATCTCAAACACAGGCTGCCGGCTTTCCAGCCAACAAGCCCAGCATCTTAATTTCTGAGCCACCACACCGCCCTAATAAAGGTAGCCCTGTTGACATATAAAAAGACTGTATATATGTATATATTGGTTTATGGCAGGGGTGTCAAACTCGATTTCATTGAGGGCCGCATCAGGGTTGTGTTTGACCTCAGGGGGCGGGGGTGGACATGGCTAGGGTGGGTGTGGCCAGCTCAACGCTCGTGTCGGGGGGCCCCTGTGGTGGCCTGAGCGCTCTGCCAGAGAAAAGGGCTCCCAAGCTCTGTTATCAGCTGCAACGGCCTCCTGCAATCCTCTGCCAGCAAAAAGGGACCTCCGGAGGGCTCCTATTAAAAACATATAAAGAACGGTTGCAGGAATTGGGTATGTCTAGTTAAGGAGTCAGCAACCTGTGGTTCTGGAGCCGCATGTGGCTCTTTCACCCCTCTGCTGTGGCTCCCTATCACTCAAAATATGCGTCACAACCGCCAATGTGCAACACCCGCCAGCATGCGATTTATTGCGCTTTTCAACCTCTGGTAGGCCAAACATGGATAAATCCAAAAAAAGAAAAATTTCAGAAGAAAACAGAACATTTAATTCAACTACATATGCTAGTTTTGTGGCTGCTCAAGAAATAGGGGAGGATTTTGTGGCTCCCGGTGTTTTCTTTTTTGTGGGAAATGAGTCCGAATGACTCTTTGAGTGTTTAAGGTTGCA
Source organism: Pantherophis guttatus (assembly GCF_029531705.1). The sequence goes on along the minus strand of NW_026844064.1, from coordinate 46,465,461 downwards.
GAACCCTGGTCTAGTTTAATGAAAAGAAGGACTAGAGGTGACATGATGGCAGTGTTCCAGTATGTGAGGGGCTGCCACAAAGAAGAGGGAGCCAAGCTATTCTCCAAAGTATCTGAAGGCAGGACAAGAAGCAACAGATCGAAACTAATGAAGGAAAGGAGCAACTTGGAACTAAGGAGAAATTTCCCAACAATGAGAACAATTAATCAGTGGAACGATTTGCCTCCAGATTGGGTGCTCCAGCACTGGAGTTTTTAAGAAGAGACTGGACACTCATTTGTCTGTGATGGTATAGGGTTCCTGCTTGAGAAGGGGATTGGACTAGAACAGGAGTCTCCAACCTTGGCAACTTTGAGCCTGGAGGACTTCAACTCCTAGAATACTGAGAGTTGAAGTCTGCCAGGCTTAAAGTTGTCAAGGTTGAAGACCCCTGGACTAGATGACCTCCAAGTTCCTTTCAATTCTGTTATTGTGCCCCATTTTAATAACTTTTTGCTATGGTTATTAAGTGAATCCCCACTTCTGTTATGTGAAAATAGAGAAACCTAAAAGTGTCAGGTTCCAAGTAATGCACCCATCACCAATCAAATTCTGAGGCATTTCGTTTCCTCAAAGAACAAAGTTATTTGTTCTTTGGCACGAACTTCGACAAGTTCGTGCCAAGTTATCATCTTGGCACGAACTTGTGGAAAGCCAGTACTGAAAGTTCCCGCGCTTTCCACCCCAGTATAAGTAATAGCTTCTCAATTTGCCAAAACATTTCTTTGGTATAACAAAGAAATACCAATTTCTTTGGTAGGGAAAGCTACCAAAGCAAAAATGATTCATTTTTCAGCTAGTTACAGCAGACACGGATATCAAACATTAACTGCTTGGTTTGCTATTCTGCTCTCTAACTGCAGAATCCAGAGTTCTAAATATATATTGTATATCCAATGGAGCAGATTGGGAATCTGCAATGCCATTCTCTCTTCCTGTAACCTTACTGAAGGGATCATCTAAAGGGGATGATGGGCTCTCTGTTGGATGGAAGCAGTGGATGGAAACTAATCAAGGGGAGAAGCATCCTAGAACTAAGGAGAAATTTCCCGACAGTGAGAACAATCGATCAGTGGAATGACATGGCCTTCAGAAGTTGTGGATATGCCATCACTGGAGATTTTTACCAATAGACTGGATAGCCACTTGTCCAGAATGGGATAGGGTCTACTTCTTGAGCACAGAGTTGACTAAAAGACCGCCAAGCTCCCTTCCAACTCTGTTATTCTGTTATTCTGGATGAAGACATCTGATTTCCACCCATACCTAGTCTTCCTGCCCAGGTGGGCAATGAAAAACCTGCCAGAGGTTCTTAGAAGGAATAGCAGTTAAGACTACAGACACTGATTATTTGGATGAATAAGAGAAGTTGGGAAGAGGTTTCTGTGGATGATACCTTATTTTTGCCTGACTAGGTGGCTCAGTGGCTAAGACCCTGAGCTTGTCGATCAGAAAGATGGGCAGTTCGGCGATTCAAATCCCTAGTACAGGTCTCTTGTGTGAGCAGGGGGTTGGACTAGATGACCTCCAAGGTCCCTTCCAACGCTGTTACTGTTACTATTGACCTTCTTACTCAAGAGCAAGCTTTCGGCATCTGACCTTGGGGTTTCCAGATGGAAGAGTATACATTGCAAACGTCTATCTGACCACACTCAACCCCAATCCCGTTCCAGATCTCTTAGACTTAAAAGGAATAAACACAATGAACCTGCAGTGAAATTCCATTATGTCAACACTTTCTCCACGAGAGGAAAAAGGAAAATTATTATTTTACCAACAACATTAACAATAACAACAATAACAAAGGCTTCCTTTGTTCTTTGTAGTCGCTGTTGTGTTTGGAAACTGTCCGGGACTGGAAACAGATTAATCCTTGTTCATAAACATCAATACCATTTGCAGTGGTTTGTGGAAGTTTCAAGGTTAATTGAAAGTGATGAATAAAGTCAGAACTGGAAGACAGTGGGTCCTTGATGATTCCATTATTTGTTATCTTGGGAAACTTTAAAAACTTTTAAAGCCACCCAGATCAAGATCACTTGATCTTGAGATGGGCAGCATATAAATTTAATAAAATAGAATAAATAAATATCCTGTTGTTATCACCAGAATCCTGCCATTTATGCAGGGGTGCTATTCAGCAGGTTCTGACAGGTTCTGGAGAACCGGTAGCGGAAATTTTGAGTAGTTCGGAGAACCGGCAAATACCACCTCTGGCTGGCCCCAGAGTGGTGAGGGAATGGGGATTTTGCAGTATCCTTCCCCTGGAGTGGGGTGGGAATGGAGATTTTGCAGTATCCTTCCCCTGGAGTGGGATGGGAATGGAGATTTTGCAGTATCCTTCCCCTGGAGAGGGATGGGAATGGGGATTTTGCAATATCCTGCCCTCAGCAGTATCCTTCCCCTGCCACGCCTACCAAGCCACACCCACCGAACTGTTAGTAAAAAAAATTGAATTCCACCATTGCAATTTATGTATTTATTTATTTATTTATTTGTCACGAACGTATTAGGTAATAAGTATAAACATGGATTGGATACATAAAATAGATACAAATAGCGGAAACATTAGGACAGGGACTATGGTTGCTCTTAAATTAGGGCTCCCCTATTAAAATTGGTGAATCTTTCTTGTACTTTTAGTTGCTTAGAAGGATCTCATTTTATGACCCAGTTTCTTCCATTAGAGCCATGTTTCTCAACTTCGAGATGGGTGGACAAAAACATTGATCTATAGCAGTGACAACTAACCTTTTTGCCGTCGTGTGCCAAAAGCGGGGGTCGTGTGCGTGCCCACACCCATAATTCAAGCCCCCTCACCCCGCACCCACACACACGAGTGCGCGACCCCCTCCCGCACTTCCCCCACTTTTGGCATCTGACGGCAAAAAGGTTATTGGTGGGCCTGGTAGGCCCGTTTTTTGCCTTCCCCAGGCTCCAGAGGCTTTCTTGGAGCCTGGGGAGGGTGAAAACGGCCTCCCCCACCCCCCGGAAGCCCTCCAGAGGCCAGAAACAACCTGTTTCCCGACATCCGGTGGGCCTGGAAGGCCTGAAAATCAGCTGAACTAGGGCAATATTCACATGCCCACAGATATGGTTCCGCTTGCCACCTGTGGCACGCGTGCCATAGGTTCGCCATCACGGATCTATAGCAATCCATAACTCTTACAATCTTTGAATTGGAGATATATCCACAAAAGTGTGCTTGTTTTTCTCATTTTTATCTTTCTGGAATTATATTTAGGCTTCTGTGTCTTCATGCTAAAGACTGTGACCTATAAGTACACATAGAAAAAAAAACTACCATGCCCAACAATGCTCCCCATACTTCTATTATTATTAATAGAATACTATTATTATATCTACTATTTTTCATTTCAGCTTTCATTAAGGAAAACTATATTAATATAATTTCAATATGTCAAAAGATTTCTGTAGGTCTTGTTCATATTTATGACTTATATAGCATTGCCCCATTAAAAAACAAAATCATTTCGAGAACCAAAATCAAAGTTTAAAAACGAAGCAGTGGAGAAATCTAAACATATTTTTCAGAAGTTTGTTTGTAAAATTTGTAGGTGGGTAGGTGGGTGTGGGTGGTTTTGTAGGCTTTAAGAAAAAGAACAGAACATGACGGTTTTATTTCAGCATTATGTTGAGCGCAAAAAAACCCCCCATCCAATTTCTTAGACAAAACTTAACATTTGAAAGTGCAAATTGTAAAACAAGTTAAATTTGTAATGAGAAATAGTGAGCTTACATATAGCATATTAAGCCATGATTTATTGTTTATAGGGGCAAGCACAGAGGTTCCTGGGTTAACTCTTCGCTCTTGTGCAATGAGAGAAAATTAAAGCATAGAATTGGATTAGAAGGGATCTTGGAGGTCTTCTAGTCCAACCCCTACTTAAGCAGGAGACCGTGTACCATTCGGGACGAAAGGCTGTGCAGTCTCTCCTTAAAAGTGTCCAGTGATGGAGCACCCATAACTTCTGGAGGCAAGCTGTTCCACTGGTTAATTGTTCTCACTGTCAGGAAGTTTTTCTTTAGTTCTATGTTGCTTCTCTCCTTGATTAGTTTCCATCCATTGTTTCTTGTCCTGCCTTCAGGTGCTTTGAATAATAACAAGCTTTGGAAGGGACCTTGGAGGTCTTCTAGTAAACCCCCTACTCAAGCAGGAGATCCTATAACATTTCAGATAAATGGATGTCCAGTCTCTTCTTAAAAACTTCCAGTGTTGGGGCACCCACAGCTTCTGGAGGGAAGCTGTTCCACTGGTTAATTGTTCTCACCGTTAGGAAATTTCTCTAGTTCTAGGTTGCTTCTCTCCTTGATTAGTTTCCATCTGTTGTTTCTTACCTGCCTTCAGGTGCTTTGGAAAATTGCCTGACCTCCTCTTCTTTGTGGCAGCCCCTTAGACATTGGAACATTGCTATTGTGTCACCCTACTCCTTCTCTTTGTTAGACTAGACATACCCAGTTCAGTGGTGGGTTTCAAAAAATTTTACTACCGGTTCTGTGGGTGTGGTTTGGTGGACGTGGCATGGCTTGGTGGGCATGGCAGGGAAAGGATACTGTAAAATCTCCATTCCCTCCCCATTCCAGGGGAAGGTTACTGCAAAATCCCCATTTCCACCCAATCAGCTGGGACTCGGGAGGCAGAGAATAGATGGGGGCGGGGCCAGTCAGAATTTTTACTACCGGTTCTTTGAACTACTCAAAGTTTCCACTACCGGTTCTCCAGAACTGGTCAGAACCTGCTGAAACCCAACTCTGGTGCACATCAAATGCACGCTTCGCACACAAAAAGGAGTCCTAAGAAGGTGGGTAGAGCAACGGAGGGGGGGGAAACAGCTGTGATGCGCGATTTAGATTTGCTAGAAAGCAGAATTTCCTGCTTTCTAGCTAATATAAATTGCGCAGCACAGTTGATCATTGGAAATACCGGTTCACACGAACCGGTAGCTTTTTTTTACTACCGGTTCACTTGAACCATTGTAAACCGGTAGCATTTCACCTCTGTGTAAATTGCTTCTTTCTTCCACTCGTCCATTGACAGACTCAAGCGTCTAGATTTGCACATTTTAATGTATTTCCTGATTCCAGCCATTGACGTCAATCCAGTCTCTTCAGACCATTGTAATCTGGAGATTGTGTGACTTTTCATTCTAGGGTGAAGTTTTGAAAAGCATGTTGTTGAGTCTATGTTATCTCTAGCGTATGTGCTTGAAAGTTGGAAAATACTGTGATTAAAAAAAATGAGTCTTTCTGGAAAAAGTAACTCCACAGACATATAAGCCCAAGTACATTATTTTTTGCAATTTTCCAGTGGAATTTTTGTTGCATGTGCCAAGAAAGCTAAACAGTGTGTCCTCCTTTCCTCCCCTCCTTGGCTCTTCCAATTGTCCATGTCCGCCTTTGCCTGTTCAGATATCTGGTAACCCTCCTTATGCTAATATTAAATGGGGAATAATAACACCATCCAAAGAAGTAAGGATATGGGATTCTCTGCTATAAAAATCCCACAAGCATCACACAAAAGATATTGAGACCCTAGAAAGTGTGCAGAGAAGAGCAACAAAGATCAGGGAACTGAAGAACGGTTGCAGGAATTGGTAAGTGTAGTCCCGTGATGGCGAACCTATGGCACGCGTGCCACAGGTGGCACACAGAGCCATATCGGTGGGCACGCGAACTCAGCTCTGCCATCTGATTTTCGGGCCTTCCGGGCCTACCAGAAGTTGGCAAATGAGTCACATCCGGCCTCTGGAGGGCTTCCGGGGGGGTGGAGAAGGCCATTTTTGCCCTCCCCAAGCTCCTAGAAAGGCTCTGGAGCCTGGGGAGAGCGAAAAACGGACTTTCTGGTCCCACCAGAAGTCGGCAAATGGGCCATTTCTGGCCTCTGGAGGGCCTCTGGGGGGGTAGGGAACCCCCAAGAAAGCCTCTGGAGCCTGGGGAGGGCAAAAAACGGACCTACCAGGCACACCGTGCCATCGCATGCCAAAAGCGGGGGGAGCCTGGGGGGGTCGCACGCGCATACACGGGGGCACATTGAATTATGGATGTAGGCACACATGCGTGCGACAAAAAGGTTAGCCATTACTGGTGTAGTCTAATGAAAAGAACTATAACCTTACTCGTTTGTTTATGTCTGTCAAGTTGGAAAGAAACTTGACTGGATGCTGGATGTCGAGTAGTGGACAGTCCTGATGCTAGGAAAGTCAAGACAAATTAGTATGATGAACATGTAATGGATACTCTTTTCGGAGGATTATGCAACATCTGTTGTATCTTTGGGAGGGGAGGTGTTTTTAAATGGCTCTCCTGATTTGACATATGAAGGCCTATTAAGTTTATAATGTCAACGTGGTGTCAAAGGCAGATGCCGTTAATCAAATTTAGCTCAGTCAGCTCCAAATGATATTCAAGAGTTCCCAAGACTTTGGAGCTAGTGGTATGTGGCATTGTGGGCATCTGAAGCCAATTTCTTTCTCTGCTGCAGAAAGGACATTAAAAGTACAGGTGTTAATGTCCTTTCGACTAACGACCACAATTGAGCTCAAAATTTATGTTGCCAAGTAAGAAGTTTCTTAAGTGAATTTTGCTCCGTTTTACCACTTTTCTTGTCACGGTTGTTAAGTGAATCGCTGCCCTTGTTAAATTAGTAACACGGTTGTTAAGTGAATCTGGCTTCCCCCATTGACTGTGCTTGTCAGAAGTTCGCAAACGGGGATCACGTGACCCCCCAGGACACTGCAACCGTCATAAATGTGAGTCAGTTGTCAAGCATCGAAATGTAAATCCCATGACCCTGGGGAATGGATGCTGCATAAGTGGTCATAAGTGTGAAAAATGCTCCTAAGTCACTTTTTTTCAGTGCCGTTGTAACTTCAAAAGGTCACTAAGTGAACTGTTTTAAGTCGAGGACTGCCTGTACTTCTCAGACTGAGAGAGGCCTTAAGTGAGAGTCTCTTAAAGTTCAGCTCCTTAGAATCTAGGAAATGTTGTGGTCCGCCAGCAGCCTGCGGAGCTGGCAACAGACTTGGACAGTGAGGAGACTGGGGAGGACCATAGGCCAGACCTGGAATCTGAGGAAGGCTCGGACGAGGGCTCTGCATCGGAGGCAGAGAAAGGGCCATCTGGGAGGTACGTGCTGCCTCCGGAGCCTCCAGAGTCGGACCTAAGCGAGGCAGAGGAACAGGGGGAGCCTGTTCCCAGTGCATGCATGCGCAGAGCTGCCAGAAGGCAAGAACAGCTAAAACAAAAGGGACAACTCAGGAGTAGGGCTTGGAGATGATTGGCCCCTCCCATAAGACTTAAAAGAGGAGCAAAGGCACGTGGGCCTTTGCAGGAAGCAACGTTGTTAATTCTGTGCAGTTTAAAGCCTGAAGCTCTGTTTGATTCTGGACTCCGTGTGGCTTTGCCAGTTAGGTCTTTGGCAGCGTGTCAAGGGAGATAAAGGTGGGTGATTATTAGCCTTATCCCGAAGGACTCTTTACAACTAATTGGGACTCATCTGTGAATGAACAGAATTCACAGCTGTTTAAAATAAAACAGGTTTTTGGGACTACTCGTGTGTTTTACTGACTCAGGAAGCCTAGGTCAGAACAGGAAAAGACTGTAGTGCAGGGCTGATGAAGATGCTCAGTACTCCAGATAAGAGTTGTCTGGAAGTTGAGTCATGGCAACTAGACTTCTTTTCTTTTTTGGTTTGAAATGTTTCCTTCCTTATTCAAGTAGCTTCATCAACCTGCAAGCAATAAAACATTTCAATCCAAAGGAGAAAAGAAGTCCAGTTGCCATAACTTCCAGAGTCTAATGCAAGATTTCTCAACCTTGGCGACTACGGTCTAAGATCAGTGGACCATGATATGCGTTCGATGTAAATCCAACCCAACAATTTCTGTAGAGTTTCTCTGTCATCCAGGTCATGGTTGTCCCAAAGGTGCTTTTTCAGGAGACAACTGGACTTCCTTCTTTTTTTGCTTTTGAAGACATTTCGCTTCTCATCCAAGAAGCTTCTTCAGCTCTAACAGGAAGGTGGGGAATGGAAGGATTTATACTCCTTGCAGACAGTGGTCATTTGCACCACTAGTGAAATCCAAATTTTTTTACTACCGGTTCTGTGGGTGTGGCTTGGTGGGCGTGGCAGGGGAAGGATACTGCAAAACTCCATTCCCACCCCACTCTGGGACCAGCCAGAGGTGGTATTTGCCGGTTCTCCGAACTACTCAAAATTTCCGCTACTGGTTCTCGAAACTGCTCAAAATTTCCACTGCCGGTTCTCCAGAACCTGCTAGATCTCACCCCTGATTTGCATCCTTTTAGAGAGTCATTGAGGCAACTTGGAGGTTTATCTGTGTCCTCAAGGTCACCTGAGTGGTACTCCTGGTTCCAAATTGTATAGCTAAAAGTCTGTAAACCCCCAAGTGCTTCAACAACCCTCTGAAAGGTTGCAAATGACCAGCTGTCTGCAAGGAATATAAATCCTTCCATTCCCCACTATTCTGTCAGAACTGAAGAAGCTTCTTGGATGAGAAGCAAAATGTCTTCAAAGAAAATACAAGGAAGTCCAGTTGCCTCCTGAAAAAAGCACCTTTCAGACAACCCAACAATTGGTTATTTGATAATGCAGACTATAATGCAAAGTAGAAGCTCAATCATCAAAGATGAAGCCACAATGGAATTTGATTGGTTTTGTATAAAGGTATGAATCAATCCATGGTAATAAACCATGGATGATGGCTCCTGGAGGGAACAAAACTAAGTGTGCTTTATTCAGTAAATCACAGTTAATGAAATCATGGTTTACTGCAATGTGTGAACAGGAGGAGGAGAGGAAAGAAAGAGGAGGAGTAGAAAGGAAAAAGAGAAGAAGAGGAGGGGGAAGAAGAAGAAAAAAGGAGAAAAAGGAGAAAAAGAAGAGGAGGTGGAGAAGAATAGAATAGAGTAGAGTAGAGTAGAGTAGAGTAGAGTAGAGTAGAGTAGAGTAGAGTAGAGTAGAGTAGAGTAGAGTAGAGTAGAGTAGAATAGATGCACCCATGCACTGAGAAGAGATAGCAGCCCTCTTAGGGTAATGTAGATGTTTGCAGAAGGATACATCTCCACAGGAGGCAAAATATGTTCAATAAGAAGAATAGAATAGAATAGAATAGAATAGAATAGAATAGAATAGAATAGAATAGAATTTTTATTGGCCAAGTGTGATTGGACATACAAGGAATTTGTCTTGGTCCATATGCTCTCAGTGTACATAAAATAAAAGATATGTTCATCAAGAATCATAAGGTACAACACTTAATGATAGTCATAGGGAACAAATAAGCAATCAAATTATATTAGGAAAGTCAATATAAATCGTAAGGATACCAGCAACAGTCATACAGTCATAAGTGGGAGGAGATGGGTGATGGGAACCATGAGAAGATGAGAAGATTAATAGTAGTGCAGACTTAGTAAATAGTTGGACAGTGTTGAGAAGGAGAAGGAGAAGGAGAAGGAGAAGGAGAAGGAGAAGGAGAAGAAGAAGAAGAAGAAGAAGAAGAAGAAGAAGAAGAAGAAGAAGAAAAATATGATGATATCTTACTAAAGAAGGCTGCTTGTTAGCTTAGAATATAACATATATAATATATTCCTTTTATTATCTGTGACTAAGGAGAGAAGAGGCACTGCAAAGTGAGATATCTTGCCCAGGAGCACAGAGGACGGTGAAGAAACTGTGGCAGAGGTGAGATCAGAATTCTGCCCTGCTCTCACACCCACTCACAGCATCCAGGCCTATGGTGGAAGGCTTCCTTAATCTTCCACCCACGTTCTGAATTTAGGGATGGGCAGGGAGAGGCCATCACCCGTGTTTTCAGGCTACATGACACGACACGTAGCCTGAAGGTACGAGTCAGCTGCCAAGCGTCCGAATGTTGATCAGATGACCGTGGGGATGCTACAACAGTCATAAATGTGAACACGAGTCCAAAGTCATTTTTTTGCAGTGCCGTTGCAGCAATCAAATAATCACTAAAGGAATGGTTGCAAGTCAAGGACTACCTGTATAGACATTTTCTGCTTGCATTGATGCTGAATTGATGCTAAATAGCAATAGCACTTAGACTTAGACTTATATACCGCTTCACACAACTCCGGGCAGTCGGCAGAATTGTCCTGCAATACTGCAGTCTCACTGCACTACCACGGTCCTTCCTTCCTTCCTTCCTTCCTTCCTTCCTTCCTTCCCTCCCTCCCTCCCTCCCTCCCTTCCCTCCCCTCCCCTCCTTCCTCCCTCCCCTCCCCTTCCCTTCCCTTCCCTTCCCTTCCCTTCTTCCTTCCTTCCTCCCTCCCTCTCTCCCTCCCTTTCCCTCCCTCCCTCCCTCCCTCTCTTCCTTCCTTCCTTCCTTCCTTCCTTCCTTCCTTCCTTCCTTCCTTCTTAGCAATAGCACTTAGACTTATATAGCGCTTTACAGTGCTTCACAGCCCTCTCTAGGCGGTTTACAGAGTCAGCATATTGGGCCCCCAACCATCTGGGTCCTCATTTTACCCACCTCGGAAGGATGGAAGGCTGAGTCAACCTTGAGCCGGTGAGAATCGAACTGCTGGCGGTAGGCAGAGTTGGTCTGCAATACTGCATTCTAACCACTATGCCACCATGACTGTATACCACTTCACAGTGCTTTACAGTCCTTTCTAAGAGGTTTTATAAAATCAGCATTTTGGCCCCCCAACAATCTGGGTCCTCTTTTTACCCACCGGAAGGACGGAAGGCTGAGTCAACCTTGAGCTGGTGAGAATCGAACTGCCAAATTGCAGGCAGGCAGGCAGCCGGCAGGCAGCAGAAGTACCCTGCAGTACTGCACTCTCACCACTGCATCACCCCGGCTCTTCAAGTCCTGCTTTTGGTCCCTGGTTTCAGGCTGGATACCAGATTTCCCATCCTTGGGGAAGAACACAGGATGGTCTCAACAATGCTTTTATTTTTTTGAGGAGGAAAGGGTTAAAAACAGAAAGGTTGGAAGGAGCAAAGGGTAGCCAATTATCCCATTAAAACCTGACCACCCAGGACTGATTTGAGCACGATCACCCCCGGTCCTTTTTAATAAGGGACACCCAGTCCTTTCCTTAACTCAGGGGGGCTTGTAGAACAGCAGACGGAGGGTTCAGACTTTGTGAGAGCTGTTCTCCAGGGCAGAGACCGGGAAAGCGGGGGGGGAGAGGGATACAAACTAAACAAAACGAAAAAATCTGGGCCACCTACTACAGCTTCCCTTCTTCTGTGCGACTCGTTTCTTCTGCAGTGCTCAAGCATAAATAAACTTGTTTACCGGCCTCCGAATGTTAATGATAATGAAACCCTGGTAATTTGGCCACAAGGACACGTAATTGGTGTGCTGCTCAACAAGGAGGAGGAAGAGAAAAGGGAGAAAGTAGTTATGGTTTGTAGATTCCCATAAATACCCTTTTGCAAGGCTTCCTGTTGTGACCACACAGCTTTGTTTCCTCGACTCTTTTTCCTTGCGATAAATCAACTTTCTCCAACCTCCGATTCTTTGATGTCTTGGATTCGGGTTTCACCTGTCCCAAGCCAGCTCTTCTCTGCCAGTTACCTCCGAAGTTTCATGCTTGACCCCTAAATTTCCATCTCTTTCCAAATGACGTATAATTTGGATGCAGCAAAGATGATGAGAGGCAGTGGTGGTATTCAGGCGGTTCGAACCAGTTTGGTCCGAACCACCTGAATACCAGTCAGTAGTGGAGATCGCGGGCAGGCCTTCCCACCAGCCCGGGCATTATGCCATCCTATTTAGCCACATTTTCGAGGCCGGGTGCATGCGCGGAAGGCTGGACGCATGTGCAGAAGACACGCGCACGAAGCGAGTGTGCACACGGCGAACCAGTAGTAAAAATACGTGAAACCCATACTTGATGAGAGGATCTCTTATCTAATGTATCGTAAAGGTAAAGGTTCCCCTCGCACATATGTGCTAGCCGTTCCCAGCTCTAGGGGGCGGTGCTCATCTCCGTTTCAAAGCTGAAGAGCCAGCGCTGTCCGAAGACATCTCCATGGTCACGTGGCTGGCATGACTCAACGCCAAAGGCGCACGGAACGCTGTTCCCTTCCCACCAAAGGTGGCCCCTATTTTTCTACTTGCATTTTTTACGTGCTTTTGAACTGCTAGGTTGGCAGAAGCTGGGACAAGGAACGGGAGCTCACCCCGTTAACACGGCACTAGGGATTCGAATTGCTGAAGTGCCGACCTTTCGATCGACAAGCTCAGCATCTTAGCCACTGAGCCACCACATCCATCATAGTGGGGAGCAATTTATAATCTGAATAATCAAGATTGTGTGAAGCTGTAGTACCAATTTACAAAGCCTCGGATTACTGCATCCAGTTTCGGTCACCACGATAGAAAAAAAGATGTTGAAACTCTGGAAAGAGTGCAGAGAAGAGCAGCAAAGATGATTAGGGGGCTGGAAGCTAAAATATACGAAGGAATATTTTATGTTGCAGGAATTGGGTATGGCTGGTCTAGGGAAAAGAAGGACCAGGGATGAGATGGTAGGAAAGTTCCAATATTTGATGGGCTCCTACAAAGAAGGGTCAACCTGTTTTCCCAAACACCAAAAGGCAAGACAAGAAACAATGGATAGAAACTAACCAAGGAGAGAAGCAACCTAGAAATAAGGAGAAATTTCCTAACGGTGAGAGCAATCGAGCAATGGAATAGAAGTTGTGGGTGCTGCATCACTGGAGGCTTTCAAAAAGAGACTGGATAACCATTTATCTGAAATGTTATATGGTCTCCTTACTCGAGCAGGAGGTCGGACTAGAAGATCTCCAAGGTCCCTTCCAATTCTATTATTATTCGTGTTGTGATCCACCAGCAGCCTGCGGAGTTGGCAGCAGAGTCAGTCAGTGAGGAGGCTGGGGAGGAACATGGGCCAGTCCTGGAATCTGGGGAAAGCTTGGATGAGGGCTCTGCGTCGGAGGCAGTGAAGGGGCCATCTGGGAGGTACGTGCTGCCTCTGGAGCCTCCAGAGTCGGACCTCAGCGAGGCAGAGGAACAGGGGGAGCCTGTTCCCAGTGCGCGCATGCGCAGAGCTGCCAGAAGGCAAGAACAGCTAAAACAAAAGGGACGACTCAGGAGTAAGGCCTGGAGATGATTGGCCCCTCCCATAAGGCTTAAAAGAGGAGCAAAGGCACATGGGCCTTTGCAGGAAGCAACGTTTGTTCATTCTGTTCAGCTTGAAGTCGGAAGCTCTGTTTGATTCTGAACTCCGTGTGGCTTTGCCTATTAGGTCTTTGGCAGCGTGTCAAGGGAGATAAAGGTGGGTGATTATCAGCCTTATCCCAAAGGACTCTTTACAACTAATTGGGACTCATCTGTGAATGAACAGAATTCACAGCTGTTGCAATAAAAGAGTTTTCTGGGACTACTCCTGTGTTTTAATGACTCAGGAAGCCTAGGTCAGAACAATTCTATTCTAATATTGAGTCATAGGAGATATGAAGCTAAGCCTATGACAGGCTATTACGTAAATTATATCAGAGGAAAGATTTAATTCTCCTCCCTCCCTCCCCACCTTGCTGTGATCCTGACCTTGGGCTCGTCAGCAGGCTTCGTCATCATGTCCTAATTTGAATTCTCAAGACACTTTCCGTGTCTCCAGCCTCACAGAAGTCTGCGTAATCAGGCAAGGAACATTTTCACCTAAGGAAGTGAAGTCATCCAGATCACACGCTATGGCTCAGAATACAGAATAAAGTAGAACATAGAGTAACAGAGGACCTTGGAGGTCTTCTAGTCCAACCCCCTGCTGTTGTGGCTCCGTTACTGGAGCCTGTGTCATCGTCAGGAGAGGACTCCGAGAGTGAAGGGGAGGAGTTGGCAAGGCCTCCCTCTCCAGGACCCTCCTCTCTGGCAATGCCTTCGGTGTCCGCCGAAGGGCAAGAGATAGGGCCGGGGCCAAGCACGTCCACGCAGCCACAGATGGACAGTGATGAGGGAAATGAGTCTTGGCTGGACCCACGCCAGCGTCGCAGAGATAAGCGCGCGCAACAGAAGAAAGGGCATGCCTGAAATTAGGCTGAGTCACTGGACCACACCCCACAGGATATAAAAGGGAGCGTGGTGGCCAGTCAAACCTTGTGACGAACAAAGCTGAAAGCTTGCACACCGTTCTGCATTGCCGGACTTTTGCTTTAAAACTTTGCTGGAGTATCTCTGGACTTGATTTAATTCCGTAATTATTGAGCTGCTTTCTTTTGATGTACCAGAAGTGGGGAGAAGTTATCTCTCCTCTTTGTAAATAATAAACTCTTGGCAGGCAGCCACTAGGTTGTTGCCAAGTTCCCTTATCATAAGGAAAAGGATTTTGCCGGCTGGTTTGGTCTTTTAACTCCTGAACGTCTGTTGGGGTGTGTGCGTGGGGTTGGGAACAGAACACCTGCAGGAAACCTTATCCCACTCTGGACCAATGGTGTCCAGTCTCTTCGTCAAAGCCTCCAGTAATGGAGCTCCCACAACTTCTGGAGATAAATCATCCCACAGGGATTTGGCCCACAGGGTGCTTAGATTTGGCCCATGGGTCCCCCCTGGAAACAGCAAAGGACCGGTCTGCAGTGCCTCTGCCAGCAAAATTGGGGCTCATTTTTTGCTGACAGAGGGTTGCAGGAGGCCATCCCAGCCGAAAATGGAGGTTGTGAGGCAGGGGTGGTATTCAGGGGTGGGTTCTAATTTTTTTTACTATGGTTCTGTGGGTGTGGCTTATTTTGTGGGTGTGGCTTGGAGGTCATGTGACTAGGTGGGTGTGGCTAGCTGGTCAGAGTCATTTCTGGAAGGTCCTCACACTTACGACCAGTCCTCGCACTTACGACCCAACTCATTTGTTTGCTTTTAACACTGATCAGCTGTAAGACGGCCCTTTGAAGCCCTGTGGCAAGAGTTTAAACAGTTTTTTTCCCTCTAGTCATCAGCTGGGAGGCAGCAATAGATTGGGGGTGGGACCAAATAAAAGGTAAGAATAACGTGGGGGGGTGGGAGGGTGGGGGGGGAGAACTGGTTCGGTGATGTCATATCGTCACCTCTACCGGCTTGGCCGAACCGGACCGAACCGGGAGGAACCCACCACTGGTGGTATTCCCTTATCTTCGCTACCGGTTCGCAAATGTGAGTGCACGCGCCATCTCTGTGCATGCACAGAGCCTTCCGTGAATGTGCAGAGCGTCAAAAACGGGACGTGATGACATCCGGGCGGGTGGGTGGAGCCTTCCGCAGCTGCCACTACCGGTTCACACAAACTGGATAGGACCAGTTTAGAACATGGCCCCCCAAGCTCCGTTTTCGTTGGCAGAGGATTGCGGGAAGCTGTTGCAGCCAAAAATGAAGCTCGGGAGCCCATTTTCGCTAGCAGAGTGGTACCCCCCCCCCCCATGAGTGACAAGCTAGCCATGCCCACCTTGTCCATGCCCCCCCCCGGCCGAGGTGAAAAACACAACCCCGATGCGGCCCTCAACGAAATTCAGTTTGATACCCCTGTTCTATTGCTATTGCTAAACCGATCGGCAAACAGGTTGGTGCAGATTTCCCACCCACCCACCCACCCCCCGAAGGCAAAAGATACTTTCAGGAGCTGCAGATCAGGAGGAGAAGGAAGAGTTCCTTAGAGGTGGCTATAAATTTGTCTCTGCAAGGGAGGAGAGAGAAAAGCAACAGTTGCTGCTGAGATACTTATTCATACGTCTTACGAAGCCCTGGGAGCAAAAAGACGGCCGTACGACTTCAAAGAAAGCATCTCTTGGCCGTTGCAGCAATCCAGCGCGACGGTCCAGCTGGCCTCGGAATTGTTTTGACTGGTTAGCCCAGCGCGTTCCAGGAGTGTGCAAAAACATGTAGCTTATAATATTGGAGTAACTTGTCAGCCTGTGGTGTAATTCAGCAAAAAAAGAACAAAGATTTATGGACTTGAAACTGCCCGGGTAGATGTGGGGGGGAAATCTCTTGCATGGAATGGTTTGGGGGGTGGGAATGAATGTTCTCCACTTAAATCCAACCAAAAAGAATGGTGTTGGGCAGTGGTGAAATCCAGCTTTTTTTTACTACTGGTTCTGTGGGCGTGGCTTGCTGGGCGTGGCATGGTTTGGTGGCCGTAGCATGGCGAGCGTGGCAGGGGAAGGATACTGCAAAATCTCCATTCCCACCCCACTCTGGGGCCAGCCAGAGGTGGTATTTGCCGGTTCTCCGAACTACTCAAAATTTCCGCTACCGGTTCTCCAGAACCTGTCAGAACCTGCTGGATTCCACCCCTGCCGTTGGGCGGATACAATTAAGCCAGGTACCCTCGCAAATATTCACTGAGGATGAAGTTTGCTGGGATGCGGTGAGATGACCCACAACGTTGCAACTATAAAGTGTGCTTTCGACAAACACATGCCACAGGGAAGTATTCTGATCAAGGGTGGAACCTGTCTTTTGAAGAGAGCAAGACGGAACAGAATACAGGTGGTCCTTGATTTATGACCACAATGAAGCCCCAAATTTCCATTGCTAACCAAGACAGTTGTTAAGGGAGTCTTGCTCCATTTGACGACCTTCCTTGCCACAATTGTTAAGTGAATCATTGCAGTTGTTAAGTTAGTAACACGGTTGTTAAGTGAATCAAAGTCCCCATGGACTTTGCCTGTCAGAAGGTCGCAAAAGGGGATCACGTGACCTTGAGACACAGCAACAGTCATAAATATGAATCAGTTACTAAGCGTCTGAATCTTCATCACACATTCATGGGGATGCTGCAACAGTTGTAAATGTGAAAAACGGTCATAACTCACTTTTTTCGTGCTGTTGTAACTTTGAATGGTCACTAAATGAACCATTGTGCATCGAGGACTACCTGTAACAGAGTTGGAATGGAGCTTGGAGGTCTTCTAGTCCAACCCCCTGCTCAAGCAGAATACTATACATACATACATACATACATACATACATACATACATACATACATACACACACACACACACACACACACATATATATATCAAATTTATATTCGCTGATAAAAAAATAAAGGAAGACTAGTATAGATCTATTTCAAGCTATTTAGCTCTCATCAGCTAGCCATACCCTTACTTAGATTCAAACTTGGGCTGCCTGCATGTTAGGCATATATAATATATATAATTTTCTCTTTACATACAATATATGCTTAAGAAACAATGTACAGCCTGGGTCGTTTACATAGTGATACTTAAGTTCCTAATTTCTATCTCTTTTATCCAACCATTGATAAAACAAGTCTCAACTTTGAAAATATTCTGTGTCTTCTTTTTATCTTCAGTGCTCATTTGTCCATTCTTGCACAGTCCAATATTTTTTGAATCATACCTTCTTCTGCAGGTGTTTCCTTGCTTTCCCAATGTTGTGCAAATACAATTCCTGCTGCTGTTAGAACATGCAATATCAAATATACATTTCCTTTACCACATTTTTCTGGTATTATGCCTAACAAAAATAATTCTGTTTTTATCATTCAGTTCTCTGAATGATCGTCCATACATGAGGTTCAGATAGGATGCCATTTTATTCTATATGGGGATAAGCTTCCTTCCCAAAACATAAAACGGGGGTGATGCTAAACACAGCTTTCCCCCTGATGCTGAGAAAGCTTCCGTGTATGGAATTGTTTTTAATCTATCATCAGTCGGGTCGCAAATCAAATCTGTTCCTAGACTAGCCACAGTCCAATAGGCATTATTTTAACTGATGGTTTTACAACAATGACTTAGGTGGGGTTGTTTACAGGACTCCTTGCAAACCTCAGTTAGTACAGGCTGTGCCTGCTACATTCGAACCAGGATCAAATGCAAGATTTGAATGACAGGATTAACCGCTTCTTTCCGAGCAGAGATTGAATTGTTGGTCATTTCTTTGGAAGCCTAGAAGGGTTTCTCTCTCTGGGGGGAGAATCTGTCCACTGTCTAAAGTCAGTGCTAAGACTGTGGGTATAACCCCCTGCTTTCGGAGGCATCCAAGCTTCTGCAGAGATTTTCTGCGACTTTTTCCCCCTCTTTCATTTGTCATATTAATTGTTTTCTTGGCCATTGTAATTACTGTTTGAAAACCATTTTCCGCCGGCAAACCTCCAGGCATCTATGATTACCTAGGCTCCCTGGAGATTGTAATTTGGGGCTAATTTTCCCTCTGATAGGATAGGATTGTGTACAGAGAAGAGGAACAAAGGTGATAAGGGGTCTGGAAGCTAAACTGGCGGACTATCGATTAGATTAGATTAACAGAGTTGGAAGGGACCTTGTAGGTCATCTAGTCCAACCCCCAGCAGGAGACCCTACGCCATTTCTGACAAATGGCAGTCCAGTCTCTTCTTCTTCTCCAGTGATGAAGCTCCCAAACTTCCGAAGGCAATTTCTGTTCCATTGATTGTTCTCACTGTCAGAAAATTTCTCCTTATTTCTAGGTTGAATCTCTCCTTGGTCAGTTTTCATCCATTATTCCGTGTCTGGCCTTCAGGTGCCTTGGAAAACAGCTTGACCCCCTCCTCTCTGTGGCAGCCCCTCAAATATTGGAGCACTGCTATCATGTCTCCCCTGGTCCTTCTCTTCACTAGACTAGCCATGCCCAGTTCCTGCAACAGTTCTTCATATGTTTTAGCCTCCAGTCTCCTCAACATCCTGGTTGCTCTTCTCTGCACTCTTTCTAGAGTCTCAACATCTTTTTTTATAGTGTGGTGACCAAAACTGGATGCAGTACTCTAGGTGTGGTCTTACTAAGGCTTTATTAGTACCTCACTTGATCTTGATTGCATCCCTTTGTTAATGCAGTTTAGGATTGCATCGGCTTTTTTGGCTGCCGCTGCACACCGCTGGCTTGTATTTAACTGGTTGTCCATAATATAGAGACTGTATCTAGTCTAACAAAGAGGAAGGGTTAGGGGTGACATGATAGAAGTCTTCCAATATCTGTCTCAGAGAAGAGGGGGATGACCTATTTTCCAAAGCATCAGAGGGCAGGACAAGAAGGAACAGATGGAAGTTCTGACAAATTTCCTGACCATGAGAACAATTAATCAGTGGAACCGCTTGTCTCCAGTGCTCCATCACTGGAGGCTTTTAAGAAGAGACTGGATAGCCAGAGTGGTATAAGGTCTTCTGCTTGTGTGGGGGGTTGGGCTAGAAGACCTCCAAGCTCCCTTCCAACCCTGTTATTCTATGTTCTTCTGTATTCTGAGCCATGGTGTGGAAAGATTTTCAAGAAGAGACCGGACAGCCTTTTGTCTGGAATGGCATAGGGCAGCGACCCCCCCTGTGACCCCCGCTTTTGACACGCGATGGCATGGTGGGACTGGAAGGCCCATTTTTGCTCTCCCCAGGTTCCAGGGCCTCTCTAGGAGCCTGGGGAGGGTGATAACAGCCTCCCCCCCCCCGGAGACCTCCCGGAGGCTGGAAATGGCCCATTTGCCAACTTCCAGTGGGACCAGAAAGGCTCTGGAGCCTGAGCAGAGCAAAAAACGGGCCTTCCAGTTCCACCGGAAGTCAGAAAATGGGCCGTTTCCGGTTCCCCATCACGGGCATAGGGTCTTCTTGAGCAAGGGGTTGAATTAAAAGACCTGCAAGGTACCATCCAATTCCCTTATTCTATATTTTGTATTCTAGAAGACATGACTACTAGGCTACATCAAACAAGTTTAATTGAACCAACTTCCCAATGAGGGAAGAAAAGACCAGTAATCGTGACATTGGTTTTGGTATTCAAGATACTGATTTTTTTTGAAGGGAAGACTCTGAATCAGTCTCCTTGAACCACTCATGCTTAAATTAAATTTTTATATTATTAAATTTTTATATTTATAGAGTTTTATTTATTGGTTTGATTTATATTATTATTATTATTATTATTATTATTATTATTATTATTATTATTATTATTTATTAAATTTATATACCACCCTACTCCCGAAGGACTCAGGGCGGTGAACAGCCCAAAAATAAAATACACATAGTACAAACGTTAAAAAAACCATTTAAAACATATTAAATAATTTGGCCCAGAAAACAAATTTAAAACACCCCAATTTATAAGACAAATTTAAAATTTAAAAACAATTTAAAAGAGAAGTTAGGCCAGGCCAGCCTGCTGGAAAAGGAATGTTTTGAGGGCATGGCGGAAAGCGCACAGATCCGGGATCCTCCGTATCTCCAGGGGGAGCTCGTTCCAGATGGCAGGTGCCCCCACAGAGAAGGCTCTCCCCCTGGGGGCCACCGGTCGACACTGTTTGACTGACGGCATCCTGAGAAGCCCCTCTCTATGGGAGCGAGTCTTTTCCGGAGACTCAGGGCGGCTTACAATGCGTTAAGCAATAGCCTTCATACTTTTGTATATACCTGCTTAGTAGGGCTTTCGGGTCCCCCTAAGAGGTGTTCTTTTTTATACAAAGTCAGCTTATTGCCCCCACAATCCGGGTCCTCATTTTACCTACCTGGAAAGGATGGAAGGCTGAGTCAACCTTGAGCCTGGTGAGATTTGAACTTGCAGTAATTGCAGGCAGCTGGTGTTACTTAACAGTGCTTTAGTCTGCTGCGCTACCAAGGCTCTTACCTGTCACTGGTCCTGGGCTCCTTCCAGGAGATCGCACGGCAATAGTAGAATAGTATTTATTAGAAGGAGGGTAGGAGATTTTTCTTGGCGATCATGTTGGCAATCCTATTGTTGTCAACAGCCGCATGAAAAAATGCTGCTGAGTTTTGTCCAAACCAGTCCCTTAGGTTTTGAAGCCATGATGTTCTTCTTCTGCCTGGATCTCATTCGCCTTCAATCTTTCCCTGGAGGATTAAGTGAAGGATGCCGTATTTTTCCGGGTGTCGCATCCCATGTCCAAAATAATCTAACTTTCGCTTTTTAATGGCTTTGATGATTTCCCTTGGCGTTCCCAGGCGGCTTATCACCTCCTCATTTGTGATAGGGTGGGAGATACAACACAAAAATCCCAATGATTACTCTGCTTTCAAATGAAACTCTTATAGAGAGAGTGAGCTTTAAGGTGTCCATTTCTTAGTATTTTAACTTCTACGCAGAAGGCTCCTTCTCGACAGGGACAGTTTTCATCACTCTGCCCTTTGAATAACCAACCCTCCTTTGGTTATCTTCAGAAGGAGCTCTTCACAGTACAGATGTTAAGTTCTCAGGCTTTGGGATCGACTGAAATTTAAAAATGCAAACAAAAAGCTTGTTGATTTGGGAAAGAATCTTGGTCAAAGGTGAGTTTCTGCCTCAAGCTGTAAGATAATTCATGGGTAGACTTCCCTCTAGTGGTATTTCAATATTTTAGCTTCAGGGAACTCCTTCCCTATAGAGCAGGGGTCTCCAACCTTGGCCACTTTAAAACTTGTGGACTTCAATTCCCACTGGGATGTCAATTCCCAGTGGGAATTGAAGTCCACAAGTTTTAAAGTGGCCAAGGTTGGAGACCCCTGCTATAGACTTTCTCCTGGCAAATCCCTCGGGTTGGCTAGGAAGATGGACCTTTCCAAATTCCTATCCCAAATGCTTTCACGCGGACACCTTGAGTCTCATTTTCTGATTGCAGCTCCGCCATCAAACAGGTTTGGTGCCTTTCCTTAGAGTGGTGATGTAATTCTTGGCACTCTTGATATACAAGAGAAATGCATTTAAATATATATGAAAAATAGCACGATGAACGATTGAGGGAACTGGGTTTGCCTAGTCTAACGAAGAGAAGGACTAGGGGTGATGCGATAGCAGTCTTCTAGGACTTGAGGGTCTGTCACGGGGAAGAGGGGGTCAACTTCTTCTCCAAAGCACCTGAGGTCCAGGATGGAAGATGATCAAAGAGAGATCCAAGCTAGAAACAAGGAGAAATTCCCTGACAGTGAGGACAAATAATAAGTGGAATAACTTGCCTCCAAAAGTTGTGGGTGCTTCATCACTGGAGGCTTTTAAGAAAAGACTGTGTTTGTTTTAATATGTTTAAAATAAAAAACTTTTAATAAAAAAAAAGAAAAGACTGGACAGCCCTTTGTCCAGAATGGTAGAGGAAAGTGTTGGCGAATCTTTTCGGCACCGAGTGCCAAAACGGGAGTGTGTGCACGCATGCCAGAAACCAGAAAAGCAGCCACCTGGTGCACATGCACCAGGAAGATAATTTCCCAGTTTCTAGTGTGCGCATCAGTGGTGGGTTGCTCCCGGTTCGCACCGGTTCGCAAGAACTGGTAGTAAAAATTTGTAGTAGTTCGGAGAACCGGTAATAACATTGGCTGGCCACGCCCCCGAACTGGTCCCCGGCCCAGTCGCTGCTTGCTTACCCCGCCCACCTCATCAGAGGCTTTTTTTAAAAAAACTTTTAAAAGCATTTTTTTACAACCTCTTCGTCTGAAAAATGCTTTTAAAATTAAAAAAAAAAAGCCTCTGATGATCGCAGGGCTCAGCTGGGATCGTCAGAGGCTTTTAAAAGCATTTTTTTCTGCAACCTCTTCGGCCGAAGAGGTTGTAGGAAAAAAAATCCTTTAAAAGCTTCTGGCGATCCCAGCTGAGGTGCCTGATCATCAGAGGCTTCTAAACCGGAAGAGCAGCCGCCCCGTGCACATGCATGCGCCGGGAAGATGATCTTCTGGTTTTCAGCGCACGCATGCGCACCTGCCACCTGGTCTTCCGGTTTCTGGTGCTCCTGTGTGCGTGAAAACCAGCTGGCCAGCGCACCAGAACCCAAAAGGGCAACGGGGCAACAGCTCACATGCCCAGAGAGATGGCTCTGCGTGCCACTTCGGCACATGTGCAATAGGTTCGCCATCACTGATATAGGATCTTCAATTTGACCAAGATGTTGGACTAGGAGACTTCCAATGTTCCTTCCGACCCTATTTATTTATTTATTTGTTTATTAGTCCAATTTATATGCCGCCCTTCTCCGTAGACACAGGGCGGCTTACAATGCATTATAGCAATAGCCTGCATACTTTTATGTATATACCTTCTTAGTAGGGCTTTCGGCCTCCCCAAGCGGTGTTGTTCTACACAAAGCTGGCTTATTGCCCCCACAATCCGGGTCCTCAATTTACCTACCTCGAAAGGATGGAAGGCTGAGTCAACCTTGAGCCTGGGGAAATTCGAACTCGCACTAATTGCAGGCAGCTGGCAGCTAAGTGCTAGCACTTAACAGCACTTAGTTCGCTGCTCCACCGAGGCTCTTTCTATGTTCTGTGTTCTAGTGATGCTACAGAGTTAGCTGATCCTCAGAAAGATGTCCTCCAGGATTTCCACCCACAGACAGTCAGACACAATAGATCATTCTCACGCCTTTCACCAAGGTCTCCTGCTTGTTCTTCTTGTCTCTCTTCCTTCTCCCATTATCACTCAATACTTGGAGTTTTTTTTTTCCTTTAACTTTGGGTATTGCTGCATAACAAGGTTGTTATCCTTTCACATCTTACCTTCTCCAAAGGATTTTCAGGGGAGAAGAGGAGGACGAGGAAGAAGAGGAGGGGAGAAGGAGAAGGGAAGAGTATCGGGATTGATGACTTTTGCTTTTTTTTTTAATAAGCACGATGCTGGAATTGGGGCACCCTTAAGCTTTTGGTTCTGGACTTGTTCCAGAGAGTCTGGTCTACATGGCACCACTGATTAAAATATGTATATTAAGGCTTCTCCTTTCTTTTAAAGTGGGAACAGGCTGGATTAAAATTATGTGATTGAGACATACATGTATGTAGGTTTGCCAGAAGCCATTTGCAAAAAGACAAAAATTCCTGGAAGATCTAAGACGGCATAGCAAGAGCAAGAGCACTTAAGACTTATATACCGCTTCACAGTGCTTTTACAGACCTTTCTAAGTGGTTTACAAGGTCAGCCTGTTGCCCCAACGATTTGGGTCCTCATTTTACCCACCTTGGAAGGATGGAAGGTTGAGTCAACCTTGAGCCTGGTGAGATTCGAACTTGGCAGCTGGCAGTCAGCAGAAATAGCCTATAAGGTACTGCATTCTAACCACTGTGCCACCATGGGTCACAGTGTTGTTTCTCCACCTTAGCAACCCTAAGACTTGGTGAACTTCAACTCCCAGAATTCTGAGAGTTGAAGTCCATCCATCTTAAAAGTTGCTAAAGTTGAGATACACTAAGATTCCGATTCCTTTCTTGCAAATCAGGCTTTGGTGTTGATAGACAACATCTCAGACAGACAAATGGTTATGCAACATCTTCTTAAAAACTTCCAGTGTTGGAGCATTTACAACTTCTGGAGGCAAATTGTTCCACTGATTAATTGTTCTCACTGTCAGGAAAGTTCTCCTTAGTTCTAAGTTGCTTCTCTCTTTGATTCGTTTCCATCCATTGCTTCTTGTCTTGCCTTCAGGTCAGAGGCGAAATCTACTTAACTTCCTTACTAATTTGGAAGTGTATGCACCATTCCTACTCCCAGGGGATGACCTGGATGACGGAGAATCTCTAAAGACTTTTAGCTGTACAATCTGGGGTGAACATCCTTTGAATGATGTGGGAGTAGGAATGGATTTCCAGAGGAAAAAATGCAGACTACAGAAACCAGGAGCCCCACTCAGGTGACCTTGAGGACACAGATAAACCTCCAAGTGGCCTCAACGACTCTCTAAAAGAATGCAAAGGACCAGCTGTCTGCAAGGAATATAAATCCTTTCATTCCCCACCATCCAAGTCAGAGCTGAGGAAGCTTCTTGGATGAGAAGCGAAATGTCTTCAAAAGAAAAAACAAGGAAGTCCAATTGCCTCCTGAAAAAGCACCTTTGGGACAACCATCACCTGGATGACTGAGAATCTCTACAGACTTCAAAATCTTTATCTTCTCCAACACATCCCTAACGTAGGTAGAGGGAAAAGTCTCCATCACCCTGGAGCTAGTAGGTTTTATTGGTCCAGTTGGAGATAAAGTAGATGGAACCATTTGAAAATGGTTGCACTGGCTGCTGGTTGTCCTTCGGGTACACTTCAAGGTGCTGGTTCTTACCTATAAAGCCCTTCATGGCATAGGCCCAGGATACTTGCAGGACCAGCTCCTACCGGCTTCCCACCGCCCTGTGAGGTCACATAGGGCTGCCCTCCTCCGGGTACTATCGGCCAGACAATGTCGGCTGGTGGCCCTCAGGATGAGGGCGTTCTCAGTGGCCGCACCGACCCTCTGGAATGAGTTACCCATCGGGCTCCGGACGGCCCCGACCTCCGCACTTTCTGCACCGACCTGAAGACCTGGCTGTTCCAGCATTTTCCCTGATCTGCTATGTGATTTTATTTGTCTGGGGTTTTAATTGGTGTTTTTAGGTTTTTTACTGTTTTAACTCTGTACGCCGCCTCGAGTCCTATGGGAGAAGGTCGGCATATAAATTTAATAAATAATAATATAATAATAATAATAAATAATAATAATAATAATAAAAGAAAACTCACGGAAAGAAAAAATATTACTGCGACTGTCATAAATATGAGCCAGTTGCCAAAGCCTCTGAATTTTGATCATTTGACTGTGGGGATGCTGCAATGGTCACAAGTGAGAAAACTGGTCATAAGTCACTATTTTCAGGATGGCATAAAATTCCCAGAATTTTCCAAAGTACTTGAAGGCCAGACAAGGAACGATGGATGGAAACTGAACAAGGAGAGATTCAACCTGGAAATAAGGAGAAATTTTCCGACAGTGAGAACAATTAACCCATGGAACAGAAGTTGCCTTTGGAAGTTGTGGGAGCTTCATCCCTGGAGACTTTCAAGAAGAGACTGGACTGCCATCTGTCAGAAATGGTGTAGGGTCTCCTGCTCGGGCGGGGGGTTGGACTAGATGACCTTCGAGATCCCCTCCAACATGTTCTATATTCATGTCTTTGAGGCCTGTGTTTACACAAGGCTACCAACCTAAGCTAAGCCATGTTCTGGGGTTGCTTGCACAAGATGCGGGAGCTTCATCCCTGGAGGCTTTCAAGAAGAGACTGGACTGCCATCTGTCAGAAATGGTGTAGGGTCTCCTGCTTGGGTGGGAGGTTGGACTAGATGACCTACAAGGTCCCTTCCAACTCTGTTAATCTGTATCTGTAAGTCGAGAACTACCTGTACAGTCCTTTGCTTCAAATTCTCTCTCGAAATTTGAATCCATTCCGCCACCACACCCTGATGTTCTCCACATGTGGTTGTGGAGTTGGAAACATTCCTTTATAGGTCTTTTAAAAAAAATAACCTTGATCTTTTACAGCTCTCCAGATTTTGGAGTCTGAGCTGAGAATGGAGAAGAAAACTTGAAAAGTCCATCAAAGTTTTCACAATACCTTAAGAAGCTCACATAAAAGACTAATAGCCCCCTGATGCCTTTCTGTAGTGAAACCTATACAGGAATGTGAAATTTTACACACTTGAGTGAAAGATTCCACATGGCAGCCTCCAAATGGTTTAAATCTGCTCTCTTCAAAGAAAGAATATTTTAAAGTTTACCTGGCAGGCTGTTTACGGCTGGTAGAATTCTCTGCACCCGAGACTTAAAGAGACGTCCCTCTTTAAACGCTGCAATAGATTTATCTTGAAAATCGTCCTTCTTTTTTTGCAAATCCTGAACTCAAAGTAAAGGTCAAGGAATACTCAGTGGCAGGATTTAGTCAGCTGATTCTTTAAATCAGAGGTCCCCAACTTGGCAGCTTTAAGACTTGTGGACTTCAACTCCCAGAATTCTCCAGCCAGCTGGCTGGAGAATTCTGGGAGTTGAAATCCACAAGTCTTAAAGCTGCCAAGTTGGGGGACCTCTGATTTAAACATTTAGCATGATCTCCAGCATTGAGAGAAAAATAACAGCTTTGCATATAACTTGTTAATTAGGGTAGTATTTTAGATATTTGCTCTTCTGATAGTTCCAATGAATTTTACGACATGGCAAGAAGTAACGGGTAGAAGGTTGTTAAAGAGAGATTCAACTAGATAGAAGTAAGGAGAAATTTCCTGACGGTGAGAACAATTAATCGGCGGACTAGCCTGCCTGTCGGAGTTGTGAGTGCTCCGTTACGAGAAGTTTTGAAGAAGAGATTGGACAATCATTTAACCAGGATGGCATAAAGTCTCCTGCCTTGAGCAGAAGGTTAGGTTAGAAGATCTCTGAGATCCCTTCCGGTTTTAGAATTCTATGTTCTTTTTTATTCTGTCGAATAGATGAATAAGTCTGCAAGATAGGGGGAAAATCAAGTTTCATTACAGCTGTGTAGTGCAATTACAGTTCTACCAGCCCACAGCAGAGGTGGGCTGCACATACTTTAAAAACCGGTTCACCGAAAATGTGAGTGCGCACGCACGCCTACTTCGTGCGTGCTATGCGCCTACACCTTCCTCACTTGCGTGCAATACCTAAAACCAAGGGTTTTTTGATGGGGGCAGCTTCCTGCACACCTGCTAGGTCAGCCACGGTTAGTAGGGGGGCAGCGGTCGACCCCGAGGCACCTTGCTTGTGGGGTGCCACAAGGGTCGGTCCTCTCGCCCCTTCTGTTCAACATTTATGTAAAGCCGCTGGGTGAGATCATCCGTGGCTTCGGGGTGGAGTTCCATCAGTACGCTGATGACACCCAGCTGTACATCTCCACCCCAGGCCACCCCAATGATGCCCTTGAAGTGATGTCCCAGTGCCTGGAGGCCGTGCGGGCCTGGATGGGGAGAAACAGGCTCCGACTCAACCCCTCCAAGACCGAGTGGCTGTGGCTTCCGGCGTCCCGATATAGCCAGCTGATGCCATCGCTGGCTATTGGGGGTGAATCACTCGCCCCCACAGAGAGGGCTCGTAACTTGGGCGTCCTCCTGGATGCACGGCTGTCTTTGGAAGATCATTTGATGGCCGTGGCCAGGGGGGCTTTCTATCAGGTTCGCCTGATACGCCAGTTGCGCCCCTTTCTAGATCGGGACTCCCTACACACAGTCACTCAGGCACTCGTCATTTCCCGCCTGGACTACTGTAACGCTCTCTACATGGGGCTCCCCCTGGGGTACACCGGAGGCTCCAGCTGGTCCAGAACGCGGCCGCGCGGGGGATTATGGGGGCGACGAGGCGCTCCCATGTGACACCTCTCCTGCGCGAGCTGCACTGGCTCCCGGTGGTCTTCGGGTGCGCTTCAAGGTGTTGGTGACCGCCTTTAAAGCGCTCCATGGCTTAGGGCCGGGGTACTTACGAGACCGCCTTCTGCCACCAATAGCCTCCCACCGGCCAGTATGCTCACACAGAGTGGGCCTCCTCAGGGTGCCGTCCGCCAGACAATGTCGGCTGGCGACCCCAGGGGGAGAGCCTTCTCTGTGGTGGCGCCCACCCTCTGGAACAACCTCCCCCAGAGTTACGTACAATAAAAATAACTCCGGATTTTCGTCGGGCCTGAAAACCATTTATTTCAACTAGCTGGGCTGGCTTGAGTCAAATTTTAAACTGATTTTAAATTGGAACTGTTTTAATCACGGCCAAAAGATTTAATTATTTTAATCAGTTTTTAGATTTTGTATGTTTTGTATGTATGTCTTGTTTTTATCTTCGGCTGTTCACCGCCCTGAGTCCTATATTGGAGAAGGGCGGTATAGAAATTTAAACAAACAAATAAATAAATAAATAAATAGTAGAACGGGAGAGGTGCACAAATCAGCTGGGCTGCGGGGTGAGCGAGCCGGAAAATGAAATATCTAGGACCAGATAGCGTCGAGGCCAGTGGTGGGTTTCACATTTTTTACTACCAGTTCTCTGGGCGTGGCTTACTTGGTGGGCGTAACTTGGTGGTCATGTGATGAGTGGGCGTGGCCAACTTGATGTCACTCACGGCCACTCAGTCACATGACCATCCCACCTAGCCACGCCCACAGAAAAAGGTAGGAAATGTTTTTGAATTTCTACCTGTCGACTTATTTTCTGCCCAGGCCTGGCCTAACCTATCAAAGGCCTCCACCTGCATGCCACCCTGCCCTCCCTCCACCAGTCGCATGCGTTGCCCCGTTTCCTCTCCTTCAGCAGCCCGGCCCTAGCCCCGCTTCCTCCCCGACCACCGCCTCTTTCTTCAGGCTGCTTACCTTCCTCCTGCGGCGGCTGGTCCGGAGTCCGGAAGGCAATCTGACCTCCGGTTGTTTTCGGCGGCCTCCAGCCAACCGCCACTGCCGGGAAGCGGCTGGCAAAGAGGAGGCGGCTGGGAGGTTTCTCGCAGTCACATCAAAAAAGAAAAAGCCTCTCTTTGAGAGGTGCTTTGTGGTTGTGGCAGCTGGCCACAGGCCGCCAAAAACTACTGGAGGTCACTGAAAAAGTCACTGCCGCCGTCGCCGCCCTGTTCTTTGCGCCGGCCGTGCACACGCATCCCATTGCCTGCTGCATTGCGCTTGGACTGACACAGTAGGCAATGGGATGTGTCACTCCGAGCACAGGCAATGGGCTTTTTCTTTTTTGATGTGACTGCGAGAAGCCTCCCAGCCGCCTCCTCTTTGCCAGCTGCTTCCCGGCAGTCATGCGGGCGGGTGGGGCAAGCAAGCCGCAACCGGGCTACTGGTTCGGGGGTGTGGCCAGCCAGCGGTCTCTACCGGTTTGGCGACCCAGGCCAAATTACCGCTACCCACCACTGGTTGGGGCGGGGGGGGCGGGCAAGGCCAATCAGTGCTTTGAACTACTGAACCACCAGCAGCCCACCACTGGCTGATACTCTGTATTTAAAACATTTTTGAGATATTTATTACATCCTTCATAATGTGTTTGGAAGGACATATTTTAGAAAAATCTTGCCCAAGTTTTCTGTTAATTAAAATAATTTTTGAATTTGGCTGTTGTTCCTGGAAAGCTTCCGTGTGCTTTCTATACAGTTATTGTAACGTCCTTTAATACAGGTTTGTAAATCTGATTTTTTTTAAAAAAGCAGAATTTTAACATTCTAAAACCGATTCATCCGAGATTGATAGAAAAGAGAATATACCAACTCGTTTTCCATATGAGCTGTACGTACAACCTCCTTTCAAAATACAAATCCAAGTGTGAAATTTTCCATTGCTACAAAATACAAGATACTCAGAAATCAATTTTGCTCATTCTTAACCATTATTTTTCTCCCAGACTTGTCACTTAAGTCTTCCAGATAGTTATGTAATAACAACAATCTGTCTGTTGTGATTGTTGAATAAAATGAATAAAATGCACCATCTAGAGGCAACCTCAGGAATTGCAAGCATTTTAACTGACACACATACACAAACGGGGACCATATTATATAAACACAGACAAACTGACAGATATGGATAAAGACTATTGAAGAAAGGATAATCTAATGCAGGGGCCTCCAAACTTGGCAACTTTAAGATGTGTGGCTGGGGAATTCCAGGAATTCTGGGAGTTGAAGTCCACAGGTTGTCACTCACTTCCACCGGTCACATGACCCCCCCCTAGCCACGCCTACCCAGCTGGTCATTAGGGCATAGAACCAGCTGTTAAAAAACACCAGGAACCACAAAATCCTTTTGACATCTCTCTCTCTCCCCCTTCCCTCCCTCCCTCTCTGTATCTCTGTTTCTGCCCTGGCTGCTTCTCCATCACCCGCCGTTGCCCTCACCTTCTCAGGCCAGGCGAGGAGTGACTGGGAGGGGAGGGTGAGGGCGCGGGCCAGCCAGTGTTGGGATCACCTGACAAGGAGCCACAGCAGAGGGCCCAAAGAGCCACATGCGGCTCCGGAGCCATAGGTTGCTGACCCGTCTTAGCCACTTGTGCAAGGACTGGTTGTAAATCACTTTTTCAAGTGCCATTGCAATTTTGTGTATAAATACTTTTTATTGTTTCGTATCACATATTCAATTTCTGTGCCATTGCAATTTTGAACAGTGACTAAACAAATGCGCATAAACTCTGGATTAGCTGTTTGCTGGATCCAGATTGCTGATTTTTTTTTTCTTTGGATCTAGGAGAGAATTTGAGATTACCCATATGTACAAAAAACTACTGTTTTTTGTTGTTGTGTTTTTTGTGAGTACACAGCAAGAACAAATGTTTTTGTGGTTTCTTGCAAACAGCTGGAAGTTGCAGGATTCTGCCAAGCTCAAAGCTATTAAAGTAATCTTTTATAGACTTCAGGGTTTAACTAAACCTCGTCTTTTTAATCTTTGCTTGGTTGTTTGTTTTTTTAGCTGCTTGTTTAAAGATTGCCTTCAGAACCACAAGTCTTGTTGTCTTTAATAAGTGGGTCCTTCTTTAATTCGTTAAGACAGAAAATTACAAGTTTTATAAGTTTTTTTTCCTGAAATATACAGCAAAAGGGTGATTGCTGTTATTAAAGATTTAAATGGAATATTGGCTCAGATGGGCTGGATGGAAGACTTTGAAGTTAATCCTTTCTCCTGGGAAAATCCCCTTGTTAATACTTGGATACTGATAAAAATGTGAAGATTGGACACTAGAGGGCATCAGATGGCAGTTTGAAAAGAAATGTGTTCAGGGAGTGGCCAGGAAGTTTTGTAATTATTTAATTCTAGTATTGGAATTGAATAGGAACAAACCACATTGAATAAAATTGAAACTGACTTACAAATGGATTTTAAAAAAAATATATAGTCTACAAGAAAAATATGGAAATAATGGATTTACAAATGGAATTGGATGAAGATTTTAAAATGGAAAAAGATATCCAAATAATAAGCCAGAAACAATGTGGATAATCTTTTTTTTTATTGGATTTACAAAAGGAGTTGTCACACAGGAAGGAGGACAACAGAAGCCTGACAAAGATAACAAGAATTTTGGGAAAAGAGACAAAGAGAGTGTGAAAAACAGGTGTTAGAATTTTCTTTGAGCAATTAAAAGATCATTGGAAGGAAGAAGAAAGATTACAAACAGTGGTTTATCAGACCAAGGTTAAGATAATGAGTTGGTCTTTCTAATGATGCTTAATAGTTTTTTCTAATTGGGACAGACTTTGACTATTTGCAGAAAGGAAATTGGGAGGAATCTGTTTAAATAGAAATGGAGATATAAATATAAAAATAAGAATTCAGTCTGGTTGTAATAGATAAGGTTTATAGTACTTATGTCATTATTTCTGATCCTCCTTACTTTTGCTGATTAATATGGAGAAATGAGGTTTCAGAGACAGGCTTATAGAGCATGGGATGAGGAATTTAACAGAATAACAGAGTTTGAAGGGATCTGGTGTGTCTTTTATCCAACCCCAGGCTCAAGCAGGAGATAGCTTGTATTTTAAAGCAGGGGTCTTCAACCTTGGCAACTTTAAGACTTGTGGACTTCAACTCCCAGAGTTCCTCAGCCAGCTTTGTCTTAAGAGACAGTGATAAATTGTTAGTAGTGGTTAATGTTGATTATACTTGTTGGGGATGAAGAGAGATTCTTCTTTTTCTTTCCTAATTCTTTTTTCTGCACTTTTTAATTTAACTCGTTTCCTCTTTAATGTATTTCTATATTATGCACTTCGATTACTTTTATCTGTATAATATGATCTTTAATAAAATTATTGGGGGGGAGGAATGAAGGAAAATATCCCAGACGGTAAAAGGGTTACATGTAGTCCTTAATGTATGACCACAATTGAGCCCCAAATTTCCGTTACTAAGTGAGACAGTTGTCAAACGACTTTTGCCCCATTTTACCACCTGGCCACAGTTGTTAAGTGAGTAACACGGTTGTTAAGTGAATCTGGCTTCCCCATTGACTTTACTTGTCACTTTTTTCAGTGCCATAACTTCAAACAGTCAGTAAATGAATGGTTGTAAATTGAGGATTATCTGTATATTATACGGATAAACTTAATAGGAATACTTAATATCTACAGGCAATATCTACAGACCTCTCACATAAATTGTTTCAATTTCTACCCTCAAAATGGCACTGCACACCAGAACTACTAGACACAAGGACAGTTTTTTTCCCTATGCCATCACTCTGCTAAACAACTAATTCTCACAACACTGTCAAACTATTTACTAAGACTATTACTATTCTTCTTCTCATCCTTCCTATTACCTATCTCCTCCCACATGACTATACAGTAGTGGCCAAAATTGTGGAAACCTTTTGGGAAAAGTGTACTTTCTAAAACTAGTTAATAACACCACTTTTGAGGAAGTAGTACCATAAAATTAAATATCAGTGGAAAGATAATTTAATCAAGAATGTAATGCAATGACTTTTATGATTTGCGATTAGAATAGCAGTTGCAGTATAAGGAAGAAAAGTGAAACACGTAGAAAAAAATGAGATATACAAAAATTATCGCCATGTCAGTTAATACTTAGTTGGGTAACCTTTAGCATGAATTATGGCCCTACAGTGTCTTCCCATGGAGTGAACCAAGTATTTTTTAGTTCTGCAGCTGTTATCATATGAAACCAAGATGAATGATGGCTTCTATTAACTGGGTTTTATTGCTGGGTCGCTTCTGACTAACAAGTTTCTTTAGTCGGCTCCATAGATTTTCAATTGGGTTAAGGTCTGGGCTATTCCCAGCAGTGGTGGGTTTCAAAAATGTTTACTACTGGTTCTGTGGGTGTGGCTTGGTGGGCGTAGCAGGGGAAGGATACTGCAAAATCCCCATTTCCTCCCGCTCAGCTGGGACTCGGGAGGCAGAGAATAGATGGGGGCAGGGCCAGTCAGAATTTTTACTACTGGTTCTCCGAACTACTCAAAATTTCCGTTACCGGTTCTCCAGAAACTGGTCAGAATCTGCTGAAACCACCTCTGATTCCCAGGCCATTCCAGCAGTGGAATAGGATTATCTTGAAACTCTAAAAAAAAAAAAAAGTGATGTTATTAGCCATCAAACCTCAAAAATACACTTTTCCTAAAAGGTTTCCACAATTTTGGCCACTGCTGTAACCTTGTTGCTTGTATCTTTACGATTTATATTGTTTTATTTAGTCTCCTAGTATGATTTGATTGCTTATTTAGTATCCTATGACGATCACTAAATGTTGTATCTTATGATTCTTGATGAATGTATTTATTTTTCTTTTTATGTACACTGAGAGCATATGCACCAAAGACAAATTCCTTGTGTGTCAATCACGCTTGGCCAATAAAGAATTCTATTCTAAAAATTCTATTCCATTAATCCGCAAACAAACTGAAAAAGAAACCATTAAGGAGGGGAAACTCCATCCAACGCCTTGTCCAAAAGTTCCTTTCCTGCCTCTCAGCTCAAAATCTTTTGGGTCATTCCTTTTGGTATTTTTTTTCCTCCGCCCACGCCAAAAATCTCTCGGGAACGGAGACTTTGGGTGGATCCCCCCAAGAAGCCTCTCCAGCAGCGAAACCCGCCAGCAGAGGCCGCTGCTTGGGCGGCCCGAGCCCGGCGCTCTCCCCACCCTCCGGGCCCAGCCCGTCTCCAAAACGCCGGAGCAGCTGCCGGCGGGCAAAGAGCGGGCAGCGCGCCTCGGAGGAGCCGCTCGGGCCGGGCTGGGAGCCGGAGAAGGGAGTCGGGCCGGCCATGCAGCGGGACGAATGGGACGAGCAGAGCGAGCTGCGGGAGCTCAACGCCCGCCTGGAGCTCTACGTGCGGCGGGTGCGGGATTTGGAGCAGGAGAACCGGTGCTTGGCGCACGAGTTGGCCGCCTTGCGCAGCCGGGAAGGACGCGCCGGCCGCTGGCAGGAGACGGAGCAAGAGGTAGCCGAGCTGCGCTGGGTGGTGGCGGACTTGAGCCGGGCTAAAGGCGAAGCCGAGCTGGAACGGGATGCGCTGCGCAAAGAGTTGGAGAGCTTGGAGAGGCTGTGCGCGCAAGTTGGAGAGCTGCGCCTCCGCCGCCTGGAGCCCGAGCTGGCCCGGCAGCAGCAGCAGCTGGCGGGGCTGCGGGCCGACTGCGCCGCTCTGGAGGCGCTGCTGGAGCAACTCCTGGCCGAGCACCGAGGGCTGCAGGAAGCGCGCAAGCAGCGGCCGGCTGCGCTGCTGCCTGCCCCGCGCGTCCTCCGGGCTGAGCGCTTGGAGAGACGGCAGCTGGAATCCGACTTCGCGCTGGTGTTGAGCTGGAGCTGCGCGCAGAGCCTGGAGCGCTACGAGGCCGAGCTGCGGGCCCTGCAGGAGCTGGAGGGCCGCCTCGGTCACCAAGACCTGCGCCAGCTGCGCGCCCAGAACCAGGAGAGCCGCCGCCGCCTCGAGGAGCTGTGGCGCCGCTGCCGGGAGCTTTGCGCGCTGGGCGAGCGGCTGGAAGAGGAGCGGCTGGCGCAGCAGGAGAGCCACGGCGCCCAGCTGGCCGAGTACCAGGTGAGGCCGTCGGCAGGGCGAGAGCGAGGGAGACCGGTGGAGCTCGCCAAGATGCTGGGGGCTGAAGCGCCCAGAACCTCCGGCTGCCTCTTTTTTTAGAAAGCCGGTTGGACGTCGGAAAAGTTTCTTGGCGCGTTCCGGGTTTTTCTTTTTTTAAACAGCCGGTAGGAAAAGGTGACTCGCCTTCCTTTTCGGATTTGGCTTTCCTTGGCCAGACCCTGCGAAGCGATCTGAAGTCGGGATTATATGCAGAATTGCAGAATAAATCAGTTAGAAGGGACCTTGGAGGTCTTCTAGTCCAACCCTCTCTCCAGGAGAGCCTATACAGTAGTGGCCAAAATTGTGGAAACTTTTTGGGAAAAGTGTATTTTTGAGGTTTGATGGCTAATAACACCACTTTTTTTTTGGAGTTTCAAGATAATCCTATTCCACTGCTGGAATGGCCTGGGAATAGCCCAGACCTTAACTCAATTGAAAATCTATGGAGCTGACTAAAGAAACTTGTTAGTCAGCAATAAAACCCAGTTAATAGAAGCCATCATTTAATCTTGGTTTCACATGATAACAGCTGCAGAACTAAAAGACTCGGTTCACTCCATGGGAAGATGTTGTAAGGCCGTAATTCATGCTAAAGGTTACCCAACTAAGTATTAACTGGCATGGAGATCATTTTTGTATATCTCGTTTTTTCTATGGTGATCATTTTTGTATATCGTTTTTTCTATGTGTTTCACTTTTCTTCTTTATACCTTAACGGCTATTCTAATAGCAAATCCTTCATAAAAGTTAAGCCATGGAACGCTTTAAAGGTGGTCACCAACACCTTGAAGCGTACCCGGAAGTCCACTGGAAGCCAATGCAGCTCGCGCAGGAGAGGTGTCACGTGGGAGCGCCCCGTCGCTCCCATAATCCCCCGCGCGCGGCCGCATTTTGCACCAGTTGGAGCCTCCGGGTGCATCCCAAAGGGAGCCCCATGTAGAGAGCGTTACAATAGTCCAGACGAGCAGTGACGAGTGCTGGCAAGGTGATGACTCTGTTTTTTACCGTGTTTCCCTGAAAATAAAACCCTGTCTTATATTTTTTTGATCCCTGAAGTAAGCGCTTGGCTTTATTGCCATGCACTCAAAAGCCTGATTGGTCTTATTATCAGGGCATGTCTTATTTTGGGGGAAACAGGGTAGTAAGCTGTCTAGATTTGCCATAGCTTTCCTCCCCAGGAGCAAGTGTCTTTTAATTTCTTGGCTGTAGTCCCCTTGGCTGTAGTGCGATGATCTTGGAGCCCAGAAAAATAAAATCTGTCAGTTCTCCATTTCTTCCCCATCTATTTGCCAAGGACTAGCTATACCCAATATATATTTGCTGAAATGGGATTAAATGCCAACACAATTTCATGAGTCACAGCCTTTCTGCCAGTTGCCCATCCATTAAAGGCTTCACCCCCCAAGAGACCCAGGCCCATACTGCCCTTGACTACTAGAGAAAAGAGGGTAGGGGCAGGGTTAGCCCTTCAAGCTGATTGTTGGGCTCATCTCCCAATCCTTTCTTGGGATGTTCATTTACCCATTTATAATTCTGATTTCAATGAACACATTGTCAATGGCAACAATATATTCAATACTGTAGAATTCCAAGCAGAACTCTTTCACTCTACTTTTAATAACGTTTTTGTAAACTGCTCTAGGCTAATTCCGGGACTTTTGAAGTTTTCCGGAAGTAATAGGGTCAAGAAACTAAAACTTTTAAATTGGTGTTTTTCAGCCTTGGCAGCTTTAATATGTGGACTTCAATTCCCAGAAGTCCCCAGACCAGCATAATTAAGTTG
Organism: Pantherophis guttatus; assembly: GCF_029531705.1. Next base: position 46,428,389 of record NW_026844064.1, on the reverse strand, counting down.
TTCTACCTATATTACAGCTTCCAGGGCTTCTAAATTAATTCTTACTAGGTTGATGATGGTGGTAACAATGAGGAACTGGTCTACTTATGGGTCAGTGGTGGGATTCAATTTTTTTTTACTACTGGTTCTGTAGGTGTGGCTTGGTGGGTGTAGCATGGCTTGGTGGGCATGGAAGGGAAGGATACTGTAAAATCTTCATCCCCTCCCCACTCCTGGGGGAAGGATACTTCAAAATCCCCATTTCGTCCCGGATCGGCTGGGACTCGGGAGGCAGAGAATAGATGGGGGGGGGCCAATCACAGGTGGTATTTTGTGGCTCCCTGTGTTTTCTTTTCTGTGGGAAACGGGCTCCAAATGGCCCTTTGAGTGTTTTAAGGTTGCAGACCCCTGTTCTAGCAGATGGGGAAGCAAATTCAGCCTGGAAACCTCTTCCATCTCATCCCCCTCGCGAAGCGAAACAAAACGATTGGATGGCTCACATTTTTGGCTTCCGCCGTCCCAAGCCCAGGACAAAATGTTCTCTCTGGAAGAGAGAAATGAAGACGTGTCACCCTTTCCAACCTCCCCTGTTGAGAACAGCACGGCTAGGTTTAAATTTCACTCAGGGCTGCCTGCCATGACTATTCTGCAGTGATTTTTGGCTCCAAGAAAAGGCTATAATATGGTCAGATGGAATGGCAATCGGCTACTGGACTCCGTATGAAGAAACAGGTGTTATGGCCACCTGTACCATTGAGTGAAAAAGCAGCTAGGAAAGTGTAATAAATACATCTCGGGGGCATTCTGGATAAGCAATATCTCTATTACATCAATGAAGGCGTTTATAAATGTGTCCCGGGATAACGTTACAGGATCCAACCAGGGTCGGACACTGGGTCCAGAGCAGCGGTGGGTTTCACATTTTGTTACTACCAGTTCACGTGCGCGCATGGCTTCCGCAAATCCGCCCGGCCTTCCGTGCATACGCTTTGCTTGCGTGCATGCCTTCCGTGCATGCGCCCAGCCTCAAAAACATGCCTAAAATAGGACGGCATAGCGCCAGGGTGGGTGGGCAGGCCCACCCACGATCTCCACTACCGAACCAGCTAAATACCACCTTTCGTCCAGAGGTTTTGTCTTTCGAGCTTTCGGACTCATGCTGGAGCCCATCCTCAGGGAACTTCTCTTTAGCCTATCTTCATGGATCGTCTCTCTACAGACCTGACCCAGTTAGTTCAAGGCCCCACTCACACAGGGGAACACACTCTGGACTTGATTTTCGTCTCTGGTCAGTGGTTGAATGATCTTGGTAGAGGGGACTTAGACATTAAACCCTTGTCATGGACAGATCATTCGCTCCCTCACTTGGACTTTCCAGCCGCTTCCCCCTGCCGCAGGGAGACGGAACTGACCAGATGGTTCCGTCCCAGGCGCCTGATGGATCCCAAAAGATTCCTGACGGAGCTTGGGCCGTTTCCTGGGACTCTAACACACGACTTGACTGAAGAGCTGGTGGCCGCCTGGGATAGTGCAGCTGCCGGAGCTTTGGACCGCGTCGTGCCTTTGCGGCCTCTGACCCGATGCCGATCTCAATTGGCACCTTGGTTCTCGGAGGAGCTGAGAGAGATGAAGCATCGGAAAATTTATTTATTTATTTATTTATTTATTTATTTATTTATTTATTTATTTGATTGATTGATTGATTGATTGATTGATTGATTGATTGATTGATTTATATGCCGCCCTTCTCCGGAGACTCAGGGCGGCTTACAATGCGTTAAGCAATAGCCTTCATACTTTTGTATAATTTATACAAAGTCAGCTTATTGCCCCCACAAACCGGGTCCTCATTTTACCTACCTTAGAAAGGATGGAAGGCTGAGTCAACCTTGAGCCTGGTGAGAATTGAGCTCGCAGTAATTGCAGGCAGCTGGAAGCTAAATACTATCTTTAACAGTAGCATTAGTCTGCTGCGCCACTCAGGCACTGTTAAAAGGCAGTGTGGTGGTAGACCGGTGCCTCCAAAAACAAATGGGTAGACCGGTACAGCTCTGCAAGCAGTTAAAAGCCTGGTAGACCAGTACCTCTGCTAAATCCTAAAGAATTGTCACATGACCATCAAGCCACACCCACAAAATAAGCCATGCCCACAGAACCGGTAGTAAAAAAGTAAAAAGACCCCTTGGTTGGGGTCTATATGTGGTAGCTGGAAGGGTCACCGATCTGGACGTGTGTGAACTTCAGTTGCTATGAGTTGAATACACTCTGGGCTCTGGTTGCCCTTGAGATAACGTAATTGTCATTGTGCCTATGGAAAGTCTCACGAGGTGCATCAAAATTCCACTTATTTCACATTTTGCCACTAAGTGTCTCCGAGAAACTCCCAAATGAGGAGAGGAGGGAAAGAAAGAGCTACCCCTCTTCCTGTTCCCAAACCCTTGGCATTCAGGGTTATCTTGCCTCTGGATTCTCTGTGCTGAAAAGCCATAAATTCATCTGCTGAAATATGCTTCTTTTGTTTTAAGCACCGGCAGTGGCCATTAAGCTAATGGCCACTGCCGGTGCTTTTTGGCAGCACAGTTTGGAAATTAATTACAGAATTACAAAAGGAACATCTTTCTTTTGTTTTGGATTCCAGACCATCCGTCACCTTAGATGGCCTCTACGATTTTATATTGGAAGGAAAAAGGAACTTTCTCTGAAACTTTTTCTTCATCTTTTAGGAAGGATGAAAATGGTGCAAAACCAGGGGTGAAATCCAGCAGGTTCTGATAGGTTCTGGAGAATTGGTAGCGGAAATTTTGAGTAGTTCGACGAACCGGCAAATGCCATCTCTGGCTGGCCCCAGAGTGGGGAGGGAATGGGGATTTTGTAATATCCTTCATCCAGGAGTGGGGAGGGAATGGAGATTTTGCCGTATCCTTTCGGGGGGGGAGGGAATGGAGATTTTGCAGTACCCTTCCCGCGGGAGGGGGGTTTTTGCATTACCCTCCCGGGGGGGGGAGGGAATGGAGATTTTGTAGTATCCTTCCCCTGCCATGCCCACCAAGCCACGCCCACAGAACAGGTAGTAAAAAAAATTGAATTTCACCACTGACCTGAAGGTAGGATAAAAAGTAATGGGTGGAAGATCATTAAAGATTGATCCAACCTAGAATTATGGAGAGATTTCGTGACTAATCAGTGGAACGCCGAAGTTGTGTCTGCTCCATCACTGGAGATTCTTAAGAAGAAATTGGACAATGATTTGTCTGAAATGGTATAGAGTTCCTGCTTGAGCAGGGGGTTAGACTAGAAGACCTCCAAGGCCCCTTCCAACCTTATTATTTTATGTTCTAAGAATCTTTGAACCTAATGATTTCTCGAGCTGAAAGAACTTCAAAAGTATTACGTGAATAATACTTTTACTCACATTTTATTGATTTATTTATTTATTTTATTGAGTTTGTATACCGCCCTACTCCCGAAGGACTCAGGGCGGTGAACAGCCATAGAATAAAACATATAAATACAAAATTTAAAATAGAATAAAACAAATTAAATAATTTGGCTGAACAAATTTAAAACCCCAATAATTTAAAACCAAATTTAAAATTTCCATTTAAAAAGGGGAAAAACTTAGGTGAGACCAGCTTGATGAAATAAGAAAGTCTTGAGCGCGCGACGGAAGGTACGCAGATCCGGGATCCTCCGTGTCTCCGGGGGGAGCTCGTTCCAGATAGTAGAGTACAGATCATCCTTTTTTTAAAAAAAATATAATATTTAATAAATTTTCAAACATTAAAATACACAGTACAAGAAATAGAAAAGGAAAAAAAAAGAAAACCATAACACACAACAAAAACAAACAAGCAAAAACAAACACATCAAAACTTAAACACTAGTAACAGCTTTTTCTACATCGGTATCTAATACAGATCATCCTTATTTAGTGACCACAGTTGGTACTGGGAACTCAGTCATTAAGAGAAGCAGCCGCTAAGTGAAACCACAACTCTGCTTACTATCTGACCTCGGCTTTCCAAGTCGGTAAAGGTTGTAAATACAAAAAATGGTTGTAAAGTCACCTTTTCATCAGAACTAGGAATGGCCACTAAATGAGGCAGTTGCTAAACAAGGACTGCCCGTAGGTGCATGATGAGCAAAAGGAATGGCCAATTCTGAGAACTCACTGCAATGACAAGAGGCAGAATGACAGTAGATTTATTTGGATTGTTGGAATGCTTTTGATATAAGTGACATGGCCGATTGCAGATGATTGCCATCCTGTCTTTTCTTTCTCTTACTGTTGGCAGAACATACTCAGATATTTTAAGACCCCCATTATGTCACCCCTTAATATTTGCCTGGCTAAGCTGTCTGGGCCTTTTCAACAGTAGTAACGGAGCCAAAACACTTTCCCTGCTCTTGTCAGCAAGAGATTGGCAAGATATTAGCCAGCCCTCTTGCCGGTTCCTACCCTGCCCTCTGTTGTGACTTTCCAAGTCACTACTCAACAGTGTTGATTTACGAGTGTCCCAGTTGTTCTCGGCAACACGATGGCTTTCCTTTCCTGGCTTTACTGCTCAGCTCACCAGCCATCCACCAGGTAGAATCCTGCAGCCGAGGGAGCCAGCCTGACTCCAGGGTTTTAGTAGTGCTTCCGTAACTTAATCATCTCCTCCTCCTCCTCCTCTCCCCACCCCAACCTCCTGTTTGAGCATTCTTCCAAGCTGAAATAATGGGGTAGGGGAAGAAACCCCCCGCATCAGCAGCAGCAGATAAATTGATTGATTGATTGATTGATTGATTGATTGATTGATTGATTCGATTGATATGCCGCCCTTCTCCGGAGACTCAGGGCGGTTTACAATGCGTTAAGCAATAGCCTTCATACTTTTTGTATATACCTCCTTAGTAGGGCTTTTGCCTCCCCCCCTAAGTGGTGTTCTTTTTTATGCAAAGTCAGCTTATTGCTCCCACAAACCAGGTCCTCATTTTAGGTACCTCGAATGGATGGAAGGCTGAGTCAACCTTGAGCCTGGTGAGATTTGAATTTGCAGTAATTGCAGGCAGCTGGTGTTACTTAACAGTACTTTAATCTGCTGCACCACCAAGGCTCTATTCCATCATGCCAGGGAGGAGGGAGGCAGGATAAATGAAACTGACGGGCTCGAGGGTGGGTAACTATGCCCCCTTTCCGTGCTTTGGACTTCAGCTTCCAGAATTCCCAGAGTCTGCATGGGCGCATAGTTGCCCAACCCCTGGACTAGCTGAACAAACATGGGGACGGGGAGGGGGGGGGGCAAAATGAAATGATTTAAATTGACAAGGATTGTGAAGTTGACAAAATTTCCCGTTATCTGCAGCACTGAAGAGGCAACAATTAGAGAAAGAGGGAGGGAGGGAGGGAGGGAGGGAGGGAGGGAGGGAGGAAGGAAGGAAGGAAGGAAGGAAGGAAGGAAGGAAGGAAGGAAGGAAGGAAGGAAGGAAGGAAATTGAGAAATGTTTGAGAGGGAGAGAGGAAGGAAGAAAGGAAAGAATACGGAAGGAAGGAAAGCAAAGAAGGGAAGGAAGAATAGGGAAGGAAGGAAAGGAAAGGAGAGAAAGACAGGTAGGTAGGAAGGAAGGAAGGAAATTGAGAAATGTTTGAGAGAGGAAGGAAGAAAGGAAGAAAAGAATATGGAAGGAAGGGAAGGGAAGGGAAGGAAGGAAAGAAAATAGGGAAGGAAGGAAAGGAAAGGAGAGAAAGAAGGTAGGAAGGAAGGAAACTGAGAAATGTTTGAGAGGGAGAGAGGAAGGAAGGAAGAAAAGAATACGGAAGGAAAGGAAAGGAAGGAAAGAAAGCAAGGAAGGAAAGAAAGAATAGGGAAGGAAGGAAAGGAAGAAAGGAAGGAAATAAATTGATGCTCACTTTTTTGGAATGGGTGGAGATGTCAAGAACCTGGTGGGATCAACTGATGTGATCAAACAACCAACTACCTGGCTATCACAGTGGAAAAAAAGATTGAAATCTGCAAATCTCTAAAGAATCACTTCCAGGTTACCTATGCACAGGTGCCAAGCAGTTTAAAGCTTTAGTGTGGAAAGGCCCCCTCACTGCGAATTAAGAATTGATAAAGAGGGGCTTTTAGTCATATATTTACAGGTGTCCTCAATTTACAACCTTATGTTTAGTGACAAAGTTACAATGGCAATGAAACCAAGAGACTTATGACCATTTTTCACACACTTATGACCGTTGCAACCTCCCCATGGTCATATGATCAATTTATGACGGTTGCTTGCAATGTCCCGGGGGTCACGAGATCCCCTGTTGCAACCTTCTGCCAAGCAAAATCAACGAGGAATCCATGGTTCACTTAACAACCCTGTGACCAATTTAACAACTGTAGTGATTCACTTAACAACTGTGGCAAGAAAGTTCGCAAAATGGGGAAAAGCTCACTCATCCCAAGCAACCGTCTTGCTTGGCAAGAGGAAATTTTGGATTCAACTGTGGTCGTAAGTCGAAGACGACCTGAGCACCCAACGCTCATGATTATTTCTGTGTTTTCAGATGATAATTGAAGCTCTTGAAGAAGAGAAGAACTACTTAACCATGTCCATTGCAGAGTACCTGAAGGATTACCATGAACTTCTGCAAGTGAAAGCTGGACTCAGCCTTGAAATTGAAACTTACAGGTAAGAATATTTTTACCCTGCAGGAAGACACGAGGGAAACCTTGGCTTCGTTTTACACTTGGCCAGTGGTGAAATGTAAAATTTGTTACTACCGGTTCTGTGGGCGTGGCTTGGTGGTGGTGGTATTGGGTAATGTGACTGAGTGGGCAGGGCCAACTTTTTTTTTAACTTTTAAAACTATTTTTTCTACAACCTCTTTGGCTTTTAAAAGCCTCTGACGAACAGGCAACTCAGCTGGGATCGTCAGAGGCTTTTAAAAGCATTTTTTTTCTCCAGCCTCTTCGGTTGGAGGTTGTAGAAAAAATGCTTTTAAAAGCCTCTGACGATCCCAGCTGAGCCGTGTGATCATCAGAAGCTTTTTTTTCACTTTTAAAAGCATTTTTAATGGCCGAAGAGGTTGTAGAAAAAATGCTTTTAAATTTTTTTTAAAAAGCCTCTGATGATCGCGCGGCTCAGTCGGGCATGGGGGGGGAGGGGGGCAGGGATTTTTGCTACTGGTTCTCCGAATCACCCACCGCCATCGCTACCGGATCAGGCGATCTAGTCCGAACTGGGAGTATTTCACCCCTGCACTCGGCCAAATTCCAGAACAAGTTTTTGAGGTTCTTGCTGGAATGAAATTTCTGCAGAATTGGAAGGGAAGATAAAAGGCCTCGATGAGTAACAGAATGTTTTATCATTAAGAATAAACTTGAAAGCAGTTTAGAAAAGGGCTACTGAGATGCAGGTGACAATATGGAAACTGACTAAAATTTAATCCCAAGTAATATTGAGACTCTTGGTAGTTTTATTGGGGAAATTCAGTCAGGTGTGAAGTTTGGAAGTATTTGGGCACTTGTCTTTAGATATATTAGAATAGAATAACAGAGTTGGAAGGGACCTTGGAGGTCTTCTAGTCCAACCCCCTGATTAGGTAGGAAACCCTACACCACTTCAGACAAATAGTTATCCAAAATCTTCTTAAAAACTTCCAGCGTTGGAGCATTTACAACTTCTGGAGGCAAGTTGTTCCACAGATTAATTGTTCTAACTGTCAGTTGTACTACATATTGATTGTTGCTCAAAGCGCGGAAAACAGAATTATACTCTTTCTATACATTTATTAGGGGTTTAGTTAATAAAGAAGAGCCTGTAGTACAGTGGACTAAAGCACTGTTATTAACATCTGCTGCTTGCAATTATTGCAAGTTCAAATCTCACCAGGCTCAAGGTTGACTCAGCCTTCCATCCTTTCAAAGGTAGGTGAAATGAGGACCCAGATTGTGGGGGCAATAAGCTGACTTTGTATAAAAAAGAACACCGCTTAGGGGGCCCCCGAAAGCCCTACTAAGCAGGTATATACAAAAGTATGAAGGCTATTGCTTAACGCATTGTAAGCCGCCCTGAGTCTCCGGAGAAGGGCGGCATATAAATTAAAGCAAAAAAATAAAAATAAAATTAAACTCACTTAACAATGATCTCAGCAACAGAAATTTGGGTCATATGTCATATGGGTTTATCTGTATTGTGGTCATATGTGGTTGTATGTCAACAGCTACCTGTGTTGAAGAGATTAGTGTAAGATTAGGATTAGTATAGATTTAGGATTAGGAAGTTTTCTTGATTGGCAATCAACTGATCCTGTTATCCTGGAATTCTTACAAACTTCAATACGTTAAATTATGATATTTCTAGTTAAAGTTGACTTGCCAATCAAATTTGACCCAATGGAAGGTTTTGTTGTTTTTTAGCTTTGCTAATAAAAGAAATTTCCAAAACCTAGTTGATCATCCTGTTAAAATGCCAGATTTACTTCTGTTCCATGCTACATTTTAACATAATCTCTGCAAACATTTAACTATTTAAAAAAAGGCATTTCAAAAGAATCTCTGTTCCTTTTGAAGCAACCAATAAAATTTTTCCATGTTTCCTTTTGCGTAAGAGTCCTAATGCTACTTCTTGTTTGAATAATAACTTTGAATTGAATGAATTCTTCTACTGGGTGTGACTTCATAATACAATTAATCCCTCTGAAAGAATCGAATGCAGCTCGGGAATACTTTCACTTTTTCAAAAGAATAAATTTCAGCAAGATTGATTACATCACAGGAAACAAAACCAGTAAAGTGCAGAATTTAGTTCTTATTCCGTTTTTGTCTGCCAGTACTGATAAAACTCATGTTCATAGCGCATAAGAGACCGTTGAAGTAAGCAGCCAAATCTCATTGGTGAAGAGAAAAAAAAACAAGAGGCTAGAAGTCCACTTCAAGAATATAGAACAGAATAAAATAAAATAGAAGAATAGCATAGCATAGCATAGCATAGCATAGCATAGCATAGCATAGCATAGCATAGCATAGCATAGCATAGCATAGAAGAATAGAGTATCGTAGCGTAGCATAGCATAGAAGAATAGCATAGAATAGAATAGAATAGCATAGAATAGCATAGAAGAATAGAGTAGCATAACGTAGCGTAGCGTAGCATAGCATAGCATAGAAATCTCGGCCAAGTGTGATTGGACACCCAAGGAATTTGTCTTTGGTGCATACGCTCTCAGTGTACATAAAAGAAAAGATACCTTCGTCAAGAATCATAAGGTACAACACTTAATGATAGTCATAGGGAACAAATAGGCAATCAAATCATATTAGAAAACAGTCAATATAAATCTTAAGGATACCAGCAACAAGGTTACAGTCATACAGTCGTAAGTGGGAGGAGATGGGTGATAGGAACGATGAGAAGATTAATAGTAATGCAGACTTAATAACTAATTTGACAGTGTTGAGGGAATTATTTGTTTAGCAGAGTTTAGCCACAAAATAAGACTACGATTAATCCTCGATGACCACAATTTTTGAGCCCAAATTATTTGTTGCGAAGTGAGACAGTAGTTAAATGAGTTTTGTCCCATTTTATGACCTTTCTTGCCACAGTTGTTAAGTGAATCAGTGCAGTTTATGAAGTTAGTAACATGGTTGTTAAGTGCCTGTGGAGATTCTCAGTCATCCAGATCATGGTTGTCCCAAAGGTGTTTTTTCAAGAGGCAACTGGACTTTCTTTGAAGATGTTTTGCTTCTCATCCAAGAAGCTTTTTCAGCGCTGACTGGATGGTGGGGATAGATATCTATCTTCAGTCAGAGCTGAAGAAGCTTCTTGGATGAGAAGCGAAACGTCTTCAAAGAAAAACAAGGAAGTCCAGTTGCCTCTTGAAAAAATCACTTTTGGGACAGTTGTTAAGTGAATCTGCCTTCCTCGTTGACTTGTCAGAAGGTCGCAAAAGGTGATCGTATGAGCCCAGGACATTGCAACATCATAAATACATGCCAGTGGCCAAGCCTCTGAATTTTAATCATGTGACCACAAGGACGCGGCAACAGTCGTAAGTGTGAAAAACAGTCATAAGTCATTTTTTCAGTGCCATTGTAACTTCGAATGGTCACTAAACAAAAAGTTGTAAATTGAGGACTACTTATGCTGAAATCAGGTGCTTCAACTTTTCTTCAAGGTATTCATCCTGCTGATGATTTGTGTTATTGTGGAAAAAGATCCTTTTCAACCAAGGATCCCTTTACATCTATTACACTTCATTTGTTCTCAGTGTGGCTTTTTACTGATGGGAAAACTTGCATGCAAACAGGCTTTTAAAAATTAATTTGGCACTTAGAACATAGAATAATAGAGTTGGAAGGGACCTTGGAGGTCTTCTAGTCCAATCCCTTGCTTTGAGAAGGAGCCTCTCTGGACAAATGGCTGTCCAGTCTCTTCTTGAAAACCTCTAGTGATGGAGCACCTACAACTTACAAAGGCAACCCATTCCACTGATTAATTGTTCTCACTATCAAGAAATTTCTCCTTAGTTCTAGGTTGAATCTCTCTTTGATAGGTTTTCTATCTGTTAACTTCTTGTCTTGCCCTCAGGTTCTTTGGAGAATAAATTGTCCCCCTCTTCTTTGTGGCAGCCCCTCAAATATTGGAAGACTGCTATCATGTCAATCCTAGTTCTTCTCTTCGTTAGGCTGTTGTTGTTAGTTGTGAAGTCGTGTCCAACCCATCGCGACCCCATGGACAACGTTCCTCCAGGCCTTTCTGTCCTCTACCATCCTCTGGAGTCCATTTAAGCTCACACCGACTGCTTCAGTGACTCCATCCAGCCACCTCGTTCTCTGTCGTCCCCTTCTTCTTTTGCCCTCAATCTTTCCCAGCATTAGGCTCTTCTCCAGTGAGTCCTTCCTTCTCATTAGGTGGCCAAAGTATTTGAGTTTCCTCTTTAGGATCTGGCCTTCTAAAGAACAGTCACGGTTGATCTCCTCTAGGACTGACCAGTTTGATCGCCTTGCAGTCCAAGGGACTCGCAGGAGTCTTTTCCAGCACCAGAGTTCAAAGGCCTCCATTCTTTGGTGCCCAGCCTTCCTTATGGTCCAACTTTCACAGCCATCCATTGCAACTGGGAAAACCATCGCCTTGACTATAGGCACTTTTGTTGGCATGCCTAATTCCCGCAACTGTTTATTGTATGGTTTCGCCTCCAGACTCCTTACCATCTTTTTGCTCTTCTTTTTGCTCTTTCTTACACATCCACAAAATTAGACTACGATTCAATATGTTGCTTCAAGCCATCCCAAACCATTGCTATGATTTCCTTTGTGCTTTTCTCCAAGATTATAAACCTCAAAACCATTCCATTTCATAAATTGGACCAAAGACAGATCAGAAGCAATTCAGCATCTGCCGTTCCTTCTTTCCTTTCTGTGTTTGTCAAGTGGTTTTTATTTGCAATATTTAATGTTAATGCTCGGCTTGTTTCTAGCAGTTCAAGCTGTGAGTTCTCACATTTAAAGATGTGCTTGGCTCCCTTTTCCCATATACAGTGAGTGCTTCAGCTTATTTTTAGTGACTTCTGGGTTGCTCTGGAAACTGCCGCAAACTGTTGTTTTATCAGTAGCCAACAATCATTAGTTAAGCTTCCTGCATTCCTGCTTTCTGTCATCATAGTTAAAGCTTTCAAGGACTTCAGTTGGAAGGAGTTAGAGAAGATCTTCAGATTTGTTTTTCTGGATTGTAATACTTCTTACATGGAGAAATGGGAATACCCTGCAGTTTTGGGAGACCGAGGATAGCAATAGCATTTTTGCTATTTTACACTTTTACAACACTCTCTGGGTGGTTTACTATGTAAAAGCATTATTTGCATCTTGCCCCCAACAATCAAGGTCCTCATTTTACTGACCTTGGAAGGATGGAAGACTGAGCCAACCTTGAGTTGGTCAGGATCGAATTCCTGGCAGCAGGCAGAGTTTGCCTGCAATACTGCATTCTAACCACTGCGCCACCACGGCTCCTATAGATATAAATTTTCTTACAAATGAAGGTGAACATACGTGTCCCAGGATAATGTTGCAGAATCCAGTGTGGGTCAGTCACCAGGAACAGAGGTTTTGTCTTCCGAGCTTTCAGACTCATGCTGGAGCCCATCCTCGGGGAACTTCTCTCTAGCAAAGTGTACTTGTGTGGTTTTTCTAACCCAGCTCCCCAAATACGACAAACCCTCTGACGTGAACTCAAAAGATTCCTTTATTAGAAATGCCGGCAGTCCCGGCAAAGAAGTTTCTCTCGCAGGCTAACAAGTCTGTCTGACTGGAAGATGAATAGTTGTCTGCCACACCCATTCATCTGCGCCCCTTGCCTTTTATCCCCAGAGCTAGGATGGGCCTCACTAGCAGCGGTAGCTCTTCTGTCCCAAGGACCAGCCCATAGATTTCCACTGCTCTCCTCTCCTCTGCCTTCTGCACATCCACGCGTCAGGCACTGGACCCAGCTGTTCCTCCTCTTTTCCATCAGCCACCTCCAGTCCTGGAGGCTGTTGACTCTCCATTTGAGGGCTGACGGACGGCCCAGGCTCCGCCTCTTTCTCCCTCTCTCTCTGCCAGCTCCATGCCCTCTTCCCCCTCGGAGCTCTCAGGTTGCCCTGATGCTGACCCTGATTCCCACGCCTCCTCCTCATCTGATTCGGCTGCTGGAGGGGCCAACAGGCTACAACAGTGGTATTTATAGGGAACCTGTTGTATGTGGCTTTTTAGATGTTGATTGGGATGTGTTGATGGCTGGATATTAAGTCGTTGGCTGTCCTTTGCTTGTGCTGTCCAGCCCCTGCCTATAGGTTTTCTCTTTATCCTCCTAGATGCAGGGGTAAAAATGCTCCCGGTTAGGTCCGGTTCACCCAAACCAGTAGTAAAAAAGGCTACTCGTTCGCTGAACCGGTAGTAAAAAATGTAAAAAAAACCCCGTTCCGACCATCAGGTGAGTAATGTGCGATAAAAAGTAAAAAAAAAAAAAAAGTTCCAAAAATTGCGCATCACTCATCTGATCGTCAGAACTTTTTTTTTTTTACTTTTTAGGCATTTTTTTACTACTGGTTCTCCGGAAACTTAATTTACTAAACTAACTCAGTCTTTATCAAAACAAAAGCTGTTAATAAACTTTCTTAACAGCCTAAAAGAAACCAAAGATAAAGTAATCACAATCTTACTAAAGTTGGCTGAAAGCCCAGAAGCAATTTGCAGAGAATCCAGACACGAAGTAGAGTGAACTAAAGTTGTTCCCTACAACTTGCTTCAGTCGGCGTTCCTCCTTAAATAGGCTAAGGGAGTGGCCAATTAGCCCCAAGCCTTACTCTCGAGGAGATCTCCTCCTGAGGAGCCACTCCTGCCTTTTGGCAGCTCTGCGCACCCATGCATCGAGAAGAGGCTCCTCCTCTTCTTCCTCTTCACTTAAGGGAGCTTCTGGAGGTTCTGGAGGCCCTGGCTGAATCCCTGCCTCTGGCACCGCATCTTCTCCAGCCTCCTCATTGTCCAACTCGAGTGCCAGCTGCACAGGCTGCTGGTGCAACACCATACCAGCCTCCTCGCTGTCGGAATCAGCTACTAGCCGCACAGGCCGCTGACGGGCCACAACACCAACCTAGAACTAAGGAGAAACTTCCTAACAGTGAGAACAATTAATCAGTGGAATGATTTGCCTTCAGAAGTTGTGGCTGCTCCATCACTGGAGGCTTTTAAGAAGAGACTGGCCAGCAAATTGTCTGAAATGGTATTTTCTGCTTGAGCAGAGGGTTGGACTCGAAGACCTCCAAAGTCTCTCCCAACTCTGTTATTCTGTAAAATTTGTCTCCAGTGAGTTGGAAATCCATCACATCTCAAATGCGAACTGGTCCAAGGCAAGACCAAGTGATTCCCAGGGCAGATAAAATGGTTATGTCTACATTACACAGGTAATTTTCTCAAGCCTGTGAAGAGAAAAGAAATTATTCTTTAACTAGAAAAGCCAGGAGGAAAAGGCCTAGAACAGTGATGGCTAACCTCTTTTCCCTCGGGTGCCGAAAGCATGTGCGTGCATGCGACAGAGCACACCCATAATGCAATGCTCCCTGCGTGCCACGCCCCTGCATATGCACGCCTGACCCCCGCTGTGCTCCCCCGCTCACCTATGCATGCACGTGCGACCCCCCCATGCTTCCCCACCCCCTGCAAATGGGCATGCAACCTCCCGACCCTGTGCATGCACATATGACCCCCCACCCCGCGTGCGACCCCCTGCTCCCTGTGTATGCATGTGCATCTCCGCAGAGTCCCAAAAATCAGCTGGCTGGCGGGAGGCACGCACGCATGCACGGTGGAGCTGACCTAGGGCGACAGCTTGCGTGCCCGCAGAGATGGCTTTGCATGCCACCTGTGGCACACATACCATAGGTTCGCCATCACTAGCCTAGAATTTAAACCCTGAAGCAAACACACATAGGAATTATTTTCTACTTTGGTAGATCATTGTTTACACAGCTCCCGTCTTGTCTACAATAAATCAACTTAGTTGGTTCTGTCCTGTTTGCGAGCTTCTGCTGGAAGCAAGTTCCTACATACCGAATCGTGTCCAAGGAGTAATGATTTATTGTCCACGACATTGTTTCATTATTGGCCATTTTTTAAATAGAGAGGATTTGCTCCTAACATTGAATCAAATGCTACTTCCCTGCCATCTTCATCCACTGATTCTAGAGCAACGGAGATCACATCGGTTCTACACACCCTTTCAAATATTTTTATAAATATTGTAGTATAGTTTAAGTCCTTGGCTATTAGCAGTTCTCATAATATATCGGATGTAGTCTGCATGATTGCGAAGAGAAAAAACAGCTACTTTCCATGAACACAATGTGTCTAAAATATTTTTTTTAAAAAGTTCAGTTACAATTCTTTAAAAATAAGTGCACCATTCATTTCATTTCATTCATTTCATTTTATTAGATTTCTATACCGTCCTACTCCCGAAGGACTCAGGGCGGTGCACAGCCAAACAATAAAAACACATACAATACAAAATTTAAAAATAGAATAAAATCAAATTAAATAATTTTGGCCCCGACAAATTTAAAACCCCAAACTTTTAAAACCAATTTAAAATTGAATATATAAAATACTAAAAGATATTTAAAATTTTAAAAATCTTTTATAAAAGAGAGGGAAAATTAGGCCAGGCCGGCCTGGTGAAATAGTAAGGTCTTTAAGGCGCGGCGGAAGGTGCGCAGATCCGGGATCCTCCGTATCTCTGGGGGGAGCTCGTTCCAGATAGTAGGTGCCCCCACAGAGAAGGCCCTCCCCCTTGGGGGCCGCCAGCTGACGGCACCCGGAGGAGCCCCTCTCTATGGGAGCGTACCGGCCGGTGGGAGGCTATTGGTGGTAGTAGGCGGTCCCGCAAGTACCCGGGTCCTAAGCCATGGAGCGCTTTAAAGGTGGTAACCAGAACCTTGAAGCGCACCCGGAAGACCACCATAATACATATACGGTATGTCTGACGATCAGCTGTGCCATGTGATTTATATTCGCTAGAACACAGGAAATCCTGCTTTCTAACGAATCTAAATCGCGCAGGACAGCTGTTCCCCCCCCCCCACTGTTCTACTTACCATATTTTTCTGAGTATAAGACACACCTTTCCCCCCCCCAAAAGGGTGAAAATCCTGGGTGCATCTTATACTCTGAATGTAGCCCCACCCAGCTTCAGAGGCTTTTTTTCTGAAGCTCTGTTTCAGAGGCTTTCAGAGGTAGG
The DNA here is from genome assembly GCF_029531705.1 of Pantherophis guttatus. The sequence goes on along the minus strand of NW_026844064.1, from coordinate 46,412,663 downwards.
AAAAAGTTTTTTCTGAAACAGTTTCAGAAGTTTCAGAGGCAGAAAAAAAGACCAAAAAAAAGCAAGGAACCAAGCTCACAACAAAGGAACCCCTTGCTAAAATTCACCTTTGGGAACAGCTGATTGGGGGTATTCCAGCTTTTTTCTTATTTTCCTCCCCAAAAACTAAGGTGCATCTTATACTCCGAAAAATACGGTATATATTCGCAGAGGACAAATAAAATTAAGCACTATATTCAACACAGAATTATATCCATTCATTTATTTACGTCCACTGTATTTTATTTATGCGACATTTCAATTTGTGTAGCAATATTTAAACCAATTACAAATCAATGAAATGCCTGCATTACTGTTTTATAACTCAGAATGAAATAAGATTTCCTCAGTGTTTAAACATTGTGGGTCTTTAAAGGCAAATGACTTAAATTTCATATTGCTTTCCAGGAATCTTAGCTATCAAACATTTCCAAATAAGCTCCTTATAGAGCGTAGATAGTCGTCCTGCATTATCAGGTCAAAGCAGTTGGCAGAGCCAAACTGAAAATGTTGTTTTGAGAGATTACACAGTTTAAAATATTGTACGTGTTGCCTTTAATGAACCCAGCAATTTAACAGCAGCTGTAGGAGAATGTCCATATTGCTATAGTTTTAACTCTAGCATTTCTTACGGAGAGATTTTTTTTACCAGCAATCAATTTGGCAGACGGACTTATTGTACCTTAACTAAGTTAAGCACCTTTTTATATCTTTATTAATTGTTATATATAGATATCATTTATATATATATATTAGTTATTAGTTAGTTATATATTAGTTATTAGTTAGCCTGGACTGTGGGTTTTTTTGATTTTAATGGGTTTTAATATATGTTTAAATTATATATTTATACATTTATGTATTTTAAGTATGCATATTTATGTATTTTATGTTTTATTGGGTTTGTTTTTATTTGTTGTGAGCCTCCCTGAGTCCTACGGAGATAGGGCGGCATACAAATTATATTAAATAAATAAATAAAATAAATATTTAATATAATTAAAAAGACTCAAAGGATATATTTTTCACAAATTCTGTTTCAGAGGATGAGATAATTGTCAGCCATTACACTGAAAAAGGACATCCTAACAATAGAGGCAGCTGCCTTAGGGTCAGTTAGAGTTATTGAATTTTCTTATTTAATATTACCGATCACCTGAATTGCTTGAAGCATCCGGTGACTTTTTCTAATGCTACTGTCAAGCGCCAGGGAAAATCAGGAGATCCAGATAGTTCAAATCGGGGGTGAAATCCAGCAGGTTCCAACAGGTTCTGGAGAACCGGTAGCGGAAATTTTGAGTAGTTCGGAGAACCGGCAAATACCATCTTTGGCTGGCCCCAGAGTGGGGTGGGAGTGGAGATTTTGCAATATCCTTCCCTCAGGAGTGGGGAGGTAATGGAGATTTTGAGTATCCTTCCCCTGCCATGGCGCTGGCCACCCCCTAGCCCGGTTTAGCGAAGGGGGAAAAGGTCCCGATACATCACGATATGATGCCGTGAGCTTGACAGCTCTGCTCTAGAAGAATCTGGCCAACTAATGGCCAAGGGAAATGAGCGGGAGATAAGAGAGGCATTCAAGCTGGGCCGGATTTAGATCTCTTGCAGGGGAGCAGAGACTCATGACTGATGATATATTTGACGCCTCCCTCCAGTTCAGCCTGGTTATTTCCTACACTTACTTTGAAGATGCAGTAGATTAGACAGGAAGCCTTCCATAGAGTCCATGTGTCAGTTCCTATACTGGTAATCCTCAATTTACAACCAGTTGTTTAGCAACCGTTTGAAGTCACAACAGCACTGAAAAAAGTGACTCAAAAAGTGACCAGTGCTCAAAGACCGTCACAGCATTCCCTACAGTCATGTGATCAAGCTTTGGGCGCATTTATGACAATTGCAATGTCCCAAAGTCACATGATTATTATTTGCAACCTTCTTATTCAGGGGAATGGGGAAAGCTGGATTCTTGTAACAGCCACTTACACTTCTTGTAAAGTGTAAATTCACTTTAAATTCCTTTACGACGATAGCAAAAATGGTCATAAAAACAGGTACAGCTTACTTAACCACCTTCTCATCATCGGAAATTCTGGACTCAATAATGGTCTTAAGTCAAGGACTAACTGGGTTTGCAATAATGACATGAAGCTTAATTTGCATAAAGTATTCCACCATTTTTTCAATGATATTATCCCAGTATGCAAAATTCCCCTATCTTTCCAATTCTGTTAAAAAAAAACAAACCTAGAAGACTGAATTTCAATTACAGGCCGTGTTAATTCAGTCAGTAGGTAGACATGTAAAATGCATTCCCTTCTGGTTCTGCAAATGCTACAGTGTGGAAGATTTAACTTGATTGTTCTTGATTTAAATCAGTTAAAAATGCGATTAGCCAAAGTTATTTCGAGACCTTGGTTAAAGTTAATCAAGACTGATTCTATTCATGGGCCAGGCAGAAAAATTAATTTCCCAAAGGGAAAAAATATGTAAATTTTTATGTGAGACAGAAAGTGTAAGAAATACGAAGAGGAAATACAAGCTTTTAGCATTCTGGCTTTCATAAGCATAACTGAAAATTAAGGGAAGTGGATGTTGCCCTGAATCAGTGCATCCCAACCTCAGCCACCTTATGATGGGTGGACTTCAACTCCCAAAATTCCCTAACCATGCTGCCGTGCTGGCTGGGGAATTCTGGGAGTTGAAGTCCATCCATCTTAAAGTGACCACAGTTGAGAGATAAACACTGTTAGGATGGTTGCTTGGTTCATGTTCATATTTCTGATTGAGAAACACTGCACTGGGCATAGATATTTTAATTTGTTATTAATTCCATTTTGTTTTTCTGTACGGCAGAGCTTTGCTAGGAGCAGAGAGCAAGCAATGGATTCTCATGTGGAATGAAGAACATGGAAGAAGGTTACCCCAAGGTACAAAAGATGGAAATTATATCAATGCATTTAAAAACAGAAGGGAAGACAAAGCATCCATTCCTGCTTTGTCCCAAGCTATATGGAGTACAGTAGTGGCCAAAATTGTGGAAACCTTTTGGGAAAAGTGTATTTTTGAGGTTTGATGGCTAATCACACCACCTTTTTTGGGGGAGTTTCAAGATAATCCTAGTCCACTGCTGGAATGGCCTGGGAATAGCCCAGACCTTCACCCAATTGAAAATCTATGGAGCCGACAAAAGAAACTTGTTAGTCAGAAGTGACCCAGCAATAAAACCAAGTTAAGAGAAGCAATCCTACAATCTCAGTTTCACATGATAACAGCTGCAGAACTAAAAGACATGGTTTGCTCCATGGAAAGATGTTGTAAGGCCGACATTCATGCTAAAGGTTACCCAACCATGTATTAACTGACATGGGGATAATTTTTGTATATCTCGATTTTTCCTACGTGTTTCACTTTTCTTCTTTATACTGTAACTGCTACTCTAATAGCAAATCCTTCATAAAAGTTATTGCATTACATTCTTGATTAAATTATCTTTTGATATATAATTTTATGGTACTACTCCCCAAAAAATTGGTGTTATTAGCTAGTTTTAGAAAATACACTTTTCCCCAAAGGTTTCTACAATTTTGGCCGCTACTGTATAGAGGTAGTCCTCAACTTACGACATTTCCATTATTAAGCAAGACGGTTGTTAAATGAGTTTTGCCCCAGGTTGTAAAATCAGGGGCTTCCGACATGCAAAGTCAATGGGGGAAGCTAGATTCACTTACCAACCATGTGATTCACTTAACAACTATAGTGATTTCCTTAACTACGGTGACCAAAAAGGTCATAAAATCAGGCCCAACTCACTTAACCACTTTGCTTAGTAACAGAAATTCTGCTTCCAATTGTGGTTGCAAGTCAAGGACTACCTGTACTAAGAGTTGTAGGATTCATCCTGCAAAATAAGAAAGGAACGTAGCAATTTGTAAAATTATCGTTATATTTGGGTTACGTAAGTAAGTGTACTGCGAATATAGTTATTGCTTTGTCCGGTGGATTTCACATCAGCTAATTGAAAGAAATTAAAACTTTATTTTGGCTTCCTTGTAAATTTCTTGTAGTAGTTACACACTGAATACTTGTCATGGGTTTGCATTTTGTTTTGTGTGCCAAAATATCATTTTGTCACTTTTCAAAGTACAGCAAGCGGCATATAAATTTAATAAATAAAATAATAATTTGCTTTTCAGGCAGGGAAAATTTCATTTGCTTTGGCAGTGTATCGTAATAAAGAATATAAAAACTGGAGCAATTATAACGCCCTATAGCCCAAGAGCCTTGGTAGTACAGTGGTCTAAGGCACCCTGTTATTAAGCTGATTATTAAGACCAGATGCCTGCAATTACTGCAGGTTCGAATCTCACCAAGGCTCAAGGTTGACTCAGCCTTCCATCCTTTCTAAGGTGGGTAAATTGAGGACCCAGATTGTGGGGGCAATAAGCTGACTTTATATAAATATACAAAAGAATGAAGGCTATTGCTTAGCGCATTGTAAGCCGCCCTGAGTCTCTGGAGAAGGGCGGCATATAAATCAAATTTTAAAAAAATGTTTATATCTTGTTTTGCAAAGAGATGCAAACATGAATAGAATTGATAGCAAACTAGATCTATTTTTTTTATACGTTCAGACTATGATTAGAATTAAGCCTAAGGTGTATTGCTGTGTTATCTAGTGGTTAAGGCCACTAGACTGTGGCCTTAACACTGTGAGTTCAACTCCTGCCTTAGCTATGAAAGCCAGCTGGGTAACTTTGGGCCAATCACCAGGAGACTGTGAGTTCTAGTTCTGCTTTAGGCATGAAAGCTGGCAGGGTGATTTAGGCCAATCATCAGGAGACTCTGAGTTCTTGTCCCTCCTTAGGAATGAAATCTGGTTTTTATTTTTTTATTTTATTTTATTTTGAATTTGTATACCGCCCTTCTCCCTGAGGACTCAGGGCGGTGAACAGCCAAGTAATAATCAAATACAAATATTAAAATACAGTTAAAATATACATATATAAGCTGGCAGGGTGATTTAGGCCAATCACCAGGAGACTGTGAGTTCTAGTTCTGCCTTAGCCATGAGAGCCAGCTGGGGAATTTGAGCCAGTCACTCCCTCTCTCTCTCTGCCCAACTTACTTCACAGGGTTGTTGTTGTGGGGAAAAGAGCCTGTAGTACAGTGTTAGTACACTCTGTAGTACTACAGAGCCTGTAGCACAGTGGACTAAAGCACTGTTATTAACATCTGCTGCTTGCAATTACTGCAAGTTCAAATCTCACCAGGCTCAAGGTTGACTCAGCCTTCCATCCTTTCAAAGGTAGGTGAAATGAGGACCCAGATTGTGGGGGCAATAAGCTGACTTTGTATAAATATACAAAAGTATGAAGGTATGAAGGTAACAATGCTTAACGCATTGTAAGCCACCCTGAGTCTCCAGAGAAGGGCGGCATATAAATTAAAGCAAAAAAAAAAAAAAAAGGAGGAGAAAGGTGTGTTGGATATGTTTGCTGCCTTGAGTTATTTCTAAAAATAATAGTGCTGTGTTACAAATTAAATGAATAAGTAAGTAATAAGTACATGGCATTAATATCCATTTTTATTTATCTCTTGGCAGGTGACCGAAATTTGCGTTACGAGTATAGCAACCGATACTCCGCTTATCAACAGGAGAAAGGAAAGAGAGCTCTTCCCGCAATTCCAAATGTTGACCTAAGATATAAATTCCCGCAAACAAATTTGAGCCGCTCTGTGGTTTCTTCATCTAGGACAGAAAGTGCTGGAAGGCAAACAATTTTCCCTGAGAAAAAAATGCTACCAAAAGAACCCTTCAGGCTGGGACAGCGTCCTTCAAGTTCTACCGAAAGATATGTGACTCACGAAAGAAGCTTGATAGGACAAAGAGAAAGACAAAGCTTTACGTCGCCTTATCGGATGAGCAGAGAAGGTGACCTTCAGCCAAGGCCACCAGCGCCTGAAAGGAAGACATTCGAAATGGGAAGTATGGCATCTGCTTTGAAAGAGTCCACCATCCTTCAGAAGCAAATGAAAAAGCCAACAAGTTCTGAAGGCATCAGGGCCACCATGATCATCACTTCACCTCTATCTTACAGCTCAACAACTTCTTCTTCTAAAGGAAGCCAATATGAGACGAGGGAAGGAATCTTGGGTGACATCAATGAAATAATCAAAGGGGGCAAACCAGGAACAGAAGAAAAACACGTTTTGGTAGAAGGAGTTGAGCAGAAGGAAAAGTTGGCCAAAGAAGCAACAGATTCTGCCATGAAGAACTTTGAGAAATTGAACAGGGTAGAAAAAACTGTTCAAAAGGAGGCCGAAGTGAAGGAAGGCGTGGATAACAAAGAGGATACAGTGGAAGAGGGTATCTTTAAGAGAAAGGAAGATAAATTAATGAAAGATAAGATGCTTTCTAGAAGATGGGAGGAACAGATTAAAGTGGAGTCAGAAGTAAAGAAGATTCCAAAAGATACAGCAACATTTGGAAGGGAGAAAATTGTGAGCATCTCCTCAAAAACCCAAGAAACTATTGATGCCCCCATTCATTCAGGACATACTAAAGGCAAAATTCTACAGAAGAATCATAATGTAGAGATAACACTGCAAGACTTCAAAACTTCTCCAGAAAAATCAAAAGGGAAAGCTGAATTTAAACTCGGCAATGAAATGACTCCAGGTGATAGAAGCAAAGAAGGTAATTCTGAAATAGATGCTTCGCTCACTGAGAGTATAGCAGAGAACATTGTTTCTGACATCCTTAAAGGTTTTGTACAAAAGTCTTCAGAGGAAGGACTTCCTCCCGAAGCTAAAATAACTTCCTTCGAAAAGGAAGAAATTTCTGAGGATGGAAAAGTGAAAACCAAGATCAGCATAGAGTCCACAGTTCAAGAAGATGACCTTGATGTGTCTAATAAGTCTGAATTGGGAAGTTTCTTTGAGAAAGATATTAAAAAGGTATTGGAGGATACTAAAGGAAGTTTAGATGAAAATGTCCTAGACGATATAATTAATGCTGGGATGAAAGGAATGAAAGACAAGGCCAAGAGGACTATTAAAGTTGAGATCATTGAAGAGCCTACAACTGTAGTTGATGAAAGGGTGGAGTTTTCAACCCCATTCGAAGTAGAGGAAGCAGAAGATACGTTTCTCAATGTGAGAGAACATCCATATTATAGTGATAAAGAGAAAGCCACCACAAGTGTTACTGGAGACGTTAAGGAAAAACAACCCGATGTGATTGTGACTCATGTGGAAGAAGTATCTGAGGGCGATGACGTTGTGGATGAAGAAAAGTACTTTGTTTCCACTCCAGATGAATACCCGTTTGGTTATGAGGAAGGAGAAGGTTCCACCTATGGTCAAATCCATTTTGAAGAAGAATCCACGGTGAAATATTCTTGGCAAGATGAATTTCTGGAAGGGTCTCAAACCAACATAAAGGAAAGCATGGCTTTACCAGAATTGATTTATCAAGTAATTGGCGCAGATGCTGGGCCCTTTATCTCAAAGACGGAACCCCCCAAAGAACAGGTGGCCCATGCTGAATCTGTAGTTATTGAGAAGGAGATTAAAATCCCGCATGAATTTCAGGAGTCGATAAAGGAGGTTTTTGCTCACCATTCAAAAGATCCTAAACATCAGTTGAAAGAGGCTCTAGGAAAGCTTGAAGCAACTCTTCCAGAACTTGTGAAACAGGAACTCGGTGAACTCACCAAAGAGGACAAAACTGACTCTAGTACCTTGGAGGTGGATATTAAAAAAGTAAAGCACCCCGAAAAAGAGGGTGTCTTTAGTATCGTTGCAGAAGTTAATTTATCCCAGACAATAGACTCTGACCAGTTGAGTACAGAATTGCTTGGTGAAGTTGTGACCGATCAGATGAAATTGTCCAAACAGTCACCAAATGAAGGTGACTTTGATCAATACATAAAGCAAGAACCAGAAACTTGGCAGGATGAAAAACATCACATAGATGTTTCCTCCACACATTGGACCACAGAAGAAACCAATAAGAGAGAAGATACCTATCCTTCTAAGGAGTCATTTGATATCAACAGACGCATCCGGCATGTTGTAGTTGGTCCAACTGAAATCCGTAAGACTGAACATGTCTTTTATGAAGGTCCTATTTCTGACACGCTGGAGTTTGGAACAGGGGACTTTACAACAGGAGTATCAGCGGACACAGGTCAATTCATGAAGGAAATAAAGTTGAGTCCTGAAACAAGGGAAACCACAGAAAAAATAATCTACAGAAGTCCTATTTATACATCTGAAGAAGTAAGTAATCCTGAAAATTCTACTCAGATCCAGGTTTTGAGTGATATTAGATCCTCCAAGCATATCACATTGGATTCAAAACAAATTGTTGAAGAAATCATGTTTGAGGGATCAGCTTCAGACTTGTCATCTGATACTAGAAGGGGTATCTTTTCACAGGTGAAAGATCCCACAGCAATCAGCACATCAATAAGACACATCCAAATAGATCCCAAAGAAATACATGTTGAGCGAGAAATATATGAAGTGCCTTTTTCCACTGGAGACCATGATCTGTTTGAAGAAACAGTAAAAAAGATTACATTAGGACAGAAGGACACATCAACATCTGACCAAAACATTTATGAAGGTTCCTTCACCAAGACATCAGATGATGGTTCAGTCAAGCTTGGTGAGGAGAAGGTGCTGGATGTTAACACCACAATCAGACATATCAAATTAAGTCCGAAGGAATTTGTAAGTGAACAAATTGTTTTTACAGAGCCCATTTCTGAACAGCACCAAAAGGTCAGTGAATTGGGACAGATGTTTTCTTCTGAAGGGTCAGTACATCATATTAAATTAGGGCAGAAAGAAGTCCAGAGTCGTGACATCCTATCCCAAGATTTTGTTTTGGAATCTCCAGGAATCGGTTCTTCACAAGAAGACACTTCGGAAAAAATTAGTCCTGCAGAGATCAGCAGATCAACACATCACATTCAGATTGGGCAAGAGCTCAATCCTGATGCTCAACTCTTCAGCGGTATGGAATTTTCCCACAGAGATGGACCCTCAGAAAACAGCAAATCTGTCGGGCAAATCAGAATCGGACAGAAAGAAACATCCTTTACCTTCCAGATGGACATAAGCCAAATGGGTGGGAGAGAGCCACAAGCTACCCTAGTTGTATCAAGTAGGCAAGAAGCAGATGACAGTCAACCTGAAGGCAGCAAGGAAGAGGTTTGGAAAGGCCCAGAAAGGGAACAGAAGTCAGAGGAGTCCACGTTTGATCAAACTGTGCAATTGCAAAGAATGGTTGACCAACGATCGGTCATTTCGGATGAAAAGAAAATTGCCCTTCTCTACCTGAACGAAAACGAGGGGGAAGAGGAGGACGACGAGGGACCCTGGTTTTAAAAAAGTAACATTTCCAAGTTTTGTTTTTAAAAGCCGAGAAGCTTAATTGCTGCATCATTTGAGTTTTAAACCTGGGGATTTCTCGTCATTTCGCCCTGAACAAGGAACTGAGGACTTGGAACGTAAATTTTCTGATACAGTAATACCTTAGTAGCATTCTTCGCTTAAATTACATAAGATTTCATTTTACTGATGCTGTGGACTCTCAATGCGATATATATTTTTATGTAGTTTCCTTGTTTCTGTTTGAGAAATGATATCAGTGGATATAGGAAAATACATTTTTGCTCAATTTAAAAAGAGTAGCCATTCATTTTTTTTTAAAAAAAAGATATTTAAGTCAATATCATACTGATTCACGTGGATTGCCCAGAAGAAACATACAGATAGCCCTTGACTTAAAATCACAATTAGGACTGAAAAATTCCTCGTTAAGTGGGATGGTTGTTAAGTGAGGCATTACGTGATAACATTTAATTTTATGACCATTTTTACTGTGGTTATTAGGTGAATCTAGCTTTCCCCCCCATTGAGTTTGCTTGTTGGAAGCTGAGAAGAGTGCAAATTGTGATCATCAGACCACAGTTGTGGCACAGCTATCCTAAGTGTTAAGTCACTTTTTTCAGTCCTGCTGTAATTCTGAACTATTGTTCAACGAATGGCCATTAAGTCAAGGACTACCTGTATTAACAATCTAAGGAATAAAGACAGTCTTGTTATGATCGCAGTTTAAGGAAAACACGTCTAAACTGTGTACACTATTAGCAAAAATGTGTGACTAATTTGCCAGATAATCTCATTCTAAACTCTTATTCAGCTACATTTTTCAAAAATAAGTGACCAAATAGGAACAAAAGAGACTTGCTAATATTATGTCAGATCATTGGCCTAAACAGTTCATTGCGCTCTCTCCCTCCCTCCCTCCCTCTCCCTCTCTTTCTTATTCTCTCCCTCCTTTTCCCGTTCCCTCTCTTTCCTCTCTCTTTCCTCTCTCCCTTTCCCTCTCTTTGTTCTCTCTCCCTCTTTCCTCTCTCCCCCTCTCTCTCTCGTTCTCATTCTCTCTCCCTCTCCCTCTTTTCTCTCTCCCCCCTCTCTCATTCTCATTCTCTCTCCCTCTCCCTCTTTTCTCTCTCCCTCTCTCCCTCTCTTTTTCTCTCATTCTCTCTTTCTTGTTCTCCCTTCCTCTCTTCTTCCTTCCCTCTCCCTCTTTCCTCTCTCCCTTTCCCCTTATCTCCCTCTCCTCTCCCTCCCTTTCTCTCCTTTTCTCCCTCTTTCCCTTTCTCTTTCCCTCTCCCTCTCCCCCTCCCTCTCTTGTCTTACACACACACAAACATACTCAGTCACACTCTACACTCTTGTTGCAAAGTGGAGAATGCAATGAGGATATTTTATTAATAATGCCAATTTTGGAAGGATTTAGGTTCTCACCTTTTATGCATTTCCATATTTCATGAGGTAAAAAGCATAGGGAAAGCTTCAGTTGCTAAATTAGCGTGTCGTGCTTTAATTAAAGCCACCAGAGCAGTCCCCTATTGTGTTTCATAGGATTACATACCTGGAGCACAATTCTTGCATAACTGCATTTCTTTGGAACTGGCTGGGTCCCAAAGAAGAATGCAATCGCCTTGAACCTGGACTGCAAAGTTTTGGACCCAGTGATCCCAAGCTTTTTTTTTTTTAAATCTGAAGAGAGAAACTGCATTAAAAGGTGACTATTTTCTAAGAGCAATTTTCCTCATATATCAAAGATCATCATATGCAGACGATATTGAGAGACGTTCCTAGCATAAGCTACGTATGACTCAGAATGGATTCAGTTACGTGACTTACGATTTGTTCAGAGTGGAGAAAAGCCAACCCCACTTCAGCTTTGAATCTAAATTAAGGAGTGTCCATCACCCACAATGCTTATTTTAATAGCCACCAATCGAAATGCCTTTGGGAAACCCACAAGCTCAGGATCAAAATAATCTCCTTGCTTCAGATAATACTACGGAATAGACCTCCCTCCCCCAAATGGGAGCAGATTAAGAAATCCATCAAATAGAAAAAAATAAAAATAAGTTACAATATACAGGTAGTCCTTGACTTACGACCACAACAGAGCCCAAAATTTCTGTCACTAACCAAAACATTAGTTAAGTGAGTTTTGTCTCATTTTACGCTCTTTCTTGCCACAGTTGTTAAGTGAAACACTGCAGTCGTTAAGTTAGTAACATGGTTATTAAGTGAATCTGGCTTCCCCACTGACTTTGTTTATCAGAAGGTCGCAAAAAGGAATCCCATGACACACACACACACACACCCGGGACACTGCAACCATCATAAATGTGAGTCAGTTGTCAAGCATCTGAATATTGATCTCATGATCACAGGGATGCTGCAATGGTCATAAGTGTGAAAAACGGTCATAAGTCACTTGTTTCAGTGCTGTTGTTCCGTCACTAAATGAACTGTTGTAAGTCGAGGACTACCTGTATTAATAAAGAGTCTTGTGGTCTTACATTAGACGTAATTCAAGTTGGGTTTGAAGAAAAAGAATCTTAAGAAGGAAGAGTAGAGACAACCAACATTGTCCATCAGCTGTATGCATCTGGAGCAATGTTTCTCAACTGTGGCAGCTTTAAGTTGGGTGGACTTCAACTCCCAGAATTCTCCAGCTAGCCATATGGAGCCCATATTGGTTTTTATAGGTGACTGGATGGGGAATTCTGGGAGTTGAAGTCCATCCATCTTAAAAGTTGCCAAGGTTGAGAAATTGATTTAGAGGCTAGGCACACAGCTCACCAACCACAGTCTTCGCATCATAATATGATAGACACGATCTCTGCAAGTCACAGTAATTATTTTTGAATATTTATGTAGCTTAATATGCACCAGTTTTAGGTCATTGTTTTTGTCCTTTTTTTTTTACTTTAAGTGCTATCTTAGATGATCTATTTGCTATGTGCTGGCAGCACTGCCAGGATTTTAAACGGATTTCAGCGCTGATTTGACGGATTTTTTTCCAGCAGAATTTTCAATGAATGCTTACATTTTGAGACACAAGTGAACGGATTTGCACTTATAATTTAAGCTGATTTCACTATTTTTTTTTTTGTACATCAAAAACTGAATTAGATTTGGGTTGATGCTTGAGTTTTTGTCCACAAAGAGCAAAATGGATGAAAGTTTATTAATTATCTTGATATAAATATGCATGAATTTATTCCATTGAAAAGTGCGCTTTGATCACTAAAGAAAATATTATGATTACCTCAACAATAGTGGGTCTTATTTAAAACTTTTTTTTTCCAGAAGAAAGTACACAATATGATGTTTTGGAGGGTTTTATTTAATACAAATATAGGCTTTCTTGACTATTTTTTCCAAAGGGTGGAAGAATCTTCCACTTTATAATGCTGCAAACACAAGTTTTCACATAGATACGTGCCTTTACTTCTCATTAAAATGGAGGCTCTGAAACTAATAAAAGTGCCCAAGATTTAAGTTAATTGAAAGCAATAAGAGTGGAGGTACTTGTAACTAACTTGCTTCATCGGTTTTAACTCTAGTAGGTTTGATGTTGTAGTTACGTCTGTGAAATTAAGAAGAAAACATTTGAGCTACAGTGTGAGCTCTGTACAATTGTAGGCTGACATTGTCTGTAGTAAGTGATCGCAAAGGCTGTAGTAGATGTTTTAACTAGTGAGTAATGTCAGGTGGGATTTGATGGTCTATTTTGCCCTGGAAATAATCATAGTTGTAATGTCGGTGATGGTTTAACACTGTTAGAACTTACCACTATTTTTTTTTTTCTGTTGAGCATTAAACTTTGAAAAAGAATGTGTCTCTTTCTCCTTTTTAATTTGGCTAGTCCGAGGAAAAGAAGAATTAGGGGTGACATGATAGCAGTATTTGAGGGGCTGCCACCAAGAAGAGGGGGTCAAATTATTCTCCAAAGCACCGGAGGGCAGGACAAGAAACAATGGATGGGAACTAATCAAGGAGAGAAGCAACCTGGAATTAAGGAGAAACTTCCTAACAGTGAGGACAAATTAATCAGTGGAACAGAAGTTGCCTCCAGAAATCGTGGCTGCTCCGTTGCTGGAGGTTTTTAAGAAGAGACTGGATAGTCACTTGTCTGAGATTGTATAGGATAGTGATGGCTAACCTTTTTGCAGTTGCGTGCCAAAAGCAGGGGGAGAGCGGGGGGATTGCGCGTGTGCGTGCCCACACCCACAATTCAACGTGCCCCCCCTCCGTGCATGTGTGCATGACCCCCCTGTGCTTTCCCTGCTTTTGGCCCGTGATGACACGGTGGGCCAGGTAGGCCCGTTTTTTTGCCCTCCCCAGGCTCCAGAGGCTTTCTTGGAGCCTGGGGAGGGCAAAAACAGCCTTCCCTACCCACCCAGAGACTGGAAACGGCCCATTTCCCAACTTCCGGTGAGACCGAAATCAGCTGGCCGGCGCACGTATGCACGCTGGAACTGAGTTAGGGCAACACTCACGTGCCCACGGATATCGCTCCGTGTGCCACCTGTGGCACGCGTGCCATAGGTTCGCCATCACAGGTATAGGATCTCCTGCTTGAGCAGGGGGCTGGACTAGAAGACCTCCAAAGTCCCTCCCAGCTCTATTCCTATTCCTGTTCTATTTCTATTTCTATTCTATTTCTATTCTTATTGCCAAAGGTCTGCTGTGGAACAAGAAAACATCCCAGAAATAATTTTCAAATCTTGCTTTCTTCTTAAGCTTGGATCCATGGGAAGCAATTGAGTGGGTTTCCTCTGCAGTGATTGGATTCAGCTGCAAAACCCTACACAGGTAGTTCTCAACTTATAACCACAGTTGGTTCTGGAATTCCATTTTAGGTCATGGCAGCTGTAAGTTGAGTTGGACCTGATTTAACTACAATTTTTACAGCAGTTGTTAAGCCGATCACCCCTGTTAAAGGAATCCAATTTCCCAATGATGTTTTTTTTTTTTGCTGGAAATTGCCCCTCCCCCACACAAAAGGTACACCAATTAGAATGAATGAGCTGGAAGGGACCTTGGAGGTCTTCTAGTCCAGCCCCCTGCTCAAGCAGGAGAATCGATGCTATTTCAGAAATTTTGCGACTGTGAGGAAAAACTAATGGGACAGTTTGCTTCCCAGAGTTGTGGGTGCTCCGTTGCTGGAGATTTTCAGACTGGACAGCCATTTGATCGGGGTACCATAAGATCTTCTGCCTTGAGCAGGGGTTTGGCTAGAAGACCTCTAAGGTCCCTTCAAATCCCATGATTCTGTGTTCTGCAAAGTGCCAGCAGCTGCCTCCCAAAATATGGTTTCGCTTAAAATCTTGTCCAAGTTCTCTCAAGTTAGCTGTGGTTGCATGAATGCAGGAAAAGGTACTTTTGCAATCGGCAGACAAAATTTCAACGCTGAAAGCCCCTGCGAAGAAAATGAGGAGGACGATGATGTATGTCCTACTATTGGCCAACCGATCTCAATGGAAGGAAATTGAACGGAGGGTTAAATGTGGTTGGCAAGCTAAGAGTAATTTTCAAGAACCACCTCCCCCAATGCTTGAAAAGTTTTCCATCAGTGTGTTCTACCTGCTCTAATATATGCCAGCAAAACACGGACACTAACCGCACAATTGATACAAGAGCTACGAGTGGCACAAATAGCAATCACGTACAGCAGAATCTAGTTGTCATGTGCCCACATTGCGGCCACATGACCATGAGGTTGATGTGACAGTCTTTAAGTGTGAGTACAGGGCACAAGTCAAATTTTTCTGAGGCCACTGTAACTTTAAACTGCTGTTAAATGGACGGTTGTAATTCGAGGACTACCTAAAATCCAAACTGTTGAATTTTGCCCCATTTTGCAACTTTCCTTCCCACTTTTGTTAAGTGAATCACTGCCGTTGGTAAGTTAGTAACATGCTGTTAAGTGAATTGGGCTTCCTCATTGACTTCACTTGTCTGAAGGTCGCAAAAGGGGATCACATGACCCGGGACACGGCCACTGTCATAAATTTGAGTCAGTTGCCAAGTGTGTGAATTTTTATCACGTGACCACGAAGATGCAACACTATGAAAATTGGTTATATGTCACCTTTTTCAATGCCGTTGTAACTTCAAACGGCCTATCTGTATAATTCTGAATATTCTGATGTGTTTTTAGCAAATTGGACAGTTGGCTCATTTTGCCTATTATTATTTACATCTCAACTTTTGGTAAGAGTGATAACACTATCAAGTGTAAAGCTGCACAGGGACTCTTCAAATGTCACCAGGCCAGAATTAGAGGACCGGGGCCATGGTTAGAGAAAGGCAAAATTCAAAACTATCTATGACTGTACGAGCTGGTAATCTTGGACTGATTTCAGGATCATGACTCGTGTATTTCATACAGTGGTTTTGTGACATAAGTCGCCTGTCACTCTTGTTTGGGAACATGCATCTTAAATTGACAAGGACAACTGTAGAGATAGTTACGAGATCGCCTTCTGCCACCGATAGCCTCCCACCGGCCAATACGCTCCCACAGAGAGGGACTCCTCAGGGTGCCGTCGGTCAAACAATGTCGACTGGCGACCCCCACGGGGAGAGCCTTCTCTGGGGGGGCACCCGCCCTCTGGAATGAACTGCCCCCGGAGATACGTATGATCCCTGACCTACGCACCTTTCGCCGTGCCCTCAAGACATGATGGTTTCAACAAGCTGGGCTGGCTTACACATGAATTTTAATGGTTTGTTTTAGTTTTTAATAATATTGGGGCCAAATTATTTAATATGTTTTTAAATTATTTTTTTTTAATTTTATGGATATATGTGTTTTATTGTTGGCACCGCCCTGAGTCCCTCGGGAGAAGGGCGGTATAAAAATTTAAATAAATGAATAATAGTTGTCAAAAAACCTTCTTGGTCTGCGCTGCATTTATGCTTTCACAAACCCTGGTAGTACTGAGCCTTGTACCAACTGAGCCTTGGTAGTACAGTGGTTTAATGCACCCTGTTATTAACACAGCTGCCTGCAATTTCTGCAGGTTCGAATCTTACCAGGCTCAAGGTTGACTCAGCCTTCCATCCTTTCTAAGGTAGGTAAAATGAGGACCCAGTTTGTGGGGGCAATAAGCTGACTTTGTATAAAATATACAAAAGTATGAAAGCTATTGCTTAACGCATTGTAAGCCGCCCTGAGTCTCCGGAGAAGGGCGGCATATAAATCAAATTAAAAAAAACAAACCACAAAATTAACATTAACAGAGTTGGAAGGGACCTTACAGGTCATCTAGTCCAGCGGTCACCAACTGGTGGTCCATGGACCATTGATGGTCTGCAGAAAAATTATTTGCATTTTTTATATTGCACTAAATCGGGGGTCCTCAAACTACGGCCCCTGGGACAGATTCGTGTAACGAACATTTGTGTTGCTGCAGAGAATCTCTCTTTGGGGTCTTTTTGTGCAGGTCGGAGGGGGGCAGAAATTCCGACTTGGGGTCTGCTTCAGCCTCCTGGTGTGGGGCTTTGGGCGAAGGCTGGAAGGAAGTGCCGCTGGTGGCAAAGAGCCGGAGGGCCTTGTTCCAGTGGGATTGCATCATGGCCTGGAACTGCCTGACCATCTCAGCCCACTGAGCCTCCAGATGCAGGAGACCTTGCACTCCTGCAGGTCTTCCCTCTGCTTGGAAAGCCTATGCTCCTAGCCCTCAGTGAGGTGCTTTTACTGAGCCTCCTTCTTGGTCAGATCCAATTTGAACTGAGCTGTTTTGACAATTCTTTCTCATGGTGGCTGCTTAGCTCCAGAAACTGCTTCATGTTGGGGCCCTAAGGAGCTCGGGTGGGGAGGTGAGGAGTGGCACCATTTCTGACAGATGGCAGTCCAGTCTCTTCTTGAAAGTCTCCAGTGATGAAGCTCCCACAACTTCTGAAGGCAATTTCTGTTCCATGGGTTGATTGTTCTCACTGTCAGAAAATTTCTCCTTATTTCTAGGTTGAATTCTCCTTGTTCAGTTTCCATCCATTGTTCCTTGTCTGGCCTACAGGTGCTTTGGAGAATAGCTTGGCCCCCTCCTCTTTGTGGCAGCCCCTCAAATATTGGAAGACTGCTCTCATGTCTCCCCTGGTCCTTCTCTTCACTGGACTGGCCATGCCCAACTTCTGCAACCGTTTTTCCAATTATGATCTACACATTGCAATGTTAAAATAAGTTTCTTTTGTGGATTTGATCAATTATCTATGAGCAATATGATCCATACAGGCAGTCCTTGACTTACAACCATTTGTTTCATGACTGTTTGAAGTTACGACAGCAATGACTTATGACCGGTGTTCACATTTATGACCCTTGCAGCATCTCCCGTGGTCATGTGATCAAAATTTGAATGCTTGGCAACTGGCATGTACTTATGACGGTTGCACTGTCCCAAGATCACCCTTTGTAACCTTCCCAGCCGGCTTCCGACAAGCAAAGTCAATGGGGGAAGCCAGATTCGCTTAAGGACCAAATGACTCACTTAACGACTGCAGTGATTCATTAACCAGTGTGGCAAGACAGGTTGTACAATGAGGTAAAACTCACTGAACGAGCATCTTGCTTAGCAACAAATTTGGAGTTCAGTTGTGGTCATAAGTTGAGGACTATATGTATGTTGAGAAGGGATCTAATGTCCAAAGCAAATTCTATCAGAAAAGATTTATTTTCTTGACACTAAAGCCAGTTTCACAGCAATGAGGCTTACTAGAGCAGACCAGTTTTGGGTATGAATTGAGACCTTGAGTGATTAAAATTAGAACTAGGTGCTTCATTGTCATTGTACGTGTATACACAGTATACCCATACAATGAAATTCACTTAACACCCAAAGACCAGGTCCAACACACATAACAATCCCCAAACATACTCCTACCCATCACAATTCCTCACCCCTAAAGCACCCAAACATCCACACAACAGACCAAGTCATGCTGTCCAACAGCTCACTGATGGTGGCCCTTTAGTTCATGCTTGAGTGCCATTATAGCTCTGGGATAAAAGCTATTCAGAAAACGTGTGGTCCGAGTTTTCATTGTTCTGTATCTTCTGCCAGAAGGCCACAGTCCAAAAAGATTGTAAGCAGGATGGGAAGAGTCTCTGAGAAGGTTATTCCCATTGAGAGCAATTTGGTATTATCGCATTTGGAAAAATTGCAGGGTGCAGTGATTAATCCTATCAAAACCTTTATTATACTGATGAACCAGCTTAAGGGGAATGGGATACAAAAATCAATTTAAAAAAAGCTAAAAGGCATAAAAACGAAAGTCACACAAAATTGAAAAGCATAAAATGCATTATAAAAAGTTAAACACATACATATAAAGCAGAAGTCTTTAAAAAACCCCAATCTTTTCAAAAATTATTGTTTGTATCCCATTCCCCTTCAGCTGGTTTGGGATCATCATAAAATATTTTTTTTGATTGGAGTGTAACGGATGAGCCACATAATGAGATAAATCTCTTTGTGAGCACCGTGTTTCACCTGCAAGACGAGGGTAAATAAATAATGTTTTTTAAAAAGCTATTATCTCTATTGTTTTATTTTTAAAAAGCAGTGCATGCAATAATGCAATGTGCAGTGTGACACATCAGTGGGCCCTCGACCATTTTGGCACCAGGGATCAGTTTCGTGGAAGACAATTTTCCCACGGGTGGGTAGTGGGAGAGAAGATGTGCACAACGTGGATCTCTCGCATGTGCAGTTTACAGATAGTCCTCAATTTAAAACAGTTCATTTAGTGTCCGTTCAAAGTTACACCACCACTGAAAAAGTGACATGACCTTTTTTCACACCATTTGTATGAAACCATGACCGTTGCAGCACCTCCGTGCTCAGTCACACGATCAAAATTCAGACGCTTGGCAACTGGTTCATACTTACGACCGTTGCAATGTCCCGGGGTCATGTGATCCCGTTTTGCGACCTTCCGACAAGCAAAGTCAACGGGGAACCCAGGTTCACTTAACAACCGTGTTAACTAACTTAGAAAAACACAATGGTTCACTTAACAAATGTGGCAGGGAAAAGGCATAAAATGGGGCAAACTCACTTCACAAATGTTTCACTTAGCAACATAGACTTTGGGCTCAATTGTGGCTGTAACTTGAGGACTTCCTGTACAGTACGGTTCACGCTCCTATGTGAATCTAATGCCTGATGATCTGAGGTGGAGCTGAGGCGGTAATTTTAGTGCTGGGGAGCAGCTGCAAATGGAGATGACCCACCCACCGCTTGCCTCCAGCTGTGCGGCCCAGTTCCTAACAGGTCATGGACCAGTACTGGTCCATGTCCTGGGGGCCGGGGAGTGGGACCCCTGCTGTAAATGATTTTTTTAAAAGCCTGCCTTCAAAGCAGGGTGAAATGCTCCTGGTTCGGACTGGATCGCCCGATCCGGTAGCGATGGAGGCGGGTGGTTCGGAGAACTGGTAGCAGAAATCCCTGCCCCCCCCGCATGCCCAGCTGAGCCGCGCGATCATCAGAGGCTTTTTCTTTTTTACTTTTAAAAGCATTTTTTCTACAGCCTCTTCAGCCGAAAAAATGCTTTTAAAAGTTTTTTTTTAAAAAGCCTCTGATGATCGCGCGGCTCAGCTGAGATCGTCAGAGGCTTCTAAAAGCATTTTTATCTGCAACGTCTTAAGATAATAGAAAAAATGCTTTTAAAAGTTAAAAAAAAGTTGGCCACGCCCACCCAGTCACATTACCCTCCCCAAGCCTTGATAGTACAGTGGTTTAGTGCACCCTGTTATTAACACAGCTGCCTGCAATTTCTGCTGGTTCGAATCTCTCCAAGGCTCAAGGTTGACTCAGCCTTCCATCCTTTCTAAGGTAGGTGAAATGAGGACCCAGTTTGTGGGGGCAATAAGCTGACTTTGTATAAAATATACAAAAGTATGAAGGCTATTGCTTAACGCATTGTAAGCCGCCCTGAGTCTCCGGAGAAGGGCGGCATATAAATCAAATTAAAAAAGAAAAAAGAAAAAAAAAGCCACACCCACAGAACCGGTAGTAACAAATTTTAGATTTCAAAGTACAGCTTACTTTGAATCATAGGGCTGGAAGGGACCTTGGAGGTCTTCTAGTCCAACCCCCAGCCAAAACAGGAGACTAAAATACCTTATACCACCAGACTCCAAATTTTGGGCTTAGACAACCTAGAACTACGCCGACTTTGGTCTGACCTAAGCATAGTACATAAAATTATCTGCCACAATGTCCTTCCTGTCAACGACTACTTCAGCTTCAACCACAACAATACACGAGCAAATAATAGATATAAACTCAAGATAAACCGTTCCAAACTCGATTGCAGAAAATATGACTTCAGTAACAGAGTGGTCAATGCCTGGAATGCACTACCTGTTCTGCCCCAGCTTCAGATTCCCAAGGATTGTGACACACACCAACGGTCCTTATCAAAGTTATAAGGTACCAAAAATAAATAAGTCTGGCAAAGGTTGGCAACCAGCCCAGAAAACAAGATACGATAAGACACTCACTCTTCAAAAATGCTCTTTAATAATTACATGTTGTTTCCAGCAAGAAATTACTAACTACGTGCGATTTAAATAGGCTAAGGGAGTGGCCAATTATCCTCAAGCCTTACTCTCGAGGAGACCTCCTCCTCCTGAGTAGCCACTCCTGCCTTTTGGCAGCCCTGTGTGCTCGAGCATTGAGGAGATGCTCCTCCACTTCACTCTCTCCACTTGAAGGAGCCTCCGGAGGTTCTGAAGGCCCTGGCTGAGTCTCTGCCTCGGCACCACATCCTCTTCAACCTCCTCACTGTCCGACGCGAGCCCTGGCTGCGCAGGCTACTGACGCGATCCCACACCAGCCTCCTCGTCGGGATCAGCCACGATCCATGCAGGCTGCTGGCAGGCGACAACACTACCTGACTGTAGTTTCTTCCCCAAACCCCCAAAACTTTAACCTTAAACTGTCTACTGTTGACCTCACCCCGTTCCTAAGAGGTCTCTAAGGGGTGTGCATAAGTGCACCAGTATGCCTACCGTCCCTGTCCTAATATTCCTTTTTACTTACTCTTTTCATGTATTCAAATTATGTTTATACTTTTTACCTGTAATCTTATATATGCTTGACAAATAAATAAACTTAAACTTAAACTTAAAGAATGGTTGCTGGAATTGAGTATGTCTAGTTTGATGAAAAGAAGGACTAGGGGAGACATGATAGCAGCCTTCCAATATCTCAGGGGCTGCCACAAAGAAGAGGGAGTCAAGCTATTCTCCAAAGCACCTGAAGACAGGACAAGAAGCAATGGGTGGAAACTAACCAAGGAGAGAAGCAACCTAGAACTAAGGAGAAACTTCCTGACAGAACAATTAAGCAGTGGAACATTTTGCCTCCAGAAGTTGTGGGGACTCGATCACTGGAAGTTTTTAAGAAGAGATTGGGCAGCCATTTGTCTGAAATGATATAGGGTTTCCTGCCTAAGCAGGGGGTTGGACTAGAAGACCTCCAAAGTCCCTTCCAACTCTGTTATTCTATTCTATGTGTGGACTATTTAATTTTTTGCTGTCAACAATCACAAATTCTAACATCAACTTTGCAACCACAAGAGCTATCCTATGTGAAGCCACTCAGGGATGCTTTAACCAATCAATTATGGTAAAAAACCATGGTATAACTCCGTGATGGTGAACCTATGGCACGTATGCCACAGGTGGCACGCAGCGCCCTCTCTGTGATTACACAAGCCATCGGCCCAGTTCAGCTCCGCCGCGCATGCGTACATACCTCCCGCCAGCCAGCTGGTCGTCAGGTCTCTGCCGTGTATGGGGGGGTCGTGGGCATGCACTCATTCGCAGGCATGTGGGGGTTGCTCACGCATGCATGGGGGCGTGGGGGGGCATGTGCATTTGCAGGGGCGCATGCACGGGAGCCTCGCACACATTGCATTTTGTTGCAGTTCGGGCACAGTTTGGACACTTGGTCCAGAAAAGGTTAGCCATCACTGGCATAACTGATATAAAGGAGGAACTAATGAGGTTCTTGTATAACCTGCTAGTCAAAAGTTTGCTTAGTCATAGTTTATTCAATTCGATTAAGTAAGTTTCCAAGACTCACCGCTAAGCTTTTAGATAAAATTACATTGGCTAATCTGTAAGTCTCTGGGTTGTATAAGCCTAGCCAGCAAAGTCAAAATGAAGATAAAGCTGTTCACTTCCTTTCAACTTCTATCTGCTTTTTAAAAAAACAACACAGCACATTATTATTAAAAAAAAGGACAACTTTAATATGCAATGCACTTTTAAAAAGCTTTTTAAAAAAAATCAATGCTTTTTTAAAAAAAACAAGTATATTATTATTATTATTATTATTATTATTATTATTATTATTATTATTTAATCTTTAGTGAGATTCACAGCGTTTGAGGCTGGTTAATAGCTCAGCAGCTTGAGTCCTAACCAAGGACCTGGGAACTGTTAAGATATCGTCGGAGGATGTAAACTGTTCCGAGTAAGGTTGTTGTTGTTGTTATTATTATTATTATTATTATTATTATTATTATTATTATTATTATTTTAAAAAAGGACAGTTCTAACATGCAATGCACTAAAGGAATTATGTCCCTTTTCCTATTGTGCCACCCAAAATTCTTACCCTTAAAAAGCAGAAATAGGCTTAACTTGTTTTGCAAAGTCTTTAGGATGGGAACCGAGGAGAAAAATATAAAAATAGGCACGCGGTTCCAGAAGAGTAAACTCTGACAAGGGAGCTTCACAGACAGCTTAATACTTTAAAAGGGCTTCCCAAGCAACCGAGTTTACTCTGCTTTAGGCAAACTGCCCTGCGAATTCCGCCCTCCGTTTTCTTATGAGAAGCAATGCGAGGCAGCATTTTTGAACTACTGGATAAGGGCAGGCTTCAAAAATACCACTGGAATGGTAGCTGTCTTGCACAAATTTAGCTTTGCAGCTGACTCCCAAGTACAAGGAGCTCTTGACTTAAGACTACAATTGAGCCCAAAATTTCTGTTCCTAAGCGAAATAATAGCCAAGTCAGCTTTGCCCCGTTTTATGACCTTTCTTGCCACAGTTGCTAAGTGAATCACTGCAGTTGTTAAGATCGTAACACGATTGTTAAGTGAATCTGGTTTCCCCATTGATTTTTGCTTGTCAGAAAGTTGCAAAAAGTGATCATGTGAACCTGGGACACAGCAAACGTCATAAATGTGAGTCGGTTGCCAAGCTTCTGAATCAGAGGTGGGTTTCAGCAAGTTCTGACCAGTTCTGGAGAACCGGTAGCGGAAATTTTGAGTAATTCGGAGAACCGGTAGTAAAAATTCTGACTGACCCCACCGCCATCTATTCTCTGCCTCCCAAGTCCCAGCTGATAAGGGAGGAAATGGGGATTTTGCAGTAACCTTCTCCTGGAGCAGGATGGGAATGGAGATTTTACAGTATCCTTTCCCTGGAGAGGGGTGGGAATGGAGACTTTACAGTATTCTTCCCCTGGAGCAGGGTGGGAATGGAGACTTTACTGTATTCTTCCCCTGGAGTGGGGAGGGAATGGACACTTTACAGTATCCTTCCCCTGCCACGCCCACCAAGCCACGCCCACCAAGCCACACCCACAGAACCGGTAGTAAAAAAATTTGAAACCTACCACTGATCTGAATATTGATCTCATGACCCCGAGGATGCTGTAATGGTCATAAGTGTGAAAAATGGTCGTAAGTCACTTGTTTCAGTGCTGTTGTACAGTCACTAAAAGAACTGTTATACATCAAGGACTACCTGTATTGAATTTTCCTGGATCTTCTGGTTTTTTTAAAGCAGCCATACATATAATTGCTTTAAAAAAAAGAATCTAACTTTCTCATGGGACTCGATGGATAATGAGAGATTTAACTGGTTTTTGGATGTGTTTTAAGAACAGCTGAAGCACTAAATGCTAAACACTTTTCTAACATTGGGAAGAGGTATTTTGAAGCGACGCAATTAAATGTTTCCAACCACATAACTTCTGGGAATTTGGGGTATTCCCTCACTTGCCTCAGTTTATAGAAGTGTTTTGCTCACTAAGCAACTCTCCCTGAAGGTAATTTATCTCCATAATGATGTTTTTCCCTCAGTTCAGCCAGGCATAGGTGGGAGGTTTAACATGCATTGAGAAGAGGCTCCTCCTCTTCTTCCTCTTCACTTATGGGAGCTTCTGGAGGTTCTGAAGGCCCTGGCTGAATCCCCGCCTCTGGCACCACATCTTCTCCAGCCTCCTCACTGTCCGACCCGAGTGCCAGCTGCACAGCTGCTGGTGCAGCACCAAACTAGCCTCCTCGCTGTCGGAATCAACTACTAGCTGCACAGGCCGCTGACGGGCCACAACACTCCCCAAAGAGAAAATTGTGATATTGTCCTCATAACAAGGCTGAGGAAAGAGCATTGAAAAAAGCTCTAGATTGTTTCCCAGTCACACTCAAGTAACTGATTACATGAGTACTCAGTGAGATCATATTCAGTTGCCCTTCCCAACAAAATATTCAATGCCTGAGTCTGCGTGGCATTCTTATATCTAAGGGAGGTTAGAAACTTAGGAGGTGGGATCATACAGCCTTATTTACTCTCTGCCTAACCTGGTTAATTATGAAAAATATAGGGAGGCCGGGCCTTGCTAAAAATACATTTTTAAACAAGATTAAAAAGTCAAATGGAAATTCTAATCTCAATCTCAGTTAAGTATCATTTTCAGCCACAGTTTTGCACTGGACATATAGCTAGCCACAGAAGATGGCTACAAAAATGTCTGTTCTATCTTTTCCAATTATTCCACATAGTAGAATAGCAGTAGCACTTAGACCTGTATACTGCTCCATAATGCTTTACAGCCCTCTCTAAGCGGTTTACAGAGTCAGCATATTGCCCTCAACAATCTGACTCCTCATTTTACTGACCTCGGAAGGATGGAAAGCTGAGTCAACTTTGAGTCGGCCAGGATCGAACTCCTGGCTATAGGCAGTTTGCCTGCAATACTGCATTTTAACCACAGCTCTTGAATAGCAATTTGGAGATTAGTTGGGCCAAAGCCTGAGCTTAAAATATCTCAGTTGCTTCAGGTTGAGGTCTCCTCTATAAAGAATTTGAAGATAGTTCTGAACTTCTTTGGCAATTTTCTTGGCATGCCCATCTTCAGCTTTCCAGCAGCCTGTAGTCTGAAAAACAATCTCCAGATAATTCCATTTTTTTCACTTGTTCAATTGCATTCTTACAGATCTGTCATTTGTGAGAGACAGGCCTTTTGGCAAACTTCGTAACTTTGGTCCTGTTCAAGTTGATACTCAAATGTTCTTGGTTGTCGATGGCTGTTTATAGCCTAAAAGGTTCTCTTCTTTCCTCTGAGTATCCAAGTTGACAAAGTGTCATCAGCATCTAGGATTATGCCCAACAGCAATATTAAGGAGGTGAAAAGTGGCATTTACTCAAAGCGTTTTAGCAATGAGTTTATATAGTAATTAGAAAAGATGACAGAGAAGAAGAGAATGAATTCCTGCTTCACAATTCTCTATGATAATGTAGAACCATATCAGACAGCAGTCTGAGTTTCACCTTACCTTCAGGGAGATGTTATTGTGTAGCTTGCCAATGATAAGGAACATCAAACAATTAATTAAACCTCTAACTTTATCAAAAGCCTGTCTTTATATAAGGAGTCAAAAATTACTTTGAAATTTCATAAAGAGTTGGTTTCTCATTATTTGGATACTGCTCAGCCAGATGTTGTACAATTAACCTCTGTGTGATGGACTGTGAGGATAACCTTGAGAAACAGGAAGAAGAGCCTCAACTACAACAATGGTCAGATAAAAACAAATCTGAGTTCAGAGCAGGAATGTTCTGATCAACTGATGATGTTATCTAGTTTGGTTAATGAAATGTAATGAAATGTCTGCAAGAAAATAATCAAGCTGAGAGAGCACCAAGGACCTCTCTTTGTAGTAACGTTAGCAAGAAAATTCTGCAATAATTGTAGCAGCACCTAAACTGTTTCAAAACTTACTTTGAATAGGTGAATCAAAAGACAGCACCACAACATGAAGGTGGAGGCCAGGAGATCTGACAAATGGTTGTCCAATCTCTTCTTAAAAACTTTCAGTGTTGGAGCATTTATAACTTCTGGAGACAAGTTGTTCCACTGATTAATTTGTTCTAACTGTCAGGAAATTTCTTCTTCGTTCTAGGTTGCGTCTCTCCTTGATTAGTTTCCACCCATTGCTTCTTGTCTTTCCCTCAGGTGCTTTGGAGAATAGCTTAACTCCCTCTTTTTTTGTGGCAAATCCTGAGATCTTGGAACACTGCTATCATATCACCCCCTAGTCCTTCTTTTCATCAAACTGGACATACCCAATTCCAGCAACCGACATTTATATGTTTTAGCCTCCAGTCCCTTAATCATCTTTGTTGCTCTTCTCTGTGCATTTTTTAGAGTCTCAACATCTTTTTTACATCATAGCAACCAAAACTGGATGCAGTATTCCAAATGTGGCCTTATCATTATAAATTGGTATTAACACTTCACGTAATCTTGATCCTATCCCTCTGTTTATGCAGCCTAGAACTGTGTTGGCTTTTTTGGCAGCCGCTGCACACTGCTGGCTCATATTTAAATGGTTGTCCGCTAGAACTCCAAGATCCCTCTAACCTTTACTACTATTGAGCAAGGTACCACATATATGGTACCTGTGCATTTTGTTTTTCTTGCCTAAATGTAGAATCTTACTTTTTTTCACCATTGAATTTCATTTTGTTAGATAGTGCCTAATGACAAGTCTGTCAAGATCCATCTCTATCTTAAGCCTATCTTCTGGAGTGTTGGCTATTCCTGCCAGCTTGGTGTCATCTGCAAATTGGATGATTTCCCCATCTATCCCCTTGAACGGATCATTGAACGGATGTTGAAGAGTACTGGGCCTAAAATAGAGCCTTGCATACTTCCCTCCATGTAGATGCAGTTCCATTGAGGACTACACGTTGAATGCGGTTGGTCAGCCAGTTACGAATCCATCTGGTGGTGATGCTGTCTAACCCACATTTTTCTATTTTATCTGATTGTTTATTATATGGGATCTGATTTTTTTATTGTATGGGATTATTTAACTATAATCTATTTGCTGCTGAGCAATGTGGTGTAAAAGTAGCCCTCACACATACATTTTTAGCAAAAGGTTTTCATAATAACATCATTTGTCAACCTTAGACCAAGAACGACATAATATAACCAAGCTGAAGTTTAGTTCTTTATTTGTTTATACCCTATAGATAGAATCTTGATGGACTAAACCTTTAGTACTCTCATCCTAGTAGATATACCCTGGGAGATTCTAAGGAGTGACTATCCTAAATCTCTTCCTCTTCCCATGATCCAGCTCTAGGACTATGATGTTTCTTGTCCCATACACCTCGTTGCATTGTGTTCTCTCCTTCCTGGAAACTTACTGTAGTCCATCGCACCATTGATGTGTGACTCTCAAGTTGTTTACCCATCACTAAACACCCATTTTAAATTAGCTTCAAGAAGTAACATCATAATCCACCACACTCACATTGTAACATCCCATTGTGGAAAGTTCCCATTAAAGGAGCCTGGATAGCTCAGCAGACTAATGCATTGTAATTTAACTCCAGCTGTCTGCAATTAGAAAGTTCGAATCTTGCCAGGCTCAAGATTGACTCAGCCTTCCACCCTTTCTAAGGTAGGTAAATTGAGGACCCAGTTCATGGGGGCAATAAGCTGACTTTGTAAAAATATACAAAAGTATGAAGGCTATTGCTTAACGCATTGTAAGCCGCCCTGAATCTCCAGAGAAGGGCGGCATATAAATCAAATAAATAAATAAATAAATAAATAAATAAATAAATAAATAAATAAATAAATAAATAAATAAATAAATAAAAATAAATAAATAAATAAATAAATAAATAAATAAATAAATAAATAAATAAATAAATAAATAAATAAATAATAAATAAATAAATAATAATTCTGCCCCAGCTACGGACCCCAAAGAACACAGCACACATAAAGTCTGTATCAAACTTAAATTTACTAAAATAACTCAGTTTCTTCCAAAACAAAGGCTGTTAATAAACTTTCTTAACAGCCTACAAGAAACCAAAAATAAAGTAATCACAATCTTACTAAGGTTGGCAGAAATCCCAGAAGCAATTTTGCAGAGAATCCAGACGTAAAGGAGAAT
This sequence comes from Pantherophis guttatus, assembly GCF_029531705.1. The sequence continues at coordinate 46,384,010 of NW_026844064.1, read as the reverse complement.
GAACTAAAGTTGTTCCCTACAACTTGCTTCAGTCGGCGTCCCTCCTTAAATAGGCTAAGGGAGTGGCCAATTAGCCCCAAGCCTTACTCTCGAGGAGACCTCCTCCTGAGGAGCCACTCCTGCCTTTTGGCAGCTCTGCACACCCATGCATCGAGAAGAGGCTCCTCCTCTTCGTCCTCCTCTCTTAAAGGAGCTTCTGGAGGTTCTGAAGGCCCTGGCTGAATCCCTGCCTTTGGCACCACATCTTCTCCAGCCTCCTCATTGTCTGACTCGGATGCCAGCTGCATAGGCTGCTGGTGCAACACCACACCAGCCTCTTCGCTGTCAGAATCAGCTACAATCCGCACAGGCCGCTGATGGGCCACAACACTTAACAACTGTGTCAAGAAAGGTTGCAATGGAGAAAAATTCACTTAATAACTGTTTTGCTTATCAAGAGAAATGTTGGGCTCAATTGTGGTCATATGTCAAGGAGTACCGATATAAGCACAGACTCTGGAAAGACAATTAAAAGAGGAGTAATATGCTTTTTCTAGTGGGAAATCAACTTATTTTGTCTGATCTTCTCACTACTGCGGGGAGAGGCAACAGTTTGCAACTTTAAACCTCACCATCAAGGCTTTCGTAAAAGATTAACAAAATTCAGATGAAACAACAACGAAGACTCTTTGATGTTGAATGTGCTAGTAAATCATCCCATTGACAATCAGGCACTGTGTCTTCAATGGGGGCTGGGATAGAAATGGCCTCATTGATGGAGCAAATTTCAGTTCCGCTTAGATGTTGAAGTCTCTTGCCAAATGTCATTGCCTTTGATCAGATACAATATAGGTCACGATGATAGTATTATTTTAATACAGTTTTGCTGCAGGGTGGGATATAAGATATTCCTTTTATAATGGAAGGAAAAAGGTATAAACAACTTTATCTGAAAAGCTGCTTTCTCCAAGACTGTTTCCCACCAATTTTATTGTTATGAGTTGCCTGATCAGCAGAGGCTTTTTTTCTTTTAAATGCCTCTGATGATCCAAGCTGAGTTGCCTGATCAGCAGAGGTTTTTTTTCTTTTAAATGCTTCTGCCGATCCAAGCTGAGTTGCCTGATCGTCAGAGGCATTTAAAAGAAGAGGTTGTAGAAAAAATGCTTTTAAAAGCCTTTGAGGATCCCAGCTGAGCCGCGCGATCATCAGAGGCTTTTTTTTTTAACCTTTAAAAGCAATTTTTTGGCCAAAGAATTGTAGAAAAAATGCTTTTAAAAATTAAAAAAAGCCTCTGATGATTGTGCCATGGCTCAGCTGGGTATGGAGGGGGGGGGGCAGGGATTTTTGCTACGGGTTCTCCGAACCACCCACCTCCATCGCTACCGGATCGGGCGATCCGGTCCGAACCGGGAGCATTTCACTCCTGGGAAATACTAATGCAAAATATAGAAGCAAAACCAGAATGCTTTTTGCTGGGTATTAGTGAGGGTAAATACAACAAGAGCACAATTTACCTAACGTTACACATTCTAACAGCAGCAAGATTGGCTTTTGCACAAAAATGGAAAAAACAAAGAGACCCCCACAGAAGAAGAAGTGTTAGCTAAAATATTAATTTGCGTGGAAATGGACAGACTGACCTTGGAACTTAAAGATAAGAATGAATCAGAGTATTATGAAATCTGGAACAAATTTTATTATTGGTTGGAAAGGAGGAGAAATGCTGGGATATAGGACCACTGACGAGTAAAATGTTTGGAAGTTTTTATGCTAATTTGTTATGATAGATACGACTGAATTAGATATCGAAATAATTTATATGGATGAAGGAATATGCGTATTTGAAATGTGATCATTAGTGTAAATAAGTGTATTATTTATGTGACGAAATTTGATAAAAATGTTTCAGCTGGAGATGTCACACTATGTCCATTGTTTTTAATTTGTATTATAAATAAAAAACTTTAATAAAAAACAACGCTCTGCGCATGAACAGAACCTTCTGCACATGTGCAGAAGCACTGTGCACCGCGCGCACTCTCCCGTTAGCGCCGGGAATTGAAACCCACTACTGATGATGATGTCCTGACGGATGGGCGGAGCCTCCTGTCGCCGGCCCTACCGGCTTGTGCAAGCCGGATAGATCCGGCCAGATTTCACTGCTGTGTCTTGCTTTCTGGTGCTTTGGATAATAATTTGACCCCCTCTTCTTTGTGGCAGCCCCTCAAGTACAGGAATACCGCTCCTGGGCCTTCTACACATCCACATCACACATGCCCAGAGGAAGGGAATGGGCCGTGGCAGGGGAACCAACCTTGAAGATCTCTGGCCTCTGCAGCAAGGCCACCAGGGAAAGAAATCCACCGTACGACCAGCCATGAATGCCAACCCGGTCTAAATCGATGAACTCGTATCGGGAAGCCAAATACTGTAAGCCCTCCACTTGGTCAACGATTTCAATTTGTCCCTGTTGGAAGAGAAAAAAAAACAGGCATGGGGGAAAAATATCACCAAGTGTATAAATTAGAGAATAACAGAATTAGAAGGGACCTTGGAGCAGGGGTGAAATGCTCCCAGTTCAGACCGGATTGCCCGATCCGTTAGCGATGGAGGCGGGTGGTTTGGAGAACCGGTAGCAAAAATCCCTGCCCCCCCATTGCCCAGCTGAGCCGCGCAATCATCAGAGGCTTTTTTTTTCTACAACCTCTTTGGCCGAAAATTGCTTTTAAAAGTAAAAAAAAAAAGCCTCTGATGATCATGCGGCTCAGCTGGGATCGTCAGAGACTTTTCAAAGCATTTTTTTCTGCAACCTCTTCAGTCAAAGAGGTTATAGAAAAAAATGTTTTTAAAAGGGAAAAAAGCCTCTGCCGATCAGGCAAGTCAGCTGGGATCATCAGAAGCTTTAAAAGCATTTTTTTACAAATTGTAGAAAAAATGGTTTTAAAAGTAAAAAAAAAAAAAGTTGGTCACGCCCACTCAATCATATTAACCCCCCCCCCTCAAGCCATGCCCACAGAACCGATAGTAACAAATTTTACATTTCACCACTGCCTTGGAGGTTTTCTAGTCCAACCCCCTGCTCAAACAGGAGACTTTATACAATTCTGGACAAATAGCTGTCCTGTCTCTTCTTAAAAGCCTCCAGTGATGGAGCATCCACAACATTTAAATATAGAATAGATTAACAGAGTTGAAAGGAACCTTGTTAGGTCATCTAGTCCAACCCCCGGCCCAAGCAGGAGACCCTACTACACCATTTCTGACTGATGGCAGTCCAGTCTCTTCTTGAAAGCTTCCAGTGATGAAGCTCCCACAACATCCGAAGGCAACTTCTGTTCCACTAGTTGATTGTTCTCACTGTCAGAAAAATCTATCCTTGATCAGTTTCCATCCATTGTTTCTTGCCCAGTCTTGAGCTGCTTTGGAAAATAGGTTGACCCCTTTCTCTCTGGGACAGCCCCTCAAATATTGGAAGACTGCTACTTCTGAAGGCAAGCTGTTCCACTGTTTAATTGTTCCCACTGATAGGATATTTCTCCTCAGTTCTAGGTTGGATCTCTCCTTGATCAATTTCCATCCGTTGCTTCTTGTCCTGCTTTCAGGATGAGGTTGGTATTCTTACTCATGTATGGAAAGGATACTGAACTCAAGCTTCTCTCTTCACATTCCCAGCTAAAAAGAACTTCGCTCTGGCTTGTATGTTTATTCACTGTTAATGTTTACCGTCACTTTTGAGGGCTCTGCTCTTCCCCCAACTGAGAATGAGAACAGAGAAACAGAGAACAGGTAGGACTTCAACTCCCAGAATTCCTTAGTCAGCAGTCTGACTAAGTTTGGTTGTCAAAGTTCCAAGTAACACTGCCAACGAAAGAAAATTCCAAGGCTTGAAGTTCCTCAAAGTTCCATTTTATTAGAGATGTCATATTGGCACATCTGGGAAAACTCAAATCTGAAAGTTTCCAGGTTTTCCCCACCCAAAGAAAAGTTCAAGTCCCTGTCCCAGCACCAACATGCCCATCACATGGTCCAATCAAACATCGTCCCAACTGGAGATGTCTCCCAGTCACAGCCCTCCAGGTGCAGGGCAAGTTGTCCTTGACTCTCTGAGAAAGGAATGTTATTATGACTATATATACAATCCCCCTTCCCAGTTCCCCACAGTAGTAAACGTGGCAGGTCTGAAGCAGAGGTGGGTTTCAGCAGGTTCTGACCAGTTCTGCAGAACCGGTAGCGGAAATTTTGAGTAGTTCGGAAAACCGGTAGTAAAAATTCTGACTGGCCCTGCCCCCATCTATTCTCTGCCTTCCGAGTCCCAGCTGATTGGGGTGGGAATGGAGATTTTATAGTATCCTTCCCCTGCCACGCCCACCAAGCCACGGCCACCAAGCCATGCCACACCCACCAAGCCACACCCACAGAACCGGTAGTAAAAAATTTTGAAACCCATCACTGGTCTGAAGGCCTAACACCAAAGATGGCTTCCAGGCCTGACACTGGTCCAGAGGACACCCAAAATTACAAAATAATAATAATAAATAAATAAATAAATAAATAAATAACTTTATTGTCATTGTAGGTGTATACACAGTATACCCATACAATGAGATTCACTTAACACCCAAAGACCAGGTCCAACACACATAACAATCCCTAAACACACCCCCACCCACCACAATTCCCCACTCCTAAACCACCAAAACATCTACACAAAGAGACCAAATAATGCTGTCCAACAGCTCACTGATGGTGGCCCTTTAGTTCATGACTGAGTGCCATTATTTATTTATTTTATCAAATTTATATGCCGCCCTTCTCCCGTAGGACTCGGGGCGGCTCACAGAATAGAAACAACATAACAATAAAATAGTGCTAAAACAAGCCAATTTAAAATCCCCAGACAATTAAAACCTCGCGGCAGATCAGGGAATTTGCTGAAAAAGCCATGTCTTCAGGTCAGCGCGGAAAGTGCAGAGGTCGGGGGCCGTCCGGAGCCCGGTGGGTAACCCATTCCAGAGGGTCGGTGCGACCACAGAGAACGCCCTCATCCTGGGGGCCGCCAGCCGACATTGTCTGGCCGATGACACCCGGAGGAGGGCAGTCCTATGTGAGCACACTGGGCAGTGGGAGGCTGGTAGGAGGTGGTTTCAAGTACCTCGGCCCATGCCATGAAGGGCTTTATAGGTAAGTACCAGCACCTTGAAGCTGGTACTTCAAGGTGCTGGTAGCTCTGGGATAAAAACTATTCAGAGGACATGTGGTCCGAGTTTTCATTGCCCTGTATCTTCTGACAGAAGGCAACAGTCCAAAAAGATTGTAAGCAGGATGGGAAGAGTCTCTGAGAATGTTATGCTCAAAAACCCTATGAAAGGACCATTGGTCCCTTTCAACATTTGCTACCTCCATTCATGAGACAATTTACCATCTTATATTTGAAGGTGCCTTCAAAGGCCAGGCCCCGGTGGCAGGAACCTCGGTTGTCCAGCACCACGACCACGTACCCCAGGGAAGCCAGCGTGTTCAGCCGGAAATATTTGACCCCTTTAAAGGCGTTGTTTACAAGCTGCACCTGTAAGAAGGCATCGAAGCGTCATCATCCTTGTTAGTGATGTTGGTTTTTATTCATCAACGAACAATAAAAGACACAAATAATCACATCTTGGACTGGTGTATTTTGGAAATTCAGATTCCAGCCAAGAACCTAGGAAATATTCAAATATTCACGTAAATTATGACATGCTCAGTAAATCCACAGTTAATATCCAATCAGAATGTTTTTTTCTTCCTGAAATCAGTGAAGGGTTGCCCCCAGTTCGCACCGGTTCTATAGAACCGGTAGTAAAACCAGCAGGAGGTCCCGCCCACCGACCCTGATGTTACCAAAACGCTTCTGCGCATGCGCAGAAGAGTGTGCGTGCAGCCCCACTGCGAACCGGTAGTAAAGGTAAGTAGAACCCACCCCTGCCTGAAATGGATAGTATGCATTCATGGTGGTGAAAAATAAACCAAACACAGTTTCCCCCATCTCTATGTGCTCGACTTGACGTCAAGAATAGATTTTGTTCACCACATGTGGTGGACATGTCCCAAAGCCAGGGATTATTGGACAAAAATTAAAAAATGGTTGGAGGAAATTGTTTTAACAAAAAATTGATATGAAGCCAGAGTTATTCCTTTTGGGTATAATAAAAGGTAATATAAGCAAAGAAATTCAATATATCATGCTCCATATAATTACCACAGCCAGAATCACATTCGCCCAAAATTGGGAGCAAGAAAACACTCCATCAAACACAATGATTATAAAAAAAGGTGCTAGAATACACAGAAATGGACACATTAACGATGGAATTAAGGGACAGAGAAAAAACGGTGTATTATGAGGTGCAGAGGTGGGTTTCAGCAGGTTCTGACCAGTTCTGGAGAACTGGTAGTGGAAATTTTGAGTAGTTCTGAGAACGGGTAGTAAAAATTCTGACCGGCCCCGCCCCCATCTATACTCTGCCTCCCAAGTCCCAGCTGATCGGGAGGGAATGGAGATTTTACAGTATCCTTTCCCTGCCACGCCCACCAAGCCACGCCCACCAAGCCATGTCACGCCCACCAAGCCACACCCATAAAACCGGTAGTAAAAATTTTTGAACCCTACCACTGAACAAGTGGTATAACTGGCTTGAAAAGAAGTCTAAAATTAATGTATAGTGAATGTACAGAAATAGATAATAAACGGATAAAACATATATTTTAGAGTGCAGCAGACATGTAAATATTGCATATAGTATAAAGATAAGTAACTATGAAATAAGAATGTACATGTATAAAACAATAGGCCTGTAGATCAGTTGAAATTAAAAAAAAATTTCAATAACGGAAAGCTGTAATAGTGTAATTGTGATTTTAAAAGTTAAAAATGTTGAATAAAAACTATTTTAAAAAAAAGGAATAGATTTTGTTATCTTTCATCTGGGTCCAAAGTGGCATCTGTAAATTTAGTTCCGGAGAACTTAAGTAAATGAGATGATGACCTCCATCATCTTATCATGATTATGATTTCTGTCACAGGTAGTCCTGTCAGAGGTACAACCTTTTGTTTTCAACTTACAGTGGCATTCAAAAATATGACCATTTTTCACACTTAACAACCGTTGCAGCATCTCCATAGTCACAGGATCAAAATTTGGAGGCTTGGCAACTGGCATGTACTTAAGACAGTTTCAGGGTCACGTGATCCACTTTTGGGGACCTTCTGACAACCAAAGTCAATAGGACAGCCAGGTTCACTTAGTAAGTGTTAAAAGAGCCGAGGTGGCGCAGTGGTTAGAGTGCAGTACTGCAGCTACTTCAGCTGACTGCTAGTTCAGCAGATCAGCGGATCAAATCTCACCGGCTCAAGGTTGACTCAGCCTTCCATCCTTCCGAGGTGAATAAAATGAGGACCCAGATTGTTGGGGGCAATATGCTATTTGGTATACTGTCTTTGGTGTAAGCCGCCCAGAGTCCTCGGAGAGTGGGCGGCATAGAAATATGAATAATAAAAATAAATAAAATAAAATAAACAACTGCAGCGGCTCACTTAACAACGGTGGCAAGGAAGGTCATAAAATGGAGCAAAACTCTGTGAACAACTGTCCTGCTTTGCAACGAAAATTTTGGGCTCAACTATGGTCGTAAATCAAGGACTGCCTGTGCTCTAGTGGTTTCCATTTGGCCTTTCAAGTACAGTTCTCAATTCTAAAATACCAAATCATTTATGGGAGAGAAACACTTCCTGTAAATACAGATTATTCCTGCAAGTTCCAAACTGAGCTCCTTCTGGGCACCAGCAATCAGATCTACTCAATACAGACTGATGTTTTTTCCCCCCAAAAAATGTGGCTGAAATACAAAAATGAAAGCTCACCTGTGGGCCCCCATAGATGAAAAGCACCGTGGGGTATTTCTTCCCAGGTTGTAAATCATGGGGCTTGTACATCATCCCATAAAGCACAAACCCCGAGGAGCTCTCAAAAGAGAAGATCTCCGGTGGGACGTAATCTGGGAGAGATCCTGCAGCAAGCAGAGAAAGGCATGGTCAAGGAGGGAAACAGGAGAGAGAGAGAGAGAGAGAGAGAGGGAGGGAGGGAGGGAGGGAGGGAGGGAGAGAGAGGGGGGGGCTGATGTTGGATTTTGAGCAGCTTTCTTGTTGATGTAATATCCCAAACCTATCTGCAAGAAGTCAGATTTAAATTGGGAACAAACTGGCTTCAAAAGGCTGAAATATAGCACATAGGACAAACGAGGCACCTGAATTAGGTCTCCATGCCCATTTCTGCAGTTTCAGGAGATCCGGAAATGTTTTCCACTAAAAAATAAATTCCTTCTTTCCTTTTCTTCATTCTTTCCTTCCTCCCTTTCCTTCCCATGCTCCCTTCTTTCCTTTCCTTTCCTTCCCGTCCATTCCATTCCCGTTCCATTCCCTTTTTTTCAAGTGCCCAATTTCCTACAATAGAAGCCAGAAGTTTATGTCTTTGGCAGAAAATAATTTTTTTTCCTTCCTTCCTTCCTTCCTTCCTTCCTTCCTTCCTTCCTTCCTTCCTTCCTTCCTTCCTTCCTTCCTCCCTCCCTCCCTCCCTCCCTCCTTCATAAAACTAGATTGCCCCTGAACATTGCAAGCTCCACAGCACCCTGAGCATTCCTCCTAGATCAGAAACATGCCTGGCCTCCAAGAGAAAATCGCCTACCTGAAGAATGCAAAATGGTGGCCCAGAAGTCCTTGCCCCTTTGAGCAATCCCCTCTTCCAGTCCAGTCAGTTTGTAGAGGGAGACTTGGTGGGGGCATTTCTGGTTACTGAATTTACATATAACCATGTCGCAGTGCTGCAAAAAGAAAGAGAAATCATACCAGACCCCTAAACCAATGTTGGCTTGCATTCCAGTTCCTTCTTCGCTCTTCCTCAAGGACAAGGTCAACTCTACTATACAGCTGGACCTCCGTTTCTTCACAATAGAGCAATTCTCCAACCAAGTGTTGGAGATTTGTTCTATCATGAAGGACAGTGTTTCTCAACCATGGCAACTTGAAGATGTGTTGACTTCAGCTCCCAGAATTCCCCAGCCAGCATGGACATGTGTGAAGACCCAGCTCTCTGGAAAAGGCTCTAAAAAGCTGGGAAAGATGGACAGAAGGGAAGAGAAGAAGAGAATGTCCAACAGCAAGGTGGAGGGTCTCAGATGTAGTGGTTTCTGACTCCCAGAAAGCTGGCTAGAGAATTCTGGGAGTTGAAGTCCACACATTTTCAAGTTGCCAAGACTAAGAAACACGGACTTAGAAATCCCGCCACCGGCTTCAAATGAAGGGAATTCCAGTCCCCAACGCAAATGGAGATGCTGGCAAATTGAAGAAGGTTGTTAAAGGTCAAATCTAACTTCCTGCAAAGCTATCGTGCAAACCAGCGTCTGCATTTCCTGCGTTGGATGTAGAGAGCACATCTTTCTCCTTCTGGCCTGGCCACTTTTTACAGAGGCACGATTGAGAGCGTTTTAACAAACTGCATCACTGTTTGGTTTGGTGGCAGCAGAACTTGAGATAGAAAGTCCATACAGAGAGTGGTGAGGACAGCAGAGAAGATTATAGGAAGCTCGCTTCCTTTTATTCAGGATGCTGCTTATAAGCACTATGTGCTTAGAGCTCAAAGCATTGTTAGGGACCCCACATATTCACAGTCTTTTCTATTGCTCCCCTCTGGGAGAAGGTTTTGAAATATTTCTACCAGGATTACCTGATTCTGTAACCGCTTTGTTCCCTGTGCCATCCGTCTGGTAAACTCGCAAGATTTGTTTTTCTCACCATGTTACATGTATACATCCAAAATAGACTGTGTTGTTTCTCTGTGTCGTATAATATATGTGGGTATATGCATAATTTTGTATTCATTCATTTATTTAGTCATGTTTGAGCCAAAAAATTGAGGCCTTTGAACTCTGGTGCTGGAGAAGACTCCTGCGAGTCCCTTGGACTGCAAGGCGATCCAACCGGTCAGTCCTAGAGGAGATCAACCCTGACTGCTCTTTAGGAGGCCAGATCCTGAAGATGAAACTCAAATGCTTTGGCCACCTAATGAGAAAGGAGGACTCCCTGGAGAAGAGCCGAATGCTGGGAACGATGGAGGGCAAAAGAAGAAGGGGACGGCAGAGAACGAGGTGGCTGGATGGAGTCACTGAAGCAGTCGGCGTGAGCTTAAATGGACTCCAGAGGATGGTAGAGGACAGGAAGACTTGGAGGAATGTTGTTCAGGGGGTCGCGATGGGTTGGACACGACTTCGCAACTAACAACAACAAATGTACTATATATTGGAGGTGGTGACCCTTTTGACAGTTGCATGCAATGAAGTTTCATTTTAATGTATGTCATTAGTCTACATTCAAAGTGACAATAAAGTCGACATTAAGCTCTATCAATTTTCTTACTTTTGACTTTGTGGGTTGTAGACCCTAGCTACTATGGTGTATAAACAATGCATTATAACTGGGATCTCCACATGGATGTTGATCTTGCTTACTTCCACAAATATCAACCCAACTCCAGACTGAATCTGAACATCATGCTCCGATAACTGACTTGGTACACACCAAACACCGTAGAACTTGGGGGACAAACTCACAACAGCTAAGTTCACACATCTGGCTAAACTAAAAGAATATTGCTGCTTGGTGCAATGTTTCTTCTATGGGTAGTCCTTGACTTATGGCCACAACTGAGTCCAACTTTTGTGTTGCTAAGCAAGACTGTTGTTAAGTGAATTTTGACCCATTTTATGACCCTTATTGCCACCGTTGTTCAACGAATCACTGCCGTTGTTAAGTTAGTAACATGGTTGTTAAGTGAACTTGGCTTCCCCACTGACTTTGGTCATTAGAAGGTCACAAAAGGGGATCACAGATGCCAAGCATCTGAATTTTGATAATAGGTCGTAAGGTCATAGGTCATAAGGTCATAGGTCATAAGGTCATAGGTGCTACAATGGTCGTAAGTGTGAAAGATGGCCATAAATTACTTTTTTCAATGCTGTTGTAACTTCAAATAGTCACTAAACGAGTCGAGAACTACCTGTACCAAATTTATGGTCAGGACAGGACCTTCTCAAGAAGATAACTGGCTTCCCTTGTAGACCGGCCCTTTTCATGATGGTTAGATGGTAGGTTAGATTAGTGTACCTGACTAACATAGCAGGCATGTGAGAAACCGTTTTCGGTCAGCCGCTGAATTTCTCCGGGGTTCTCGTAGCTAACGACGTATAAGTGGTGTTCCAAGGGAGAATCTCTTGTACCTTCAAAATATACCAGTTGGTTAACTTCATCTACCCGGATCTGATTCAAAAACAGAAGCAAAAAACAGAATTGACCCACATTTCTACCCAAGCAGCCATGCCAGTTTTAGCTTTACTGTCTGACAAGGAAGTTAATGCAGAATTACCTATTGCAGGGGGGTCTCCAACCCTCACAACTTTAAGCCTGGCAGATTTCAACTCTGGGAGTTGAAGTCCTCCAGGCTTAAAGTTGCCAAGATTGGAAACCCCTGACCTAGTGCTACAAAATCCTCCACATGACTCTCCGAAGCCATTTTTGTCTGAAATGGTATAGGGCAGGGGGTGGGTTCTACTTATCTTTGCAATGGGACCGCGCGCATGCGCAGAAGCTTCCTGATGACATCTGGGTCAGTGGGCGGAGCCTCCTGCCGGTTTTACTACCGGTTCATGCGAACTGGTCTAAACCGGGGGCAACCCATCACTGGAATAGGGTCTCCTGCTTGATCAGGGGGTTGGACTGGATGACCTATTAAAATACTGTTTGGAAATGAGCATCCTAGAGTTCACCTGTAGGGTGATAGGAAGGGAGGGAGGGAGGGAGGGAGGGAGGGAGGGAAGGAAGGAAGGAAGGAAGGAAGGAAGGAAGGAAGGAAGGAAGGAATAATGAGTTGGAAGGGACCTTGGAGGTCTTCTAGTCTAACCCCCTGCTCAAACAGGAGATCCTATACCACTCCAGACAAGTGATTGTCCAGTCTCTTCTTAAAAGCCCCCAGTGATGGAGCACCCACAAATTTCTGAAGGCAAGCGGTTCCACTGGTTTGTTGTGATTCCGACCCCTGAGGCCAACTTATCGGAGGGAGAAGGCTCCGAACATGAAGGAGAGGAGTTGGCCAGGCCTCCCTCTCCAGGTCCCTCCTCTCTGGCAATGTCTCAGGTGTCTCCCGAAGGAGAAGAGATTGGCCAGGAGCCAGGTATCTCCTCGCAGTCGAACAGTGACGGAGATAAGTCTTGGCTGGATCCACGCCAGCGTCGGAGAGACAAGCGCACGCAGCAGAAAAGGAGGCGTGCCAGAGATTAAGATGAGTCACTGGACCACACCCCACAGGAGATAAAAGGGGGTGAGGTGGCCATTCAGACTCTGTGATGGACAAAACTAAACTACTAGCGAGTCACATTGTATCTTTGGAAAGAACGTTAACTGCCTTGGATTTAATACGGACTGGACTTGACAATTCTTGAACTGTGTGTATCTTGTTTGGGTTTATCTGACGAAGGAACAACCCCTCCCTTTATGAGTAAAGTTCTTGGCAAGCAGCTACTGGGTTGCTGCCAATCCTCTTATCGAAAGAATTTGTTGTCTGCCAGTTTTATTTAATCCCTGGCTGTCTGTTTGTGTGCGTGTGTGAGACGGGGACAGAACATGGTTAATTGTTCTGTCAGGAAATAAATTTCTCCTTAGTTGCTTCCCTCCTTGATTAGTTTCTATCCATCGCTTCTTGTCTTGCCTTCTGGTACTTTGGGGAAAAAAAAAAAGACCTCCAGGGAGATTAGGTGGCTCAGTGGCTAAGACACTGAGCTTGTTGATCAGAAAGGTCGGCAGTTCGGTGGTTCAAATCCCTAGTACAGGTCTCCTGCGTGAGTAGGGGGTTGGATTAGATGACCTCCAAAGTCCCTTCCAACTCTGTTACTGTTACTGTCTCTTCCAACTCTGTTATTCTGTTAAGCCGGAGCCACCACAACATATTTAACAAACGAAATTGAAAACCAAAACCCAGCATTGAAACTGAGCTTAGCTCCTTGTACAAAGGAGGCTACTATGAGGTTTGTCAGTGAGCTGGTGGGGCGCATGGGTGAACACAGCTAGGGTGAGAGAATGGACTGGACTGTCTAAATTCATGAGGGCTGGTTGGTGATCCATATGGTCCCATCTTTATTTCAAAAAACCTGTAGAAGGACTGACAGAGCCAGGGAGAGAGGTAAAAAGAGGGATCAGCCTAGAATCATTAAAAAGGTAAAGGTTCCCCTCGCACAAATGTGCTAGTCATTCCTGACTCTAGGGGGCGGTGCTCATCTCCGTTTCAAAGCCGAAGAGCCAGCGCTGTCCGAAGACGTCTCCGTGGTCATGTGGCTGGCATGACTATACGCCAGAGGCGCACGGAATGCTGTTCCCTTCCCACCAAAGGTGGTCCCTATTTTTCTACTTGCATTTTTTACGTGCTTTCGAACTGCTAGGTTGGCAGAAGCTGGGACAAGTCACGGGAGCTGCTCACCCCATTACACAGCACTAGGGATTCGAACTACTGAACTGACGACCTTTTGATCGACAAACTCAGCGTCTTAGCCACTGAGCCACCACATCCCTATCTAGAATCATTACGTATCCATAAACAAATTAAGTCCAGCCCTCCCGGGATCACCACTGAACCTTACCTAGCTCTAACCGAATGCTGCCTGTTCCTTTGCAAAAAGTTTAGCAATAAATCAGTTAAATTGCTCCAAAAGAGACAGGCCTTCACACAGGAAACCAAGAAGGGTATAGCTGCTATTCAGGAAGTCCTCACTAAATGACCACTATTGAGCCTGGAATTTGGGTTTTGCGCCTGGCAAAAAACCAGATATATCTAACAGCCATGTGGCTATGGGACACGTAAGATACCACAATAATCTCATGCAAACGATGAATGGTTTAAAAGTCCAGTTGAATGTTATGAATTGAAGAAAAGGGAGACCAAACAGCTTACGTTTGAGCTGTGTCGGCCAAGCACTTCCCATTCTCCACTTTGTAAAATACTATTGATTAAATTTGAAAACAAGAGAAGGAAAAGATCTATTCCATGAGGATTAACTCAAGGGAGAGATTTGCATTTTCTCCCTTTAGGCATTTTTTTAAAAAAAATGAAATAATATAGAGGTTTCTCTTAATATGAATTACAATAAAAATTAATGAGTTAACAGAAGCATATATTATTCCCCACAACAAAAAGAAGCAGAGATGATTAAATTGATTCTTTTATCCAAAGAAGAGAAGAGATCTAACCTTATTTCTATTTTGAAATGGCTTCCGGATTTTTTTTTATTATTATTTGATTTATATGCTGCCCTTCTCCGGAGACTCAGGGCGGTTTACAATGCGCTAAGCAATAGCCTTCATACTTTCGTATATTTATACAAAGTCAGCTTATTGCCCCCACAATCTGGGTCCTCATTTTACCCACCTTAGAAAGGATGGAAGGCTGAGTCAACCTTGAGCCTGGTGAGATTTGAACTTGCAGTAATTGCAGGCAGCTGATGTTAATAACAGTGCTTTAGTCTACTGCACCACCAGGCTCTTGCAATGAAAAATAAATGAAACTTTGATTTTGTTTTTGCCAATGAGACAGATTTGTTGTTAAAGAAATGGCTTGTACATACTGTTGTGTAAAAGTAAAAAGTTGCGGTTGTAATGTTATCTTCTACTATGCTAAAGAGAGTCGGAAGTTAGTGCCTTTCTCTTTACACCATTTCTTTTTCTCTACCTCCCCTCCCTAGTTTTCCTTTACTTTTTTGAATTTCTCTTTGTATTTTATATTTTGATAAACCACTAAAAAGTTTCAAAAATTCATCAACTGAAGAAAAGGGAGATCAAGCAGCTTACGTTTGAGCCGTGCCGGCCAAGCACTTCCCATTCTCCACTGGTGAGGGGCAGCTCTTCTTTGACAAGACATAAGAAGTCACCTACAAGGAGATCAAAGTTACGGGAGTCCATCGGTGCTCTTCCCCAGCTCAACTAAGCAACATCATTTCTGAATGTAGAAGAAATTGGAAGACCATGCAAATGTCTATGGAGATTCTCAGTCATCCAAGGTCCTGGTTGTGCCAAAGGTGCTTTTTCAAGAGGCACCTGGACTTCCTGGTTTTTCTTTGAAGACGATTCACTTCTCATCCAAGAAGCTTCTTCAGTCTGACTTGGATGGTGGGGAATGGAAGGATTTATGCTCCTTGCGTTCATCTGGTTGTTAGCACTCTTTCAAAAGTTTGAAAGAAGAGTCAAGGAGGCCATCTATGTTAAGACTGAACAGCCCTCTCTCAACAGAGGGATACGACATCATCTATCTCCAATCTACAACACAGTCCTTTTAATAGTTCCAAGAAGTCTCCACACCAGGGGTGGGTTCTAAATTTTTTTTACTACCGGTTCTGTGGGTGTGGCTTATTTTGTGGGCGTGGCTTGTTGGTCATGTGACAATTCTTTAGGATTTAGCAGAGGTACTGCTCTACCAGGCTTTTAACTGCTTGCAGAGCTGTACCAGTCTACCCATTTCTTTTTTGCAGGCACTGATCGACTCATGTATTTTTGCAGGCACCGGTCTACTCATTTGTTTTCTTTTAACACTGATCAGCTGTAGGGCGGCCCTTTGAAGCCCCGCGGCAAGAGTTTAAACAGTTTTTTTTCCCTCTAGCCATCAGCTGGGATTCAGAAGGCAGCAATAGATTGGGGGTGGGGCCAAATAAAAGGTAAGAATAACGTGGGGGGGCGCGGGGGGTAGGGGGGCACGGGAGGGCGGGGGGCAAAACCAGTTCGGTGACATCATATCGTCACCGCTACCAGCTCGAGAGAACCGGGCCGAACCGGGAGGAACCCACCACTGCTCCACACCCATTTGCACCACTCAGGTGACCCTGAGGACACAGATAAACCTCCAAGTGCTTCAACGACCCTCTGAAACAGAGGCCCTCAATCTTGGCAGCTTTAAGACTTGTGGACTTCAACTCCCAGAATTCTCCAGCCATCTATGCTGGCTGGAGAATTCTGGGAGTTGAAGTCCACAAGTCTTAAAGCTGCCAAGTTTGAGGACCTCTGCTCTAAAAGGATGCAAATGACCAGCAGTCTGCAAGGAGGGTCAATCCTTCCATTCCCCACCATCCAAACAGAGCTGAAGAAGCTTCTTGGATGAGAAGCGAAACATCTTCCAAGAAAAACCAGAAAGTCCAGTTGTTTCTTGAAAACAAGCATCTTTAGAAACACCGTGCAAGTTACTTCTTATGCCGATAAAACATTTGGCAGTTAGCCAGACAGGGCATCGAAGGAAATTGCTCTATCTTCAGAAAAGAGACAGGCCTCCACTTCACACCTATATAGTCTTGCTGCCTTACAGGTAGTCCTCCATTAACAACCACTATCGAGCCCAGAATTTTGGGTGTAAGTTATTGCAGCCGTTAAGCGGGTCACCATGTGACATGACTCACTTTTTTCAGTGCCACTGTAACTTCGAACGGTCAGTAAACAAAGGGGTTGTAAGTTGAGGACTACCTGTACTGAATTTGAGACCTTCTGCAGGCACACCTAACTTCTTCCATTTATTAAGACACAGAAGCAAAACGGGTTACTTGGAGATGGAAGTCCCCCTGAAGATCGTCTGTATTCGCTCTCTTTCAAAACGGTGGAGATTTTGTACAGATGTCGGAACCCCGTTTTGCACTCGGAAGCGAAGATAAATTCTATCACGTCCTTGTGAGTTTGGGGGAAAACATGGAAGATATCATGGATCTGCGGAAATAAAGAAGAGCTGCAAGTCAAAATAAAGACTAGGAAAATTAGGACGATTAGTTCAAACTGGTAAAAAAAATCTCCTTTATAGAATAAAATAGACTTCTTTATTGGCCAGGTGTGATTGGACACACAAGGAATTTGTCTTTGGTGCATAAGCTCTCAGTGTACATAAAAAAGAAATACATTCATCAAGAATCATAAGATACAACTTGATAGTCATAGGATACTAAATAAGCAATCAAATCATACTAGGAAACGAAATAAAACAATATAAATTGTAAAGATACAAGCAACAATACCCTGTTGCTTGTATCTTTACGATTTATATTGTTTTATTTCGTTTCCTAGTATGATTTGATTGGTCAACTGGTAAAGGAAATCTCATTTACTTATAACTGTCTACTTAATGATTATTCAAATTTATGACAGACCTCCCCAAGGCCATTTATGACCTGAGTTTGAAGTTCTGATGACCTGTAGCCCCCAAATGTTTTCAAGGAATCCCATTTTAGGTGCTAGGCAATCTGCCTACATTTGCGACCATTTCCAAAGTGATATGACCACAATTTATTATGCTTCTTGAAGGAAAGCAGTTTTTACTTCCAGTTTCTGGCAAAAAACACTCAGGGTGGACAACCTATTCACTTAATGACTTTGACATTGACTTCATGACACCCCCTCCTGCAAAAAGTTATACAGTTGAGTCTTATCATGTATGGACCTGCTTAATAATTAGCAGAATTTACAACCATAATTCCAGGGTGGTAAATCGAGGATTATCTATATTTGTTCAACAGCTAACTACATATAAAACAAAGTGTATATCCAAACAAAATTCGACCCAATTGGCTTTCATGCCCAAGGCAGTACTAGAACTCACAGTCTCCTGATGATTGGCCCAAAGTCACCCAGCTGGCTTTCATCCCTAAAGTGGGACTAGAACTCACAATCTCCCAGTTTTTAGCCTGGTGTTTTCACCACTAAACCAAAGTAGCTCTCTCTACTTGACTAACAATGTAGACTTTACAAAGTCCTGTTCTGACCCAGCTCCCGAAACACAACAAACCCTCTGTAATTGATCAATGATTCCTTTATAAGGAGCGCCAGCAGCCCCGGCAAAAAGTCTCTCTCTCACAGCTGGCTAACAAGTCTGTCCGGCAGGGAGATGAATAGTTGTCTACCACACCTATTCATCTCCACTCTGCTGCCTTTTATCCCCAGAGCTAGGGTGGGGTTTTGCTAGCAGCAATGGCTCTTCTGTCCCAAGGACAGGCCCATAGATTTCCACTGCTCTCCTCTCCTCTGCCTTCTGCATATCAGGCACTGGACCCAGCTGTTCCTCCTTTTCCTCATCAGCCACCTCCAGACCTGGGGGCTGTTGACTCTCCATCTGAGGGCTGATGGACAGCCCAGGCTCTGCCCCTGTCTCTCTCTCTGACAGCAGTCAAAGTAACAAGCAAGGAAAAAGCCATAAATCAATCATCATCCTGCTACCAGGTGTCAGGGTGCTAATTAATCCCATTCTGTTTTTGGGTAATCGCACCTTGATTTAGAGACGTGGATCGAGACTTTTCCCTTGAAGCATACTTTTGCAAGAAAATAAACCCCGAAGATATATTTTTCTAAGAAAAAACTCATTTATTTGTTATAAAGAAAATAAAACATCTCACTATCTAAATAATTACATTTTGGCAACGTCCCTGCCGGCCACCTCTCTGCAGCCGGACCTCTTGGCAGGAGAACAAAGAAAAGTAGAAAGGAAGACGTGAAGGAATACGGACATGTGTAGTTAGCTTACTGATAAGAAACTTGGCAAGCTACGGAAAATCTGAATGTCCAAAAATATGAGCTCATCTGGTAAATACAAAAACGCAGTGACACATTTCCTCTTCCCCCACGGAGCTCTCAGATTGCCTTGATGCTGATCCTGACTCTCATGCCTCCTCATCTGATTCAGCTGTTGGAGAGGCCAGCGGCCAACAGGCCACAAGAAGTCCCTTCTATTTCTGTCAATTCAGCTCCTGGGCTCTGCCTAATCTAACCAATTCTGCCTGTTTATTGAAAACGTTTTCTTGTCAAACTTCATTAGCTGATTGTTTTTCCCCTCTGTCTCTCTGGACCCGTGACATCCCAACAATTCCATCCAAAGCTAGAAAACTTCAGCAGGCCTACCCTGAAGGAATACATCCTTACGTTTATCCAGATGTCTGTTGTTTCTTCGTAAACAATCAAGGGGGTAACAGACTCAGGCACGACATCGATTAATTTCTGTCTCTCCATGGCATCGTCTTCCACAGGGATAAATAAGGCCGAGGGAAGCAAAGCAATCTGCAACCGGGTTTGAGAACGATCAAGCAGGATGGCCCACGCGCTAAGCAGAAAGGAGGGCAAATCAGAAAATAGTGCTTAGATGGTGCTACCACCATTACAATATTATTGATTGATTGATTGATTGATTGGATTTATATGCCGCCCTTCTCCCGAAGGACTCAGGGCGGCTCACAACAATAAAAAACAGAGAATACAAAAGTTAAAAGATACTTGACGTATTACTTGACGTTTTATCTCCTGGAGCTGAACTGATGGATAAGGAAAATCCTGAAGTAGGAATTAGAATAGAATAGAATAACAGAGTTGGAAGGGACCTTGGAGGTCTTCTAGTCCAACCCCCTGCCCAGGCAGGAAACCCTACACTACTTCAGACAAATGGTTATCCAACATCTTCTTAAAAACTTCCAGTGTTGGAGCATCCACAACTTCTGCAGGCAAGTTGTTCTACTTATTAATTGTTCTAACTGTCAGGAAATTTCTCCTTAGTTCTAAGTTGCTTCTCTCCTTGATAAGTTTCCACCCATTGCTTCTTGTCCTGCCCTCAGGTGCTTTAGAGAATAGCTTGACTCCCTCTTCTTTGTGGCAACCTCTGAGATATTGGAAGACTGCTATCATGTCTCCCCTAGTCCTTCTCTTCATTAAACTAGACATACCCAGTTCCTGCAACCATTCTTCCTATGTTTTAGCCTCCAGTCCCCTAATCATCTTTGTTGCTCTTCCCTGCACTCTTTCTAGAGTCTAAGTTAAGCGGCTTCAATGACTGGAGGTATTCAAGAAAAGACTGGACAGCCAGGGCTGGGCTGAGGATTCTCGCACTGGGTTTAAGGGTGGACTAGAAGTTCTCTAGGCTCTTTTACAACCCGAGGTTGCTATGAACCACCAGGGCTCAGAACAGCCCAGTCCAAAGCTGAGCAAATATAAGGAAATATAAAATACGTACTATTTTCCCTCTCGTGTCCATCCTGCTCTGGCGATATATTCTACTCCATCGAATAAGATTTCGAAGGGTTGGACCAGTTCTTTGTCAACAGCACCCACAATCTTCAGGGAAGATGGGAAAAACACCAGTTAGAAAAACTACTAATACCTTTCTCCAAAATATATTAAGAGGCATGGATGAAAAACGAATGAAAAATAAATTCTGGATAAATAATAGAACTTGGTCATAATCTCTTTCCAGGAACCTTCACAGGTTTCCTAGTTTGTAAACTCTTAACTTTCTCCCTTTATGTTATTTTCAATCTTTTGGGCAGGAATGGTCAGTAACAAAGCCCATAATCTTTTTTTTTTTTTTGAATATACTTTATTGATTTTAAAATTTTTTAAAAAAACATCAGATCTCTGTTGACATCTGAGGTGTCGTGTAATTACATATTTACATTATATACATTATATACACATCAAATACATTCGAATCTACCATTACTGAAAATAGACGTAACCTTACAATCTCATTCTATTATTCCACCATTTGTACCACCTTTCCCATACTGCATTGAATTTTGAGTTCACATCATTATTAAGATCACTTGTTAATTTTGCCATTTCTACGCATTCTAAAATTTTGTTTATTATTGTTACCTCTGGAGGGGTTAGTTTGTCCTTCCAGTATTTTGCAAAAATTAGCCTGGCCGCTGTTATAACATGTATTATAAGATGTATCTTATCTTTAGAAAATCCATCTCCAATCATTCCTAATAAAAAGATTTCAGGGGATAATTCTAGCGACACAATCTGCTATTTTCAAACAGGAAACATAGAAAACCTTGAGTGTTTTAACCCTAAATTTGGTATAATGTTAAGAACCACTTAGAAGGGAGGAAGAAAGAGAAGAAGAGAAGAAAGGAGAAAGAAGGGAAGGGAAGGAGAAAGAAGGGAAGGAAAAAGGAAGGAAGGAAGGGAAGGAAAAAGAAGGGAAGGAAAAAGGAAGGAAAAAGAAAGGGAAGGAAGGGAAGCAGAAAGAAGGGAAGGAAAAATAAGGAAGGGAAGGAAAAAGAAGGGAAGGAAAAAGGAAGGAAAAAGAAAGGAAGGAAGGGAAGCAGAAAGAAGGGAAGGGAAGGAAGGAAAAAGGAAGGAAGGGAAGCAGAAAGAAGGGAAGGAAAAAGAAGGGAAGGGAAGGAAAAAGAAGGGAAGGAAAAAGGGAAGGAAGGAAAAAGAAGGGAAGGAAAAAGAAAGAAGGGAAGGGAAGGGAAAAGAAAGGAGGGAAGGGAAGGGAAGTTCTTGTCTTACCTGCAAATGCAATGACCTTCTATAACACACGTTTCAAATTTGGCAACTTGAGGATCTTTGGACTTCAACTCCCAGAATTCCCCAGCCAGCATATATGGACTGGCTGGGGAATTCTGGGAGCTGAAGTCCACATATCTTCAAATTGCCAAGTTTGAAAAACACTTTTATAACAGTTCGACACGAGTGCCTCACCCACTCTAACCAACTTTTAATCTCCAAACGGTTCCTGATCTTGTCTTGTAACAAACCTCTTCCTTCTCATCCATTACCCGACCAAGTGGCTGGGCATGTTTTTCAAAGTGACCCATAACTCGGCTTGTCCCATAACATCACCACAAACTACCCCATAAACCAGAGTGGCTTGTTCATGTTAAGTCATCAGCCCCAACTCTTTGGACTTGTGCAACGTGCGGAGGCCAAATCAACCATGTTGTGGCTTTGTGAAATGTGGACCAAACTATGGTTTACAGTGAGGTGCTTTGTGGCTCAGGACACTACGGTTGATTCAATGCACCACGATTCAAACAATACAAGCCATCATATTTTAGACATTTATTCGAGACATTAAAAAAACGGAGCAGGCTTACTGTGCCATCAGATGCAATGGTTATTTCAGATAACTTGAAAGTGACTTTGGGATTTGCAGTGCCTAGAAGAGAAAAATAAAATAAAATTAAGAGTTACAGAGGAATTAAAGGCTCCTGATTGTTCTCCAAGATCAGTTGGTACCCAGATCCTGATGCTTAGGGTTGTGTTTCTCTACCTCAAGCCACTTCAAGATGTGTGGACTTCAACTCCCAGAATTCTCCAGGCAGCTGGAGAATTCTGGGAATTGAAATCCACAGATCTTGAAGTGGTTGAGAAACACTGTTTTAGGGCAGGTGTCACCAACCTTTCAGACTTCAGGGACCACTAAATTCATAATTTTAAATCCCGCGGACCACTAATATGATCTGCCTAATGACTGGCTGGGTGAGGGTGGCTAGGTGGTCATGTGACTGGGTGGGTGTGGCCAATTCCTCACCTGCCCGCCTGGGCTCCTTAGGGCCCCAACAGGAAGCAGTTGTTGGAGCTAAGCAGCCACCAGGAGAAAGAGTTGGCAAAACAGCTCAGTTCAAATTGGATCTGACTGAGAAAGGGGCTCAGCAGAAGCACCTCACTGAGGACTAGGAGCATAGGCTTTCCAAGCAGAGGGAAGACCTGTGGGAGTGCAAGGCCACGTACCGGCACCTGCAGGCTCAGCGGGCTGAGATGGTCAGCCAGTTCCAGGCCATGATGCAGTCCCACTGGAACAAGGTCCTCCAGCTCTTTGCCACCAGCAGCGCTTCCCTCCAGCCTTCGCCCAAAGCCCCACACCAGGAGGCTGAAGCAGACCCCAAATCAGAATTTCTGCCCCCCTCCAGCCCACACAAAAAGACCTCAAAGGGGGAGACTCTCTGCAGCAACACAAACGTTCATTGCATGTATCCGTCCCAGGGGCCATAATTTGAGGACCCCGATTTAGTGCAATATTAGAAATGCAAATAATTTTCCTGCGGACCACCAAAATTTTCTGCGGACCACCAAAATTTATCCAGTGGTGACCACTGCTTTAGGGCATCACTGGGTCCCTTCTGGAATATCTCACCAGGCTCTCTCACCTGTCTTGGGATACCGAAAAGAATCCGTCCTTCGGGTTTCCAACATAGGGGATGTGACATGAATAACTTCCACCTCCGACTCGTCGTTTTCTTCATACAGAATTCTAAGGATCTTTCCTCCACCAAGAGCTACCAAGAGCGAAACCAGAGAAAGGCCAATGTAATAATAATAATAACAGTAACAGAGTTGGAAGGGACCTTGGAGGTCATCTAGTCCAACCCCCTGCTCACACAGGAAACCTATACTAGGGATTTGAACCGCCGAACTGCTGACCTTTCTGATCGACAAGCTCAGCGTCTTAGCCACTGAGCCACCTAGCAAGGACAATGTATTGACTTCTCCCCAATAGCTGCCTGACCTCAGATTCTATCTGATGATTCACCTTCTAAGAGACAACCCAACTTAGCTTTAGTAAAATGTACTTTTGCTAATCATGAGTTCGAGAGCCTTTCTCTTCTAATAGGCCAACGTGGCAGGGCTGACACCAGGGAAGTTAAGTAAACTTCTCGAGCTGCCCACCGTGATTACTTACTTGGCTCAGCTAGCGGACACCACCAATAGCCCGTGTATCTGTCAAACTCCTCCTGTAGCACAAAGGTAGCGACACCAGCCGACTTGGGATCCTCTTCAACGTTGGCAAGTTCTGTGCAGGCAACATACGAGGCAAAAGGAAGAAGATAAACGACGGTTGCAATCTGCAAAATGTTCATTATGAGTCGTGGTGGCGCAGTGGTTAGAGTGCAGTACTGCAGGCTACTTCTGCTGACCGCCAGCTGACTGCAATTTGGCAGTTCAAATCTCACCAGGCTCAAGGTTGATTGAGCCTTCCCTCCTTCCGAGGTGGGTAAAAGGAGGACCCAGATTGTTGATGGCAAGAGGCTGACTATGTAAATCACTTAGAGAGAGCTGTAAAGCACTGTAAAGCAGTATATACCGTGTTTCCCCGAAAATAAGACCCTGTCTTATATTTTTTGAACCCTGAAATAAGCGCTTGGCCTTATTGCCATGCGCTCAAAAGCCCGATTGGGCTTATTATCAGTGGAGGTCTTATTTTGGGGGAAACAGGGTAGATGATAGATAGATAGATGATAGATAGATAGATGGATGGATGGATGGATGGATGGATGGATAGATAGATAGATAGATAGATGATAGATAGATAGATAGATAGATAGATAGATAGATAGATAGATACCATGTTACCCTGAAAATAAGACTCTGTCTTATATTTTTCTGAACCCTGAAACGCTTGGCCTTATTGCCATGCACTCAAAAGCCCAATTGGGCTTATTATCAGGGGATGTCTTATTTTGGGGAAAACAGGGTAGATGATAGATAGATAGATGATAGATAGATAGATAGATAGATAGATAGATAGATAGATAGATAATAGATAGATAGATAGATGGATGGATAGATAGATAGATAGACAGATAGATGATAGGTAGGTAGGTAGGTAGGTAGGTAGATAGATAGATAGATAGATAGATAGATAGATAGATAGATATGGATGGATGGATAGATATAGTGGATAGATACTGTAGATAGATAGATGAGAGAGAGAGAGAGAGAGATGAACGGATGGATAGATAGATGATAGATGATAGATGGATGGATGGATAGATAGATAGATAGATAGATAGATAGATAGATAGATAGATAGATAGATATGGATGGATGGATAGATATAGTGGATAGATACTGTAGATAGATAGATGAGAGAGAGAGAGAGAGAGATGAACGGATGGATAGATAGATAGATGATAGATGATAGATGGATGGATAGATAGATAGATAGATAGATAGATAGATAGATGATAGATAGATAGATAGATAGATAGATAGATAGATAGATAGATAGATAGATACCATGTTACCCTGAAAATAAGACTCTGTCTTATATTTTTCTGAACCCTGAAACGCTTGGCCTTATTGCCATGCACTCAAAAGCCCAATTGGGCTTATTATCAGGGATGTCTTATTTTGGGGAAAACAGGGTAGATGATAGATAGATAGATGATAGATAGATAGATAGATAGATAGATAGATAGATAGATAGATAATAGATAGATAGATAGATGGATGGATAGATAGATAGATAGACAGATAGATGATAGGTAGGTAGGTAGGTAGGTAGGTAGATAGATAGATAGATAGATAGATAGATAGATAGATAGATATGGATGGATGGATAGATATAGTGGATAGATACTGTAGATAGATAGATGAGAGAGAGAGAGAGAGAGATGAACGGATGGATAGATAGATAGATAGATAGATAGATAGATACCGTGTTTCCCTGAAAATAAGACCCTGTCTTATATTTTTCTGAACCCTAAAATAAGTGCTTGGCCTTATTGCCATGCACTCAAAAGCCCAATTGGGCTTATTATCAGGGGATGTCTTATTTTGGGGAAAACAGGGTAAGTCTAAGCGTTATTGCTCTCTATGTCTTATCTTTCTGTCTCTCACTTGTCTGTCTGTCTGTCTGTCTGTCTACCTATCATCTATCTATCCTTCACTTCGAAAGGTGAGACATGCCCAATTCTCTCAATCGTTCATCTTTCGGTTTAGCCTCCAGTTAATCTTTGTTGCTGTGGTGGTGCAGTGGTGAGAATGCAGTATTGTAGGTTAATTCTGCTGACTGCCTGTCGCCAGCAGTTCGG
The DNA here is from genome assembly GCF_029531705.1 of Pantherophis guttatus. The sequence goes on along the minus strand of NW_026844064.1, from coordinate 46,358,351 downwards.
CAGTTCGATCCTGACTGGCTGAAGGTTGACTCAGCCTTCCATCCTTCCGAGGTCGGTAAAATGAGGATCCAGATTGTTGGGGCAGCAATATGCTGACTCTGTAAACCGCTTAGAGAGGGCTGTAAAGCAGTGTGGAGTGGTATATAAATCTAAATGCTACTGCTATTATGCTGCCCAGAATTGCTAAGACTCCCTAGGAAAGGAATGCATTTATTCTCTGCATCCTGAAGTTTTGTAACATGGAACTAGGAGGCTCAAGCATTTCCTTTTTTTATGGACCCAACGTCAAGTAGTCCTCGAATTACGACTAAAATTGGGACCACTGCTTTTCCACTGCTAAGCAAGGTGGCTGTTAAGTGATGGATCGGGCGATCCGATAGCGATTGTGGCAGGTGGTTCGGAGAACTGGTAGCGATGGTGGCACGAGGCTCTGCCCACCAAGGTTGCTTCCTGCTTTTAAAAGGTAAAAAAAAAAGGCTGACGATCGCGCGCCACAGCTGTGATTGTCAGAGCCTTTTTTTTACCTTTTAAAAGCATTTTTTTACAACCTATTTGCCCGAATAGGTTGTAAAAAAATGCTTTAAAAAAGTAAAAGTAAAAAGTAAAAAAGTAAAAAAAAAAAGTTGGCCACGCCCACCCAGTCACATTACCCCACATTACACCAAACCACGTTACAAATTTGTAGTAACAAATTTTACATTTCACCACTGCTCTACACACACTCACATACACGATCACGCAATCACATATTAGCAACTGGATGGTATTTACGATTGTGGACATGCAACTGTGTTTTACAAGCATTTTGCTGAAAACCAACATTTACGACCGCTGGAAAAAAAAAGGCCGTAAAATCAGATCGGTCATCTGGGTGACCAATTTATGACTACCATGACTTAAGACGATGATTTGCAGGCTCTATTACGGTTGTAAGCCAAGGACAACCTGTAACTGAGTTTAAATTTTAATTAATATACAACACACTGGTAGTTCAAAGGTACCACATTGAAGAGCTCAGGCTGGGAACTCCCAAAAACACATTTCAGAGAAGGAAAGCCCAATCCTGATTCAAAATCAGAATGAAACTAATCAGGGACAAGAAAATAAATCATGGTTTGGTCTAATCGGTTCCCGTTAATAATTCTGCAGATATCTGGCTTTTTGGGGGGGAAGAGTTTGGTTCAGCGGTGAAATCCGGCTGGATTTATCCAGCTCGCGCAAACCGGTAGCACCGACGGTGGGAGGCTCCGCCCACCTGCCGGAACATCATTACGTTCCGTTTTTGACCCTCTGAGCATGCGCAGAAGAGACGTGCGTCCTCACACTCCCGAACCGGTAGCAAAGGTGAGTGCATTTCACCACTGGTTTGGTTTATCCACTATGCTAATCCAAAATATCATTCATTTCTGCACATCCAGTCAACTCTACTTTATTCAATAAACTATCATTCAACAAACCATGGGTCAGCCAGCATCACCTTTATGTACAAAGGTTAACCTCCGCTCTTCTTTGGTTGCCAGATTGGAGATCCAGATGTCGTTGCTGTGAATAAAGGCAATCCAGTTGGGGTCTGCGGGGCAGATCTTCGGATCCATCCGAATATTTGGGCAAGTGGTCTCAACCAGATTGGGCTGCAAAGGTTGTTGCTGTAATGGTAAAAGAATATGGAAAGGACTCTTTTGAAGCACGTACTTGCCTCCCCAGGACTACTGAGTGAAATTGTTGTGGAAATAGGGAATTAAAGAAACATCCCTTTTAGGGCAGACAGAGTCAGTTTACTTATTTATTGCAATAAAGGATCAAACCTTGATATCGCTACCGAAGAGGAGGTTTGACCGAAGTATGATTTTCAGCTCAGAGCATTTATACAGTTTCAAACAAAGGATTCTGTGAAGTCAGCAATTCATATGGTCATATACATTTGTCATTTTTAATTGACATTTCCTAATTACTGAGTTTGCAAAACAGTTATAATAATTCTTCTAAAAAGTTACTGAAGCATAATTTCAAATTATCTCTTGTTGAAACAACAATATGGACATCTCTGTTACTCTGACCTTCAAAGTGTAAATCACCTAGACTGTCCTTATCTGTGACAACTGAGAGGCCTTGAAGTAGAAGTCCTACTTGAAAGGAATGTGCCTGCCTACATGCTGGATATAATTGCAAGCATTTTCTCTTTTACAATATTAAGAACAAAGAGGGCCCTTCAGTGATCATCTAGTTGGACCCGCTTTTACTTTATTTATTACTTTATTTGTTACATTCCCACCTTACTCCCACATTAAAATAAGAGCAGCCCAGAATGGACATTGAACAGGATGGGCCAACATCTTGACACCTTTAGAAGACTGGAGAACATAAACCTATCTGTCAACACAAAGCCCCTTCATGTAGACTTCAAGACAACTTGTGAAAACGTTTGGTTAAAACAAATAGAAACAAGAACAAAATAAAAACATTTCATTGTTGTCAGAGTTTGCAACAGCAATCAAATCCAGAAAGCACATCACAGGTAACTGATTCAGCAGGATTCAGTAACTTCTCTTTATATCCGTAATAACACATGAAATAAATATACAATACCAAAATCAGATTTTTTCAACGTGGTAGTAGTTACAGGCAAAACACAGGCAGAAGAGAGAACAGTTTCAGTTTCGATTCAGCAGACTAGTTTCAGCTTTGTTCCTTTTGCACAGACTCAGAGTTACAGAGCTAAACCACGCCCAGGCTCCAAACTGTTTCAGTTTCCAAACAGTCCTCATTGGCTGACTTAGTTGCTATGCCTATTCATTGGCTGATCTTCTTACCATGTCTTCCCAGTCATGAACTCTCATACACACTGACAATTGTCCATTTTGATCTACCCAGAATCGTTTTTGAAAAGGCATATATCAATGCTCACAACAACTGAAGACTTGGGTCCTCTGATAACAACAGGTCTGGAGTAGGTTCAACCAACAACTGTAGGGAAGGAATTCAGATATTCCAGCCAGTTGGGTCTAATGATGAAAGCACCAGGTTAGAAACTGGGAGACCCTGAGTTCTAATTTTGCCTGGGCATAAAAGCTCAGTAGGTGACTATGGTCCAATCACTAGGAGACAGTGAATTCTAGTTCCACCTTAGGCATGAAAGCTGGCTCGGTGACTTTGGGCCAGTCACTCATTTTCAGTCCAACCCACTTCACAAGGGGGGGGGGGGTTTGTTGTTGTGGGAAAGCAGAAGGAGGAAGAGGAATTAAGTATATCCACTGCCTTGAGTTATTTATGAAAAATAGTAAAGGTGGGATATACAGTAAATAAATAACAGGTCCTTGAGAAGGACTTGATAGATGGATAAAAATGCAAAATCCACTGTAATCATTTGGCTGGCTGTGTGAATAATGAAGATGATGATGAGAATGATGAGGATGATGATGAGGAGGAGGAGGAGAAGGAGGAGGAGGAGGAGGAGGAGGAGAAGGAGAAGGAGAAGGAGAAGGAGAAAAGGAGGAGGAGAAGGAGGAGGAGAAGGAGAAGGAGAAGGAGAAGGAGAAGGAGGAGAAGGAGAAGGAGAAGTAGTAGTAGTAGTAGTGTTGGTGGTGGTGGTGGTGGTGGTGCCTGGAGACAGCAGAGTAGAAGAGAAAGAACTGGAGAAAATAACAAAATACAAAGACCTACAAATAGAAATAGAACGACTATGGCAAAGGCAAGCAAGGGTAGTATCAATAGTAATTGGTGCCTTGGGTGCAGTCCCAAAACAACTGGAGCACCACTTGAATGCCATCATTGGCATTGACAAATTTGCCATCAGTCAATTGCAGAAGGCAGCTTTACTTGGAACTGCTTCCATCCTGCGATGATATCTGTAACACTGTCAAACATCCAGATTTGCCTCTCCCAGGTCCTTGGTAAGGACTCGATAGGTAGACAAAAATGCCAAACCCAGTCTTAACACCTGGCTGACTGTGCGATTAATAATAATAACAACGATGATGATGATGATGATGATGATAATGGGATTCAGCAACCAACAAGATTGCTCCAAAGCTCCAGCAGGGTGTTCTGTCCCCGTACCACGCACACACCCAACCAGCCAGCCGAGGGTTAAATAAACTCTTCAAACACTCAACGTCAGTGATAAGGAACTTGGCAGCAACTCCGTGGCTGCCTGCCAAAAACTTTTACTCCGATAACACAGACAAAAATACACACAGTTTGAATAGTCCAGTTTGTAATTAAATCCACAGCAAATAGGTGTTGTGTCCGAAGGTGCAAAGTGCCTCGCCAGAGATTAGCTTTGTCCGTCACAGAGTCCGAATGGCCACCACACCCACATTTATACCCTGTGGGGTGTGGTCCAGTGACTCAGCTAATCTCTGGCACGCCTTCCCCTCTGCTGCGCACGCTTCTCCCTGCGCCTCTGTTGAGGGTCCAGCCAGCACTTATTTTCCTCGTCGCTGTCCACCTGTGGCTGCGGGGACGTGCTTGGCTCTGAGCCTATCGTTTGGCCTTCGGTGTCCTCCGGAGGCATTGCCAGAGAGGAGGGTCCTGGAGAGGGAGGCCTTGCCAACTCCTCCCCCTCACTCTCAGAGTCTGCATCTGTCGATAGCCCAGGCTCAGGCAACGGAGCCACAACACTGGGAATGATGGTTGGAAGCTAGGAGAAGGAGAACCACCTAGGCCTCCTCCAACATTTATGGTAGACTTCCATCCAGAAGCAAAACCTCTCATCCTCTTCCCCATCCATCCAGCAGGACCAATTTTCTCCTTCCTGCCTCTCCAGAAAGTAAATTATATTGTTCAGTGCTAACTGGTACACAACAACAAACCGCCACAACCGCTCACCGTAAACCCATTTGAGCCGCCATCTTTGACATGGTAGATCCCGCTGCCGGCTTGGAATAAAAAGGTGCCACTTTCCTGGTGATAATCGTAGGAGGAGATTCCAATGGTGCCAATACGTTTCCTTTCCCGCAGCAGCTCCTCCTCTCGTGAGTACATCCCATAATCCAGGCTGGCCTGATGAGAGAGGAAAGGGACAGAAGGAACATGCGGGAAAACTAAAATTGTTTACTACAGATAGTCCTTGACTTATAATCATCCGTTTAGTGATCTTTTGAAATTACAACGGCACTGAAAAAATTAATTTATGACCGTTTTTCACACATATGACCGTTTCAGTATCCCTGTGGTCACTGATCAAAATTCAGACACTTGGTGACTGACTCGTATTTGTGACGGTTGCAGTGTCCTGGGGTCACGTGATCCTCTTTTACGGCCTTCTGACAAGCCAAGTCAACGGAGAAGCCAGATTCACTTAAGAACCGTGTTTCTAACTTAACAACTGCAGTCATTCGCTTAACAGCCGTGGCAAAAAAGGTAGCAAAAAGTGGCAAAACTCACTTAACGAATGTCTCACTTAACAAGATAAATTTTGGGCTCAATTGTGATCATAAGTCAAAGACTACCTGTACTTAATTTCATTTGAATTACTTCAAACAATAACACTGCTCTTATTTAAGCTTTTAATAATTAAGGGGTTGGACTAGAAGACCTCCAAGGTCCCTTCCAATTTGGTTATTCTTTTAAGCTTCTCCCTGATATCAAAGCTGGTGATCCAAAGCAAACCCTTCAAACAACTCAGACAAAAGGCTATTGATTAAAATTAAACACAGCCTACGAGAAAATGCTTTGCATGTTTAATAAGTGAAGAAAGTAGCCGGCAAGAACAACTGTTAGCACTATCAAGATATGGGTCTATGACAAATCACCATGCCCAACTCACATGGCTAAATCGCCACAGCCAAGTTGCTGCAGAACAACTCGCCACAGCTATTTCGGCGCAGGACAACTCGCCGCAGGACAAGAGTTACACTAATATCAAAGAATTGGTGAAATAGAATCATTAAAGGAAGGATGCAAAAGGAGGAACAGAATAAAATGTGAATGGCAAAAAGTAAAATATTTTTAATTTATTTTAAATAATTAAATAGAATTGCTATATTGTCCCAAGGCGAGTTGGCCATGAGTTGTCTGCAATGAGTTGGCCATGGCAACTTGGCCATGATCAGCTGGCTGCAATGAATTGGCCATGGTGAGTTGGCCATGGTGAGTTGGTCATGGCGAATTGGCCATGATGAGTTGGCTGCAATGAGTGGGCCATGATGAGTTGGCCATGATGAGTTGGCCATGGTAAGTTGGCCATGGTGAGTTGGCCATGATGAGTTAGCCATGGTGAGTTGTCTGTGGCGAATTGACCATGGTGAGTTGGCTGCAACAAGTTGGCTGCAATGAGTTGGCCATGGTGAGTTGGCCGTGGTGAGTTGGCCATGGTAAGTTGGCTGCAATGAATTGGCCATGGTTAGTTGGCCATGGCGAGTTGGCCATGATGAGTTGGCTGCAACAAGTTGGCTGCAGTGAGTTGGCCATGATGAGTTAGCCATGGTGAGTTGACCATGGTGAGTTGGCTTCAGCAAGTTGGCTGTGGCAAGTTGTCCCATTCCCCAAGATATCTAGCAAAAGTTTTAGACAATGCTTTCAACTGATTGGTGCAGCTTCAGAGGAGGGGTCAAAAAAATCAAGACTTTGGCTGAACCCCTGCGACTGAAGCCCTGGGATCCATCTTGACTTTTTTGACCCCTCATCTCTGTACCAGGGATTCAGATAGGAATTGTAGCACACCTTTAGGACGGGGGAAAAAAATGAGGGATGAAAGAGGGAAGAAATAACCAAACGACATACCTGAAAGAGGTCTATAAGAGGCTTCCAAGACAGCATAAGAATGGCAGCTTTGTTTACCGTTTTGGGGATTTCAGAATAAAAAAGAGTGTTTTCCCTGTTTTCACCCGACATGGCTAATTAATAAAAAGAAAGAAAGAAAGAAAGAAAGAAAGAAAGAAAGAAAGAAAGAAAGAAAGAAAGAAAGAAAGAAA
>NW_026844064.1:46237134-46331308 GCF_029531705.1 Pantherophis guttatus | reverse complement strand
AATTCTGGGAGTTGAAGTCCACACATCTTAACAGTGGCCAAGGTTGGATGGTTGAGGAATTCTGTGAATTGAAGTCCATACATCTTAACAGTGACCAAGGTTGGACACCTCTGTGTAATAGAACATTGCAGCAAGAATCCTTATCAAACATCAGATTTCTGTAAAAGCCCAGCTGGTATTTCCAGGGATCTTGTGCCCACAGAACTGGATCTAGGTTTTATTGCAGAAGCTTTGGCTCTTTGGATACAAGCATGATGGACACATAGCAACCACAATTGCATTGGAAGGTGTGATGAAATGATCCAACCGCCCTCCAGATAGAATGGGCTCCCCTGAATTGCTCGATCATATTTGCACCCAGACTAGAAATTCTGGTCTTTCCAGCCTCTCCTGAATGTGGCTTATGAAGTTTGCCTGCCGTGTAGATCTCAGGCCCTGCAAGTTGTAGGCAAGTTTGTGCGGTCAGCAATAAGGGCAGGAGGCCCATAGCGTACGTGGCGAGATTACTATGTGTACAGAGGTGGAAAGATTTGACACCACCCACTATGCAGGGCGAAGTTGGCAGGTTTTGCTGCAATGAATAAATTGATTTTTTTTATTAGAAAAAAGACTGTATCTGCATTTATTGGTGACTGGAAACCTCTTTAAGGACCTTTTGCATGAAAATGTCAAAAAAAATAAATAAATGTGTGATTTATGGTTTGATGATCAGATAGGGTACAGAAAGAAGAGTAAATTGAGAGAGAGAGAGAGAAATTAAAATATATTTGTACTTATTATGGCTGTGAAGAATATCGGAAGCCACTTCTCTCTATCTTTTTTCTTTCCTGTTTTTCTTCAACTTTTTTTTTCTTGCATTTCTTCCTTTTTCTGTGATTTCTTTTTCTTTTTTCTTTCTTCATATTACTTTGTACAGGTGGTCCTCAACTTATGACACCAATTAAGCCCAAAATTTCTGTTGTTAAGTGAGATATTCTATTCTATTCTATTCTATTCTACTCTACTCTACTCTACTCTACTCTACTCTACTCTACTCTACATTTCTATTTCTATTTCTATTTCTATTTCTATTTCTATTTCTATTTCTATTTCTATTTCTATTTCTATTTCTATTTCTATTTTCTATTTTCTATTTTCTATTCTAACTGCCTGGAGTGAAATTTAAGCATCCTGGCAAATACAGGCCAATGATTGGCTCAATTAGAAATGACCATAAGGCAAACTCAATTGTAATAAATAAAATGTACAAAATCCAGGGGAACATTAGGAAAAAGCCTGATCTTGTACACTTTTGGTAATTGCACCATCTTTAAATTCAACTGTCCAGTCACCAAACAGCTGGTTGTTGCGCTCTCTCTCTCGCTCTCTCTCTCTCTGTCTCTCTCTTTCTCCCTCCCTCTCTCTCTCTCCTCTCTCTCTCTCTCTCTGTCTCTCTCTTTCTCCCTCCCTCTCCTCTCTCTCTCTCTCTCTCTGTCTCTCTCTTTCTCCCTCCCTCTCTCTCTCTCTCTCGCTCTCTCTCTCTCTGTCTCTCTCTTTCTCCCTCCCTCTCTCTCTCTCGCTCTCTCTCTCTTCTGTCTCTCTCTTTCTCCCTCCCTCTCTCTCTCTCTCTCTCTCTCTGTGTATACAACCCATCTGACACAGAATAACCTGGTTTCTGGAGAAGCTGTTTGTTTTCCTGATCTCAGTCTTATGAGGAACTAGCTTGTTCCTGGGTAAAACCAGAAAGCTTTATATATCTTGATTTGAAAGTTATTTCTGGACCCTCCAGCAGCCTTCCTCAGCTCGTGTCTTCCCAGGGCCCATGTTCCCCATCTAAAGTGACTATGGTAAACTGACAATAGTGTCTCAGGCATGGGTAGCTAAGGATGGTTGTTTCTAGAACAGGGGTATCCAACCTTGGCAACTTTAAGACCTGTGGACCTCAATTCCCAGAATTCCTCAGCCAGCCTGGTTAAGTCCACAGGTCTTACAATGGCCAAGGTTGGACACCTTGTTCTAGAGAGTTCCTCGCAGTCAATAATATATCAGTTTCATGTTGGAGGCTAAAACATACGATGAACGGTTGGAGGAACTGGGCATGGCTAGTCTAGTGAAGAGAAGGACCAGGGGAGACAGGATAGCCGTCTTCCAATATTTGAGGGGCTGCCCCAGAGAGGAGGAAGGGGGTCAAGCTGTTTTCCAAAGCACCTGAAGGCCAGACAAGGAATAATGGATGGAAACTGACCAAGGAGAGATTCAACCTAGAAATAAGAAGAAATTTCCTGACAGTGAGAACAATCAACCCATGGAACAGAAGTTGCCTTCAGAGGTTGTGGGAGCTTCATCACTGGAGGCTTTCAAGAAGAGACTGGACAGCCATCTGTCAGAAATGGTGTAGGGTCTCCTGTTTGGATGGGGGGTTGGACTAGATGACCTACAAGGTCCCTTCCAACTCTGTTAATCTGATAATTCCCTACAACAGATTTGGATTGATTTTAATGGTCTTCTGTAGCAATTTACTGCTTGCTTTAGTTCTGGAGTAATTCCAATTTTGGCGCTAAAAGTTTTGTTGTCACTGTAGACACTAAAACCTTTCCAAGGAGAAGCCATGCACCCATTCCAGAAAGCAAATTGCGACTCATACCTTAATTCAAAATAGGCGGAATCTCACCCAAATGCCAAATCTAGTATCAGTTAAGTGATCACCTGATCCAGGGAGATTTCAACCATCGCTCAAAGTCTCATAACTTTCGTCAGACATGCTCCCAAACCTAAAAAGTGTGATAATCTTCAGAGAGTTCCAATGCATTTAATTATTTTTGCATAATTTTATATTTAATTGTACAGTCACACGATGGTCAGATTGTCTCTGCGTAGTGCCTTTTCTGGCCAGATAGGTTGAAATGGATCAACAGCCAGGAAAAAAATAAAGAAGCTAAGTTGTTTTGAATCACTGAAGGACGCCACAGTCTTCCCCCAAATAATTGGAAATTATACAGATGGTCCTCCAATTCCGACCACAATTAAGCGCCAAAGTTCCATTTCCAAGCAAAACAGTTAATGCGGTTTTGCCTCATTTTACGACCTTTCTTACCACAGTTGTTAAGTTAGTCACCCAGTTGTTAAGTGAATCCAGCTTCCCCATTGACTTCGCTTGTCAGAAGGCCGCAAATGACACCCGGGACATTGGGACCATCATAAATATGAACCAAGTTGTCAAGCAATCCAAACGTAAATCACATGACCATGGGGGATGCTGAAAAATGATCCTAAGCAGGGATGCTATTCAGCAGGTTCTGACAGGTTCTGGAGAATCGGTAGCAGAAATTTTGAGTAGTTCGGAGAACTGGCAAATACCGTCATTGGCTGGTCCCAGAGTGGAGTGGGAATGGAGATTTTGCAGTATCCTTCCCCTGGTGTAGGGTGGGAATGGGGATTTTGCAGTATCCTTCCCCTGGAGTAGGGTGGGAATGGGGATTTTGCAATATCCTTCCCCTGGTGTAGGGTGGGAATGGGGATTTTGCAGTATCCTTCCCCTGGAGTGGGGAGGGAATGGAGATTTTGCAGTATCCTTCCCCTGGAGTGGGGAGGGAATGGGGATTTTGCAGTATCCTTCCCCTGGAGTAGGGTGGGAATGGGGATTTTGCAGTATCCTTCTCCTGGAGTAGGGTGGGAATGGGGGAGATTTTGTAGTATCCTTCCCCTGGAGTGGGGAGGGAATGGGGATTTTGCAGTATCCTTCCCTGGAGTAGGGTGGGAATGGGGATTTTGCAGTATCCTTCCCCTGGAGTAGGGTGGGAATGGGGATTTTGCAGTATCCTTCCCCTGGAGTGGGGAGGGAATGGGGATTTTGCAGTATCCTTCCCCTGGAGTGGGGTGGGAATGGGGATTTTGCAGTATCCTTCCCCTGGTGTAGGGTGGATGGGGATTTTGCAGTATCCTTCCCCTGGAGTGGGGAGGGAATGGGGATTTTGCAGTATCCTTCCCCTGGAGTAGGGTGGGAATGGGGATTTTGCAGTATCCTTCCCCTGGAGTAGGGTGGGAATGGAGATTTTGTAGTATCCTTCCCCTGGAGTAGGGTGGGAATGGGGATTTTGCAGTATCCTTCCCCTGGAGTAGGGTGGGAATGGAGATTTTGCAGTATCCTTCCCCTGGAGTGGGAAGGGAATGGGGATTTTGCAGTATCCTTTCCGTGGAGTGGGGAGGGAATGGGGATTTTGCAGTATCCTTCCCCTGGAGTGGGGAGGGAATGGGGATTTTGCAATATCCTTCCCCTGGTGTAGGATGGGAATGGGGATTTTGCAGTATGCTCAGAAGGTCACAAAAGAGGATCTTGGGACCTTGGGACACTGTAACTGTCACAAATATGAGTTGCCAGGCGTCTGAATTCTGATCACGTGACCCTGGGGATTCTACAACAGTCGTAAGTGTGAAAACTGGTCATAAGTCACAGTTTTTCAGTACCATTTTAACTTCGGTCACTTCTTATTTCTTATGAACAGTTTTGTCTTTCTTGGCCCCATAATAAGGGTTCAGTTTGAAGGCCACATCCACAGGAAAATGTTGCATGTTGGAAAACACATACAGGTAGTAGGGTTTCCTGTTAAGCAGGGGGTTGGACTAGAAGACCTCCAAGGTCCCTTCCAACTCTGTTATTCTATTCTAGTCCTCAACTTACAATAGTTCATTGAGTGACAGTTCAAATTTACAACAGCACTGAAAAAAGTGACTTATGACCATTATTCACAGTTACGACCTTTGTAGTATCCCAAGGTCATGTGATCAAAATCCAGACGCTTGGCCACTGATTCATATTTATGACGGTCGCAGTGTCCCGAGGTTATGTGATCCCCTTTTGCGACCTTCTGACAAGCAAAGTCAATGGGGGAAGCCAGATTTACTTAACAACCGGGTTACTAACTTATCCACTGAAGTGTTTCACTTAACAACTGTGGCAAGAAAGGACGTAAAATGAGGCAAAACTCACTGAACAAGTTTCTCACTTAGCAACATAAATTTTGGGGTCAATTTTGGTCGAAAGTTGAGGACTACGTGTATTTATTGGGAAGGTTAGTGCTGTGTGGTCAAAAAAGTCAAAATGGCAGCTGCAATGGTGCACTTTCTGGTTTGTATTTGCAACGTCCCATCAGGCATACCATGTTCAAGCATAGCCTGGTATTTTTTTTTTAAAGGTGCATTTTCACCGAAGTCCCTTTTCCCAAGGGTGGGTTTCAGCCAGTTCGGACCAGTTTGGGAGAACTGGATGTTAATTTTAATCTGGTTCCCCGAACCGGTAGCTGCAAGGACTGGCTGATCCTGCCCCCCCTCCCCTTCCCTCCCAGGAGTCTCCACGCGGCCCATTTTGGATGCCTGGTAAGTGCAGCGCCTGCGCGGAGGCTCTGGGAGGGCGAAAAACGGGCCTCTGGAGCAGGGGTGGGTTCTAAATTTTTTTACTACCGGTTCTGTGGGCATGGCTTATTTTGTGGGTGTGGCTTGGAGGTCATGTGACTAGGTGGGTGTGGCTAGCTGGTCAGATTCAATTCTGGAAGGTCCTCGCACTTACGACCAGTCCTCGCACTTACGACCTGACACATTTGTTTGCTTTTAACACTGATCAGCTGTAGGACGGCCCTTTGAAGCCCCTCGGCAAGAGTTTAAACAGTTTTTTTCCCTCTAGTCATCAGCTGGGACTCAGGAGGCAGCAATAGATTGGGGGTGGGACCAAATAAAAGGTAAGAATAATGTGGGGGGGTGGGAGGGCGGGAGGGGGAGAACCGATTCAGTGACGTCATATCGTCACCGCTACCGGCTCGGCCAAACCGGACCGAACCGGGAGGAACCCACCACTGCTCCGGAGCCTGGGGGGAGGCTGTTTTCACCCTCCCAGAGGCTTGAGAAAAGCCTCCGAAGCCTGGGGAGGGTGAAAAACGGGCCTACCGGAAGTCCAGAAACAGGCTTGTTTCCAGCCTCCGGAGGATCTCTGGAGCCCGGGGAGACTGTTTTCACCCTCCCGGAGGCTCGAGAAAAGCCTCTGGATCCTGGGGAGAGTGAAAACACCTTCCCCCACCATGGTTCAGGGGGCCGAGTAGGCGCCCACCCGACAACTGGGCAGAGAACCGGTTGCTAAAAGTTTTGAATCCCACCCCTGCCTTTTCCTTAAACGGGTGTCTGCTTTCTTGCCCCTCCTGCTCTTTCAGCCGGTGTGTAAAGTGACCCAAAGGCAGCTGAACATCACGGTGAAGAAGAAGGAGAGCCACTGGTGGGAGAGGCTGACCAAGCAGGAGAAGCGTCCGCTGTTTCTCGCTCCAGATTTTGACCGATGGCTGGACGAATCGGATGCCGAGTTGGAACTGAAGGCCAAGGTGAGGGCAGGTGGCTGACACTGCACGTCAGGAAGAGAGGACTTCTCCAGTGGACATTAAGCAAAGAATTTTTCAGCCCAGAGCCCACCTGTCAGATCTGCCCAAACCTTCCCGTCAAGAGCCTGGATAGCTCAGCAGACTAATGCATTGTAATTTAACTCCAGCTATCTGCAATTACTGTAAATTCAAATCTCGCCAGGCTCAAGGTTGACTCAGCCTTCCATCCTTTCTAAGGTAGGTAAATTGAGGACCCAGTTTGTGGGGGCAATAAGCTGACTTTGTATAAATATACAAAAGTATGAAGGCTATTGCTTAACGCATTGTATGCCGCCCTTCTTCGGAGACTCAGGGCGGCTTACAATGCGTTATGTAAGCCGCCCTGAGTCTCCGAAGAAGGGCGGCATATAAATCAAATTAAAAAAAAAAAAAAGGCTGTAATTCATGTGCTATACTCAGCATTCTGCAGGTAGTCCTTGACTTATGACCTTAATGGAACCTGTCCATTACAGTCATAAATCATGATGCTAATAAATGGAGAGTTCTGGGAGTTGAAGTCCACGGGTCTTAAAAGTTGCCAAGGTTGGGAAACCCCGTCCTTATAAGTGTGGTATTTTCCCAGGTCTAAAAAAAATGCTTTGGATGATGTCTCTTAAATCTTGCAGTTGAAAACCGGTGCAACTGTCATATATAACATTATGAATTTGCCCCAGGTAACTCTTAGCTGGCATCCGCAGAACCCCAGCATTAAATTAAAAAGTAGAATGGAAAACAAAGAAACACGACTCTTTCCAAATTAACCGATCTTGTGCAATACCTGTGTTCTTGTGTAAGCGCTGGTAAACTTTCACAATTCTGATATTTCTTGACGTGTTAGTGCTCAGTTGAGATCAGGCCAGATCACCAAAATCTTGCAAGATCGTGTCTTCCTTTTATTTATTTTTTTAAGTATTTTTTTTTGGCCAACATCCAGGAGAGCTCGGGGCTTGAAAAAAAATTGCCAAATCTTGTTATCACTTTGTACTTTAATCCTTGGCATTTGGAGGAGAAAACGGGCCTCTCAGCAGCCCTGGGCCATTTGCCAGCTTTCCGTTTAAGTTGAGCAAAAGTGGTTGTTTTTTTTTTTTTTTCTGTCTCAGAGGTACAGAAATACAGATAGTCCTCGACCTATGACAATTGAGCCCCAGATTTCTATGGCTAAGTGAAACATTTAACTGAGTATTGCCTCATTTTATGGCCTTTCTTGCCACAGTTGTTAACACTCTCGCAGCCTGTCGCTAAACAAAAATAGGTGATCTATGCGGATTTGAGTTGTTAAGGCATGAAGGACTTCTGTTGCTTAAATACGGCTTTAAAGTTGGGGAGATGGCTCTAGGTTTTTCTTTCCAGTTTGTGAAAGCATCTCAGAATAACAGAATACAGATATTCTGAATCCTCGACATACGACCACAATTGAGCCCAACATTTATGTGGCTAAGTGAAACACTTAACTGAGTTTTGCCTCATTTTATGACCTTTCTTGCCACACTTGTTATGGGAATCACTGCAGTTCTTAAATTAGTAACACGGTTGTTAAGTGAATCTGGCTTTCCCAGAAGGTCACAAAAGCATGACCGCAGGACACGGTCATAAATAGGTGTCCAAATGTTGATCACATGACCATGGAGAGGCTACAACGGCCGTAAGTGTGAAAATTTATTTATTTATTTATTGGTTCGATTTATATTTATTTATTATTTATTTATTATATTTCTATACTGCCTTTCTCCCGTAGGACTCAAGGCGGTGTACAGTCAAGAAAAATATAGATACACAAACATCATAAAATTGCTAATTAAAATTATTATTATAACATAGTTTGGCCCAATTAAATAGAACCTAAAATTAGATAACATTTAAAAAACATGTTCATATGTTTAGCCCCGCCTGTTGGAACATCAGGGTCTTGAGGGCACGGCGGAAAGCACGGAGATCAGGGATATTTCGTATCTCCAGGGGCAGTTCATTCCAAAGGGTTGGAGCCCTCACAGAGAAGGCCCTCCCCCTGGGAGTCGCCAGTCGGCATAATTTGACTGACGGTACCCGGAGTAGTCCCTCCCTGTGAGAACAAACTTCTCCGGAGACTCAGGGCGGCTTACAATGCGTTAAGCAATAGCCTTCATACTTTTTGTATATACCTTCTTAGTAGGGCTTTCGCCCCCCCCAAGCGGTGTTCTTAGGAGTTGAAGTCCACAAGTCTTAAAGTTGCCAAGGTTGAAGACCCCTGACCTAAAGGATGGATCATGCCCTCTGCTGGATTTGGGAAGGCAGGCAAATGAAATCATGCGTTACGTTGCATTTTTCCTGCCATAAGGCTTTCTGAGTTGTTTGTGTGCCAATCCATTTGGCAAAACAAAGAGCAGCCGGTTATTTACAAATAATGTATCAACCACAAGACTGGATCCCTTCTGGATTCCCATTCCATGTACCAGTTTTCATGCTCTCTCTCTCTCTCTCTCTCTCTCTCTCTTTCTCTCTCTCACATCTAGGAAGAAGAACGGATAAACAAAATCAGTATCAAGAACAGAACCCCCAAAGATCGTAAGTGGCTCCACTTTCGCAGTTGACCATCCAAAGACGTCTGCCCTTCACCCTTTGCTAACTTGGTTCTGTAACCCCTTGCAGCTTTCCGACACTTGAAGAGAGGCTATTTGTTCATGTACAACCTCGTGCAGTTCCTGGGCTTTTCCTGGATCTTTGTGAACATGACTGTCCGGCTATTCATCCTGGGGAAAGGCAAGTGGCGCAGTTTATGCTTCTTATCCTCCTTGTCTACCTGCCCAAGAAACTAGAGTGGGTTTAAGGGAGAGGTGCCTTGCGAGGCCGGTGGTTTGATCTGCGCCAGGCCCCATATTCCAACTTCTGTAGTTGGTCCTTCTGGGAAAATTGTAACTCGTTGGAAGAAGGTTTATTTATTTATTTTATTATTTATTAATCACATTCCTAAGCCGCCCACTCCCCAAGGACTCTGGGGGGTTTATAACAATCGACAGTATACTAAACAGCACATTGCCCCCAACAATCTGGGTCCTCATTTTACCCACCTCGGAAGGATGGAAGGCTGAGTCAACCTTGAGCCGGTGAGATTTGATCCACTGATCTGCTGAACTAGCAGTCAGCTGAAGTAGCTGCAGTACTGCACCCTAACCACTGCGCCACCTCGGCTCTGTGATTGTGTTGTTGTTGTTTTTTTAGTATTTTTATTTTTATTTTTTAAGGCAAACAAACATTTAATACATCAATCCTCCCTTTCCTGTGACATCTCGGTGTTATCTTCTAGGCTTCTTCTCCATCTTCCATAAGTTTCTTTTATCTTCATCTTCATCCAAACCATTCTAACATTTTTTATTTTTTTTTGCTTTAATTTATATGCCGCCCTTCTCCGGAGACTCAGGGCGCCTTATAATGCGTTAAGCAATAGCCTTCATCCTTTTGTATATTTATACAAAGTCAGCTTATTGCCCCCACAATCTGGGTCCTTCATTTCATTGCTAAATCAATGTTGTAATCATCATTTATACATAATTATGGTATCAGTCATTTATATCTCTTTTCCAACCAACTATAAAAATAATTCCATGTTTTAAAATATTCTGATTCTTCCTTATCTTTAATCATCAGAGTTAATCTATTCACTTCTGCACAATCTAAAAAATTTTTTTATTACTTCTTCCAAAGGTATTTTCTCTGACTTCCAATTTTGAGCATACACAATTCTTGCAGCTGTTATTACATGTATGATCAAATATACATTTTCCTTACTAATTTTTTCTGGAAAGATACCCAGTAGGAACAACTCTGGTTTAAATTCAATACGTTGCTGTATCATTGGAAGAAGATTGTGTTTTAAGCAAAGAACTCTAGGGCTATTTTTCCGGAGGCAACTGGACTTTCTTGTTTTTTCTTTTGAAGACATTTCACTTCTCATCCAAGAAACTTTTTCAGCTCTGACAGGAGACTGGGGAATGGTCTGGATACATCACATGCTGGCCACGCCCACCCCCGGTTTAGCAAAGGGAAAAAAGTTGTGATACATCATGTGACAACAACATGACGACGTGAGTTTGACACCCTGTTTTAGAGGGTCCTTGAAGCACTTGGAGGCTTATCTGTCTCCTCAGGATCGCCTGAGACTTGTTCCTGGTTTCTGTAGCCTGCAGTTTTTCCCCTCTGGAAATCCATTCCTATTCCTACACCATTCCAAGGGAGTTCATCCCAAATTGTATAGCTAAAAGTCTGTAGAGATTCTCAGTCATCCAGGTCATGGTTGTCCCAAAGGTGCTTTTTCAGGAGGCAACTGGACTTTCTGGTTTTTCTTTGAAGATGTTTCACTTCTCATCCAAGAAGCTTCTTCAGCTGTGATGGGAGGGTGGGGAATGGAAGGATTTATACTCCTTGCAGACAGCTGGTCATTTGCATCCTTTTAGAGGGTCATTGAAGCCCTTAGAGGTTCATCTGTGTCCTCAGGGTCACCTGAGTAGTGCAAATGGTTCCTCTGGTATGCAATTTTTTCCTCTGGAAATCCATTTCTACTCCCACATTATTCAAAGGTTGTTCATCCCAAATTGCATAGCTAAAAATCTGTAGAGATTCCCAGTTGTGATCTGGATGACTGAGAATCTCTACAGACTTTTAACTCTAGGGCTAATTGCTAGCAGTTCCACTTATTAATAATACTTTGGGTGGTGGGTCTGTGAGAAGATATGGGAGAGGGATCTAGAGGCCCTCGTAGATCACTACTTAGGTATGAGCCAGCAGTGTGTTGCAGCTTCCAAAAAGGCCAGTGCAGTTCTGGGCTGCATCAAACAAAGAATAGCATCAAGATCCCAAAAAATGATAGGATTGCTTTGCTTTATGCTGCATTCGTGGAATACTGCATTCAATTCTGGTCACCATGACACAAAGAGATGCTGAGACCCTGGAAAGAATGCAGAGAAGAGCAACAAAGATATTTAGGGATCTGAAGGCTAAAACATACAAGGAACAGTTGCTGGAATTGAGTATGTCTAGTTTGATGAAAAGAAGGACCAGGGGAGACATGATAGCAGTCTTCCAATATCTCAGGGGCTGCCACAAAGAAGAGGGAGTCAAGCTATTCTCCAAAGCACCTGTGGGTAGAACAAGAAGCAATGGATGGGAACTAATCAAGGAGAGAAGCAACCTAGAACTAAGGAGAAATTTCCTGACCGTTAGAACAATTAATCAGTGGAACGATTTGCCTCAAGAAGTTGTGAATGCTCCAACACTGGAAGTTTTTAAGAAGAGACTGGTTAAACATTTGTCTGAAGTGGTTTAGGGCTTCCTGCCTGGGCAGGGGGTTGGACTAGAAGACCTGCAAGGTCCCTTCCAACTCAGTTATTCCTTCCTTCCTTCCTTCCTCTCTCCCTCCCTCCCTCTCTCCCTCCCTTAAAAGAAGGTTTTTAAGAAGAGACCGGACAGCCATTTGTCTGAAATGGAATAAGGTTTCCTGCCTAAGCAGGGGGTTGGACTAGAAGACCTCTAAGATCCCTTCCAACTCAGTTATCCTATCCTATCCTATCCTATCCTATCCTATCCTATCCTATCCTATCCTATCCTATCCTATACTATCCTATCCTATACTATACTATACTATACTATACTATACTATACTATACTATACTATCCACAGTTGAGGGAGCTAGGTGTGACTAGCCCAGGGGTGTCCAAACTCACATCGTCACGGCAACATTACATGACATATTAGGACTTCCCCACCCCCTTCGTCAAACCCGTCGTGGGCGTGGCCAGCACATGACACATCTGGCCTGCAGGCCGGGAGTTTGACAACTGTGGTCTAGCCTATCGAAGAGAAGGATTAGAAAAGTCATGATAACTTCATTCCAATACCTGAGGAGCTGTGACAGAGAAGAGGGGACTGACTTATTCTCCAAAGCACCTGAAGGCAGAACAAGAAGTGATGGGCAGAAGATCATTCAAGAGCGATCCAATCTAGAACTAAGGAGAAATTTTCTAACAGCACAAAGAATCAGTGGAACAGCTTGCCTCCTGGAGTTGTGGGTGCTCCATTACTGGAAATGTTCAAAAATAGACTGGGCAAGCAGTCTATTTCTCACCAGGATGGTGTAAATCTCCTGCCTTGAGTAGCAGGTTAGACTAGAAGAACTCCAAGATCTCTTCCAGCCCTATGATACTATCTTCTATGTAATGTAGGCCATGTTAGCTGGATAGGGTTGGACAAAACATTTGAAACAGGTGCTTCATAGCCCATGGAAATTGTGGCAGCAGTTTTATCTTTTGCAAGATGCCTAAAATCACTCTGAAATGTATTCCTGGTTCGCTTTGCATTTAGTAGATCTCCTTCCTTCACAGTCCAATTACAGGTAATTATCTTATGTTCTTGCAGACTCTTTCTCAGATACTTTCCACATGAGTGGGGACATGATGTACTTCTGCCAGATGTTTGCCTTGATGGAGATTGTCAATGCCTTGATAGGCCTCGTCAAAGCTCCTTTAGCTCCTGTTTGTATCCAGGTAATCCCTTTGCAAACCACTTTGGAAAGCATTAAAAACTCATTTTTATGGGGCTGGCTGAAGGTTTGTTTTGTCAGTGCAAGAGATCAATGAAAGATATCTCTTTAATACTTTCTGTCTTAGAGTAGAAATGACAAAGGATTGTATACTACATCATTCTGCTGGCTAGTAATTCTCTTGAGTGAGTCTTGGGCATCTAATGATGTGCAAAGTTTTGATATATAGGCTGAGAGCTCTCCAAAAGCTTCCTGCCTTTGATGCTTCATTAGAGGAAATTAGAGTTTAAAATATCAGACTGGAAACCTTAAAGCTGTGAGTTCTAGTCCTCCCTTAGGCAGGAAAGCTGTTGGATGACTTTGGGCCAGGGCCGGATTTTCCTATAGGCTAACTAGGCTTCAGCCTAGGGCCTCAAGATCAAGAGGGGCCTACATTCAAATTGTTAGCAAAATTAAAATTACACTTTCACTATAGGTGAAAGGGCCTCATAAGTGGAATAGCCTAGGGCCTCTTTTCATCTAAATCCGGCCCTGCTTTGGGCCAATCTCCAGGAGGTGGTGAATTCTAGTTCTACCTTAAGGTGGGTGGGTGGACTTCCAGAATTCCTGTCAAACATGGGAAAATTAGGAAGCCCAGGCAGTTCAAATGAAAGGTTTATTGCAAACTTGTGCTCTCTACAAGAATCTGAACCAGGAGTGAAATGCTACCGGTTCGGACCAGATTACCCGATCCAGTAGCGATGGTGGCGGGTGGTTTGGAGAACTGGTAGCAAAAATCCCTGCCCCCCCCATGCCCAGCTGAGCCACACGATCATCAGAGGCTGTTTTTTCTTTTTTACTTTTAAAAGCATTTTTTCCGGGTGGGGGTGAGGAAAGCCATTTTCACCCTCCCCAGGCTCCTAGAAAGCCTCTGGAGCCTGGGGAGAGCGAAAAACGGGCCTTCCTCACACACACACCCCGCCCGGAGACCCTCCAGAGGCCAGAAACAGCGTGTTTCCTGACTTCTGGTGGGCCCAGAAGGCCTGAAAATCAGCTGGCCGGCGCACGCATGCGCACCGGAGCTCAGCTTGCGTGCCTAGTTTTCTGGGACAGAAGCTGAATGAGTTAGCAACGCAGGTCTTCTTCCCCATCATTCCCACAACAGCTCTTCTGCATGGTGGGAAAAGGAACATACCTGCTTCCCCAATCCCTAAAATAGGTGGGAATTCTAAGACATTGGAATTCTAACTTCTGAAGACAGCAGCTTGCGAAAAGCTTGGCTGAATCTCACTGGGATTTGTTCCTTGTTCGCAGTGTATATTTGAAGCATCTGATCTCGGAAGGGATAAGCCTTCCTCCCATTACTGACCTCTCTGCATCTCTCTTTTGGCCCCTTTCCAGATCTTTGGGAGGAATTTTATATTGTTTGTAGTTCTTGGAAGCGTGGAAGAAATGCAGAGCAAAGCAGTCGTCTTCTTCATCTTCTACATCTGGAGCACGGTTGAGATCATCAGGTATTTATTTATTTATTTATTTATTTATTTATTTATTTATTTATTTATTTAAATTTCTATACCGCCCTTCTCCCGAAGGACTCAGGGCGGTGAACAGCCAGAAGATAAAACACAGGAAATACAAAATCTAAAATAAATTAAAACAAATTAAATAATTTAGGCTGAATTTTAAAATACCCCATAATTAAACAGATTAAAAATTTACATTTAAAATTTAAATTTAAAAGAGGAGATGATTTAGGCCAGGCCAGCTTGATGAAATAATTGGGGTGGAAAGGAAGGGGGCCGTTGTACCTGAAATCCTTTGCAAGATTCTTGCCTGTTGCCGTCTCTCCATTATCATCTTGGGGTCCCTCCACCCCCAGCCCACAACTTTTCTGTGAAACTTTAGCTTAACCATTTTATTTTCATTTGCACTTCTCACTTGCAATTGCTTCACCTCTTACTGGTTGCAAACAGAGGTGGGTAGCATGGAGTCCTTGGTGCCTGGTTTTCTTGCAGATGTTTCATTACCCAACTAGGTACCATCATCAGTTGAGAGGGAAGGAGGGAGGAAAGGAGGAGGAAGAGGACTGTGTTGTCCTTGGTGCTCTCTGAGCTTGGTTGTTTTCTTGAAGGCATTTCATTACCAAACTAGGTAACATCATCAGTGCTAGAAGGAGGTGGCATTTGCTAGCTAGTTGGGTAATGAAAAAAAGAAAACAAACCAGCTCAGAAAGCACCAAGGCTCCTCCAACCCTGAGCTACAAATTATACCTTCTAGAGGTCGGTAGTTTAATCCCCAACATCTCTAAGAAAACCTCTGCTTTTAAACCTCTGTGATCAGGAGAATAAAACTCTATATTTTTAGAATATTGCCCTTTTTTCTGGTGAACAGGTAGCATTGCTTCTACTTATCTTCCCCCCCCCCTTTTTATTAATTTATAATAAAAAATGCAAAAGAAAATAGAAGGAAAATCGGGGACAAAGAGAGAAAGAGTATAAAAGAAAGAGAAAGTGTTGATATCTGTCTCCTTTTGATGTAGTAAAATAAGATAATAACATCAAACCTCATCTTTTCACTTTTACATAATAGTATAAACTAGCCAATTCTATAACAACAAACCTATTTAAGTGAGAACAATCAACCCATGGAACAGAAGTTGCCTTCAGAAATTGTGGGAGCTTCATCACTGGAAGTTTTAAAGAAGAGACTGGTCTGCCATCTGTCAGAAATGGAATAGGTCCGTGATGGCGAGCCTATGACATGCGTGCCACAGGTGGCACGCGGAGCCATATCAGTGGGCACACGAGCGTTGCCCTAGCTCAGCTCCAGCGCACATGTGCATGCCGGCCAGCTGATTTTTGGGCCTTCCAGGTCCAACGGAAGTCAGCAAACGGGTTGTTTCCAGCCTCCAGAGGCCCTCTGGGGAGGTGGGGAAGGATGTTTTTGCCCTCCCCAGGCTCCTAGAAAGCCTCTGGAGCCTGGGGAGGGCAAAAAAATGGGCCTATCGGGCCCTCCGTGCTATCACATGACATGGGGTCACACATGCATGCATGGGGGGAGGGTGCATAGAATTATGGGTGTGGGCACGCCCACGCGCAACCACCATGCACTCCCCCAGCTTTTGGCACAGGACGGCAAAAAGGTTAGCCATCACTGGTATAGGTTCTCCTGCTTGGGGGGGGGGTTGGTCTAGATGACCTACAAGGTCCCTTCCATTCTTCTGTAACTTCTGTAATCAGTAAAGCCCAAAATCAAAACTTACATTTTTTTCCACCTCAAATACAAAGTCCAGAAGCAGTTTCCAAGTAGAAACAAAAGTACCATATTTTTCAGACTATAAGACGCACCGGAGTATAAGACGCACCTTAGTTTTTGGAAAGGAAAATAAGAAAATAGCTGATTGGCAGGTGGATCAGCCTCCCGGAATACCTCCAATCAGCTGTTCCCAGAGGTGAATTTTAGCAACAGGTTGTGAGCTCTGTGCCTTGCTTTTTTTTTTTTTTTTTTTTTTTTTTTTTTTTTTTGTGAAAGCCCCCCATTCAGAGCTTCAGAAAAAAAGGCTTTTTTTTTCTGAAGCTCTGTTTCGGAGGCTATTTTTCTGAAGCTTCCTTTCACAGACTTTTTTTCTGAAACTCTGTTTAGAGGCTTTTTTCCTGAAGCTTCTTTCAGAGGCTTTTTTCAGCCTCTGAAATGTTTGAGAGGCTGGGTGGGGCTACATTCAGAGTATAAAACGCACCCAGATTTTCACCCTCTTTTTTGGGGGGAAAATATACTCTGAAAAATACAGTAATTGTGATTTTTTTTTCTTCAATTTAGAGAAGTCAATTTAGCTATCTCTGGCTTGTCTTACCTTGATTTGGTCAGGTGAACTTTTTAATCTTGATTTTTAAGGCCTCTATAAAATACACATGAGGTTTACTAAGGAACATCTAACACTTTCAGTGTGCTGAGCAATGAGATGTAAGGTGTGGTTGTTGTTAATCCATTCCCATTTCCTTCTACTGCAGCCTTGCACCAACCAGGTGAGCGATAAGAGATGACTTGATGTTGGTTTGTTTCCTTCTAGGTATCCCTTCTATTTGCTTTCCAGCATTGATGTAGAATGGAAAATTCTTACTTGGCTTCGATACACCATATGGATGCCTCTCTATCCACTGGGAATGTTGGCAGAAGGTACGTGGGAAAAATATGAGTGGATAACAAGGGTGGGGCTGCTGGGGGTTCGCAGGGATTCGGGAGAACCTCTAGCTAAGATTCTGTGCAGTTCGGAGAGCCCCCAAATCCCACTCCTGGCCCCGCCCCTCCCAGGAATCCCCACGCGGCCCGTTTCGGATGCAGGTAAGTGTAGGGTGCGCCCTGAGACTCAGAGAGGACGAAAAACCTCCGGAGCTTGGGAAGGCCGTTTTCGCCCTCCCGGAGGCTCGAGAAAAGCCTCTGGAGCCTGGGGAGGGCAAAAATGCCACCCACCCACCCCCAACCTAGTGCAGGAGGCCAATTAGGCCACGCCCACCATGGCCACACCCACCCAGCAGCCGGGCAGAGAACCCCTTGCTAAAATTTTTGAAGCCTACCCCTGGTGGATATACTGCCCTGGTGAGACCACACTTGGAATACAGGTAGTCCTTGACTTACAACGGCTCATTGAGTGACCGTTCAAAGTTACAACAGCCCTCGATAACTGTCACAGTCAGAGATTTTGTATTTACCTCAGACTAACATTAAAAAATATTTTAATGAATTCAGGGTGGTCCTTGCTTCTATGGTCTTGCCCATTGACTGGGGTTTGGCATAGGCTGGGGAAAGTTGCATAGGTAGTCCTCGACTTACAACAATTCATTTAGTGACCGTTCGAAGTTACAACAGCACCAAAAAAAAGTGACTTAGGACCATTTTTCACAGTTACGACCTTTGCAGCACCCCCATGAGCACGTGATCAAAATTCAGACAAGCTTGGCAACTGCCTCATATTTATGACAGTCGCAGTGTCCCGGGGTCACTTGATCCCCTTTTGCGACCTTCTGATGAGCAAAGACAATGGGGAAACCGGATTCAATTAACGACTGGGTTACTAACTTATCAACCGTAGTGATTCACTTAACAACTGTGGCAAGAAAGGTCGTAAAATGGGGCGAAACTCACTTAAACGTTTTGCTTAGCAACAGAAATGTTGGGCTCAATTGTGGTCGTAATTCGAGGACTACCTGTATTGTTCCTCTTTCTCTCCCGAAATACAAGCACAGATAGTCCTTCACTTGCAACCATTCGTTAAACAGCCGCTCAAAGTTATAACGGCACTGGAAAAAGAGACTTGCAACTGTTCCTCGCACTTACGACCATTGCAACATCCCCAAGGTCTCATGATGAGAATTCTGGCACCTGGCATCTCGCGTGTATTTAGGATGATTTGTGCATCCCGGGCAGAGGTGGGTTTCAGCAGGTTCTGACCAGATCTGGAGAACCGGTAGAGGAAATTTTGAGTAGTTCGGAGAATCGGTAAATACCACCTCTGACTGGCCCTGCTCCCATCTATTCTCTGCCTCCCAAGTCCCAACTGATCGGGAAGAAATGGGGATTTTGCAGTAACCTTCCCCTGGAGTGGGGAGGGAATGGGGCTTTTGCAGTAACCTTCCCCTGGAGTGGGGAGGAAATGGGGCTTTTGCAGTATCCTTCCCCTGGAGTGGGGAGGGAATGGGGATTTTGCCAGTATCCTTCCCCTAGAGTGGGGAGGGAATGGAGATTTTACAGTATCCTTCCCCTGGAGTGGGGAGGAAATGGGATTTTACAGTATCCTTCCCCTGGAGTGGGGAGGAAATGGGGATTTTGCAGTATCCTTCCCCTGGAGTGGGAAGGAAATGGGGATTTTGCATCCTTCCCTGGAGTGGGGAGGGAATGGGGCTTTTGCAGTAACCTTCCCGTGGAGTGGGGAGGAAATGGGGATTTTGCAGTATCCTTCCCCTAGAGTGGGAGGGAATGGAGATTTTACAGTATCCTTCCCCTGGATGGAGGAATGGGATTTTGCAGTATCCTTCCCCTGGAGTGGGGAGGGAATGGAGATTTTACAGTATCCTTCCCCGGAGTGGGGAGGAAATGGGGATTTTGCAGTATCCTTCCCCTGGTGGGGAGGAAATGGGGATTTTGCAGTATCCTTCCCCTGAGTGGGGAGGAATGGAGATTTTACAGTATCCTTCCCTGGAGTGGGAAGGAAATGGGGATTTTGCAGTATCCTTCCCCAGTGGGAATGGGGATTTTGCAGTATCCCCCCTGGAGTGGGGAAGAAATGGGATTTTGCAGTAACCTTCCCCTGGAGTGCAGAGGGAAGGAGATTTTACAGTGTCCTTACCCCTGCCCCCACATCAAGCTATGCCACACCCACAAGCCACACCACAGAACTGGTAGTAAAAAATTTGAAACCCACCACTGATCCCGGGTGTTAGTTGATCACTGTTTGTGACCTTCCAACTGGCTTCCAAGTCAAAGGGGGAAATCAGATTTGCTGTGATTCACTTAACAACAATGATTCATTTAGCCTTGGCAAGGGAGGTTGTAAAATCAGCCATGGTTCACTTAACAGCCAACTTGATTAGCAGTGGAAACTCTAATCCCAATTGTGGTCAAAATTAAGGACGAACTGTAGCTTGTGGGAAGTTGGCTTGGCAGCCCCTGCCCTGCCTTGCCAACCTTGGGGAGGGAATGGGGATTTTGCAGTATCCTTCCCCTGGAGTGGGGAAGAAATGGGGATTTTGCAGTAACTTTCCCCTGGAGTGCGGAGGGAATGGAGATTTTACAGTATCCTTCCCCTGGAGTGGGGAGGGAATGGGGATTTTGCAGTATCCTTCCTCTGGAGTGCGGAGGGAATGGAGATTTTACAGTATCCTTCCCCTGCCCCGCCCATCAAGCTATGCCACACCCACCAAGCCACACCCACAGAAAGTAGTAGTAGTAGTAGTAAAAAAATTTGAAATCCACCACTGATCCCGGGTGTTAGTTGATCACTGTTTGTGACCTTCCCAACTGGCTTCCAAGTCAAAGGGGGAAATCAGATTTGCTGTGATTCACTTAACAACAATGATTCATTTAGCCTTGGCAAGGGAGGTTGTAAAATCAGCCATGGTTCACTTAACAGCCAACTTGATTAGCAGTGGAAACTCTAATCCCAATTGTGGTCAAAAGCTAAGGATGAACTGTAGCTTGTGGGGAGGTTGGCTTGGCAGGCCCTGTCCTGCCTTGGCCAGCCTCCGAAGCGCAAAACGGCTGGGCTGATGAATGGGAGACCACTCAGAAATCCCACAATCTTGAGGATGGGTTGGCTTGACAGCAACTGGTCTGCCGAACTACTCAAAATTTCCGCTACCGGTTCTCCAGAACTGGTCAGAACCTGCTGAACCCCCCCCCCCTGCTCCAAGGTCCCTTACAACTCTGTTAATCTAATCTAATTTTGTCCGGCCTCGGAAGCTTAGCTCAGTTTCTATCATTGTATGTTGCTCTTCCCCAAAAGGCCTTTTAACCTTTCCTTTCTGTTTTTAGCTGTAGCCGTGATCCAGGCCATTCCTATCTTCAACAGCACTGGAAAATTCAGCTTCACCATCAATTATCCACTGACCATCACCGTTCCGTTTTCTGTCTTTCTGCAGCTCCATCTCATCTTCTTGTTCTTAGGTGAGTTTTCAATTGGCAGGGATATCATCTATTCCAGGGGTGTTAAACTCAAGGCCTGTGGGCCAGATCCGGTGCTTAAATCTGGCCCGTGGGGCCAGCCTGGAAATATCAAAGGACCGGTCCGTAGTGCCTCTGCCGGTCAAAATGGGCTGCGGGTGGGCTCGGTCTCCTCGTCCTCCCTATTTTTGGCTGGCAGAGTGCTGCAGATGTCAGGGTTCCGACAGATGCCCTAATTAAATCATGAGCCTCGAGCCAAGCTTCAAAAGAAATCCAGTTATTTATTAGGAGCTTAATGTCGGCAGTTCCCAAGTGAAGCCAGCTCTGACCCTACATAATTTACGCCCCAATTATGTTCCTGTTTCCCCCCCCTCCCCCCAGGGTGTGTCATCAAACACATTCACCAAGGGAGCAATTTTGCAAGTTGTAGAAGTCACTCCCCTCCAGCTGCTGTAGGTAACCCTGGGATACAGCCTTGAGAGAGCGTTTCTCCGGTTTCCTATCCCCCCTGGCCTATGGCAATTTGAGAGCAGGCCAGGGATGCGTTATGAGTTGACAGCAGGAGGCCATGGAGGCCGAAAACTGGCCATGCGGGGGCCTCACAAGGCCTCTGCGTGCCCTGTTTTGACCGGCAGGGTGTTGCAGGAGGTGTCCGTCCTGTTTCCCCCCCTCCCCCTCTTCCCCCTCTCCCCCAGAAAAAGCTTATATACCACACACACAAGGTATATCGGTAGTATATCTTGAACTTAGAACATTAATTCTGGGAGTTGAAGACCACAAGCAAAGCTGGTTGAGGAATTCTGGGAGTTGAAGTCCACAAGCAAAGCTGGCTGAGGAATTTTGGGAGTTGAAGTCCACAAGTCTTCAAGTTGCCAAAGTTGGAGACCCCTGGTCTAACCATCAAAGATCTGAAGATCTTTGATAAGGATCATCTGCATCATAAAATCTTTAGATGCAAATCTTGAACTCCACCTTATTGCCGTTGCCTTGACATCTGGTGGGTTCACATGAGAGGAGTCCTTGGACAGATGTTCTGGTCACTGTTGCCCCTCTTATGGGCTGGGGCAGAAGCCAGGCTGGTCAGGGAGGGTCTTGTATCCAGAGTTTTCCTTGTCTGTTTTGTTTTGCTGGTGAGATCTACACAATTCCCACCCTCCTTTACCTGACCTCTGTTGGCCAGGAAGACAACCAAGATGCCGAGCAACCACCGGCCATGCGAGGAGCTCATAAAAGTATGGGAGATAGCAAATCAGTTGACAGGCCATGATGCAGCATGGAAGGAGATTAGTTGTTAAAGATGTGACCAAGATGAATTTCTCTTCTGTAGCAAGCTTTAGCTACATGGCTAGCCATGCTGGCCACATGACCATGGGATCGTCATCAGACAGT
The DNA here is from genome assembly GCF_029531705.1 of Pantherophis guttatus. The sequence continues at coordinate 46,309,401 of NW_026844064.1, read as the reverse complement.
GCTGGCTCTTCGGCTTTGAAATGGAGATGAGCACCGCCCCCTAGAGTCGGGAACGGCTACTAGCACATATGTGCGAGGGGAACCTTTACCTTTTAGCAAGCTTTAGGAAAGTCTATTATCCTCATAGACTTCCCCACTATTTGTCAACCTTTGGGACTTTAAGATGAGTGGACTTCAACTCCCAGAATTCTCCAGTCAGCCATGCTGGCTGCAGAATTCTGGGAGTTGAAGTTCACCCATTTTAAAGTCCCAAAGGTTGAGAAGCCCTGCCTGGATGGTTCCCCATGCTAACTGAGGAATTCTGGAAGTTGAAGTTCACCCATCTTAAAAGTCCCCAAGGTTGAGAAGTCCTGTCTGGATGGCTCCTTGATTTCTGTTAGGGTTTCTGATCTCAAGAACGAAAACTCATCCTTCCTCCATATTTTTTCTTTCAGCACCGTTTATCCTTTTCCGTCACCTCTACAAGCAACGGCAGCGGCGCCTTGGACCCAAAAAGAGGAAAATGCACTAATTGGAGTCTCTTTTTTTTCCTAATCTTCCTCAAAGATGGGCGCAGGGGGTGGGTGGGCTTCCAAACCCTTTTCCTTGCCCCATTAACCCGAAAACTGATTTTGTAGTCGTGATGACACACGTCTTCCTTGCCTGAGACCAGAAAGTAGAGCCGTCCAGCTAACATTTTCCTTTGCACCTCACTCCCTTCTCGGGGAAGCTAAACAGGGGATCCATGCTAAAAACCTCTTTCCTATGAAATAGATCTGGAGCCTTGAGTGAAAAGGGGGAAAAAAGCATAAAAACTCTGCTGCCCGAGAGATGCAGAAAAGGGTTTCCCAAACACCAACCTGACAAGGATCTAAACAACCTAGAAACATAGTTAAGACTGAGCCGTGAGTAACTTTCCTGTGGCTTTAAAGGAGCGAGTGGTTTGTTAGGATCAATTTTACTTTTTTCCTCACCCCGACAGTAAAAATGACTAAATCTGGAGAGGGCAAATTCATTGCCTACTTCTTCCTAGTGGCGTTCTTGTATTGGATTCTTTATCGTCTGTAAACTTCCTGACCTACAAGTAATAAAAACTCAAATCAGATTTAAAATAAGAGCAGGCCTCTGCAGGAAAACCCCAGGGAGCAGAGGCTTCCTGGTAGTAAAGAACAGAGCTGGTTCAAATCCTCGAAGGCTTGAAAATGCTGGTTTCTGGTTAAAGAACACTGACGGTGTCAACTTTCCAACAAGCTGAATCTACAGTGCTAGATTCGAGGAAAGGTGCCATTCGGACATTAAGGGAAGGAAAGATGGAGAAACTGCATCTGTTTGGGTGTGAGTCACTCACAGCAATCGGAAGGCAAACTTTGCATTCTCGAGGCTGTGTGGAGTTTTTTTTTTGGTTTCTCCAATTGGGCAAATGGGTTTTGGACCAAGGCTGCTGTCTTGATGCTAATTTTCCTTCTGAGCAGCGAGAGCATTTGGTGGTGGCATTTAACATTTTTCACCCCTCTTAAATTTTCAGCAGGGTTCCCCCCTCCCCGGTGGTATCCCGCAAAGAGGGCTATTAACGTATTCAGGGGTGGGGAGTTAGTTTAACAATTTACAGTGCAGGCACTTTGTTATGGACAAGGCAAATCAAAGGCATATTTCTAATAATAAATCCTTCTAAAAACATCCGTCTTGTTTCTACATCTCTGGCTTTGCAATAGGTAGCAGTACAGATCGATATTCAATTATTATATTGCCCGTGCGGGAAAGATTTCATTCCTTCGCCTGGCTACAGATGTGCTTCAACATCTGTGCAATTGCTGCATTTGGAGACGTGGTGAATCTTTTTAAGACCAAAGAGCCGTTCCAGGCTGGTGGAGGCAGTCATCCAGCAGCTTTTCAGGTTAGTTTAACCAGCAAACCCCAGGACAGCTGCCCGGTCTATTAAACCAGGATTCTTGACTTGGATAACCATCTCGGCTGTGTGCACCAAAAGCCATGGAGAGAAAGGACAATAAGGCTGTTGAGATGGTGTGTCCAGCCCAGTAATTCTTACAGGAGGAAATACCGTGTTTCTCTGAAAATACGACCTATCCCGAAACGAAATCGTAGCTTGATTTTTACACGTGCGCCCAATATAAGTCCTATCCCCAAAATAAGCCCTAATTAAGACCCCACCCACTTCAGGCTGCACAGGTAAAAATTAAGCTAAGGTGGGGATGGGGGTGGAGTGGAGCTGCCTTGCTACTTGCCTTCGGACAGTTACAGCCAGACTTCGCACACCCCGACACCTGCCTCACTGGCCTATTTCTTCTGCAGCCGGCAAGGCTTTCCTGAAGGCCTCTGCAGCCTTCATCGATCCGGAGCTCTGATATTGGCTGCAGAGGCCTCCAGAAAAACCTTGCCGGCCACAGAGAAAGAAGTTCCTGAAGGCCTCTGATAGCGAAAAGGAGGCTGGGGGCGATGCACACAAGTGAAGTCTCAATGGATGACATCCCCCCAAAATAAGACCTGATGCCTTTTTTGGTGGCAAAAAATATAAGACGGTCTTATTTTGGGGAAAACACAGTAGTTCCACTCAACTTACTACTGTTCATTTAGTGACTGCTCAAACTTAACAATGACATTAAGAAAAGGTGTCTTGCAACCGGTCCGTATGACCATCGCAGCATTCCATGGCCACTTGATGAAAACTTGGCAGTTTGGTAACAGGCATGTATTTATCACAGATGCAGCATCACACGGCTCATAGGATTGCCATGTGTGACCTTCCTGGCCTGCTTCTGACATGTAAAGTCAATGCCGGAAGCTGGATTCGCTTAACAACCTCACAATTCACTTAACAACTGCAACAATTTGCTTAGCAGCCATGGCAAAAAGACCATAAAATTGGAAGGGACTCCCTTAACCGCCTTGCTTAGTAACAGGAATCCTGGGCTTGTAAGTTAAGAATTACCCATATATGGACCATCCAAAGAGATAGCATGACCAGATTCCTCCTTACTGGGAGTTTTCAATTGTAGGGTAGCCAGGTGTGACTCTATGGGTCTCAAACCTTCTATCATGACAGAAAGGAACGAATTTGAGCTTTCTGTTTTTTAGATGGCTGCAGCTTGTGCATTAGCTTTAAGTCACTGGTTGTCCATTTAACTTAAAAGGATTCACACAGGTATAGGTTCAAAGCAAGATATATGCAGTGTAAAAATAATCTTACACTCTACTTCAAATGTAACAGTTGAACTAAAAGGCAGTAGAAATAACCTTGAACAGGAGGAAGCGAGGCAATGTCAGATAAATGAAATTGGAGTCCGGGTACCCTCAAAGGTGCTTTTTCCAAAAGGCAGCTGGACTTCCTTCATTTTTTTTCTTTGAAAACATTTCACTTTTCACCTAAGAAGCTTGTTCGGTTCTAGTGGAACTGGATAAACTCCCAAGTAACCTCAACTCATCTCAGAATGAGATAAAACAACCAGATGAAGTCCTTTTGTTGCCTTTTGGAAAAAGCACCTTTGGGATAATTTGAGAAAGTGTCTCAGACATAACCCCCTCCTCAGTTCTCACAAAGATAAACGGGCGGACGACGGACACACACAGCAGTGACACTTCCAAGATTCTGTTACCAAAACCAAATAAAGATAGCATTAGCAGTCACGACTTCAGTTTCCTAGTCTGATCTACCTCAAAGGGCTGAAATAAACTAGGTGAGCTAATGCTCTGGTTTGTTCAAAAACCCATCAACCAGGACCCTGATACTCAGCAGAAGTAAATATATTTTAAAAGCAAGATATTGCTTCAGTTTCCTCCAATTTGATTCCATTCGAGGCATCCTTCAATGCTCCAAAAAAAAAAAAAAAAAAAAAAAAAAGCTTTGAGAAGGACATCATGTTTTTAATCTGTCGTGGGCTGGTTGTGTAGAGATGGGAAAAAACCTCCTGGGGTTTTTATGATGGAAGGAAAAGCGAAATACAAATGGAGTAGGTTTAATAAACATCCAATCTGGGTGAGGAAAGCAGTCTCGATATTTTATAGAACAGGGGTATCAAACAAGGTGATGTGGTCGGATCTGGCCCAGGGGGCCGGCCTGGAAAATGTAAGGGGCCACCCCGCGTCGCTTCGGTCTGGTCTACCCAATACAAAGAGGAAACATGGCAGCAGTTTGGGGAGTGGCGTCGAGCTGGCCACGCCCACCCAGTTGGCCACACCCATCCAGTCGGCTACACACCCCAACATCTCCCCACCGCCAAGGTCAACCACAGCCCTGATGCAGCCCTCAATGAAACTGAGTTTGACACCCCTGGTATAGGGCGTGGAATCTCCACAGAGTCTCTGCCCAGGAGTGGATCACATCCGCTCCGTCCCACTGCCAGAGAAGTCCGTTTGCAACGGTGTGATGTTGTGGTCGTAAGTAGCATACTCGGAAGATCCGGTGCTCGCCATTTTGAGTTGCTGGGCTGCGTGGGTGAGCTGGAAGGCCGCGTCGGGATGCGCCGTGTCAGGCAGGAGGGTGCATTCTCTCTCCAGGATATCCGCCACCCCTTTCAGCAGGTCCAAAAACCCAAAGGCTAAGGCGGCCTTTCGCAACCGGTTTAGTTCCTGGAAAAGCCAAAAAGAGCAGGAAAATCAGCCATCGCCTCTCCGGCATTATCGCTCTGGCTCAGAAGGAATCCATCCCCTCACACCCTCCCATAAATGATTAGACTCTGGAAAAAAGAAGGTGGGAAATCTGAATAAAACAGGTTTTATTCTGTTTGGATTGTGGTTTTATTGGGTATGTGTCAGACTTCGATGCTATCTCAAAATAAATGAATTTCCAAACTGCCAATCTTTAAGGAAATCTTTTCTTTAATTGAGCACAGCCACCGGATCATGACTCGATGCGGACAAGACTGACCTTTTGCCCCCCAATCCCTCCCTTTCCGATCCCCCAATCTCTGCTTCTCATTGGCTATCTTCCAAGTCATTCTTCAGGCTTCTTGTCTCGTCATTTCCCAGGAATGTCCCCCCTCCTCATTTCCACGACAACCCGACTTCAAAGGGATTTAGCAGGCAAAAGTTCAGAGCTTATCTCTCTCTCCTCTCTATGCCAGCGTTGAAGCGCTGACAGTATGCTTGTATCTGATTTTTAATGTAAGCCGCCCGGAGTCGCTTCGAAACGAGATGGGTGGCAAGTAAATTTCATAATAAATAAATAAAATAAATTTAAAAATTGCTCTGACCTCAAGCAACTAATTACTGGCTAGGTTGCAGAGAGAGAAGCGTCAGAGAGGAAGATATCTGGACGCAGCCACTTTTGATAGGGGAAACTGAAATATTACAAGCTGCGTGACAGTCTGGCGTACCCTGGACACGCAGAGTTAAATGGTATGTGGGGATGATCCTGGGAGATGGGAGGAAAAGCTGCAGCTTAGACAACCTTCAGACCAGGGGTGAAATGCTCCCGGTTTGGACCGGATCGCCCAATCCAGTAGCGATGGTGGCGGGTGGTTTGGAGAACCGGTAGCAAAAATCCCTGCGCCCCTCCCCCCCATGCCCAGCTAAGCCGCGTGATCTCAGAAGCTTTTTTTTTTTACTTTTAAAAGCATTTTTTCTACAACCTCTTAAGGTTGTAGAAAAAATGCTTTTAAAAATGAATAAAAAAAAAAGGTTGGCCACGCCCACCCAGTCACATTACCCATCACCACCACCAAGCCACACCCACGGAACCGGTAGTAACAAATTTTACATTTCACCCCTGCTTCAGACAAAAGATATCTCAACCTCCAGAAGGAAAAAGGGGTGGGGGAAGCATCTCAGAAGGGGCTCTCTCTAGTTTTCTAGACACCAAAAGGAACAAGAGGAGACGGGTCTAGGACTGTGATGGTGAACCTATGCCACGCGTGCCAGAAGTGGCACACAGCACCCTCTCTGATGGCATGCGAGCCGCCGCCCCAGTTCAGCTCTGCTGCGCATGTGCGCGTACCTCCCACTGGCCAGCTGGCCTTTGGGTCTGCACAGGGGGCACGGCACATGCGCAGGGGCCGTGTACGCATTGCATTTTTGCGGTTTGGGGACACGCGTGCGCATTCTCGTTCGCCCACGCGTGCCTTGGGCACTCGGTCTGGAAAAGGTTAGCCATCACTGGTCTAGGACAACTCACTGCAGCTAATTCACCATGACCAACTCACCTTGGGGCAAGAGTTACACTAATATCAAGAAATGATGGAATAGAATCATTAAACACGCAAATTCGTGAAGCGTTCCATATTTTTACAAAAGGGCCTGGTGGCTCAGCAGACTAAAAGCACTGTTATTAACATCAGCTGCCTGCAATTACTGTAAGTTCGAATCTTACCAGGCTCAAGGTTGACTCAGCCTTCCATCCTTTCTAAGGTAGGTAAAATGAGGACCCAGTTTGTGGGGGCAATAAGCTGACTTTGTATAAAATATACAAAAGGATGAAGGCTATTGCTTAACGCATTGTAAACCGCCCTGAGTCTCCGGAGAAGGGCGGCATATAAATCAAATTTAAAAAAAAAAAAAGAATGCTTGCAAATTGAGAAACAAAATGAAACGTGAATGACAAAACAAAAATTAAAGTATTTTAAAAATTATTTTAAATCATTCTTCGTCTTCTTCCTAGCATATTCCCACAGGTGCAGCGTCTGCTTAAAATTGTTTTAAATAACTGAATTGTTAAAATGGTCCCCAGGTGAGTTGGCCGCGTCCCATTCTGAGAGGCTTTCAGTCTTTCCAGATCCTGTTACTGTAACCGTACAATGAAGGTCAGTCTGTGCTTCTTGTTTGGACTGCCCTAAAGGGCTGGGTGAAATCCTTTGGCCACCTAAGGAGAAGGAAGGGCTCCCTGGAGAAGAGCCCAGTGCTGGGAATGATGGAGGGCAAAAGAAGAAGGGGACGACAGAACGAGGTGGCCGGATGGAGTCAATGAAGCAGTCGGCATGAGTTTAAATGGACTCCAGAGGAGGGTAGAGGACAGGGAGGCCTGGAGGAACGTTGTCCATGGGGTCGCGATGGGTCAGACACGACTTCGCAACTAACAACAACAAAGGGCTGGCCCAGAGTCCATGCTGGACACTGCCTAAGGCTATTGTGCTTCATCATGGTCTCTTTCAAAGCCAGCCCAGCATTTCACCCTGTGATTTCCAGTTTCCATGCACCCTATTTGAAAATATGAGCCTGTTGAATAATAGCTGAACATTGATTGGTCTTCTGTTTCCAATGCTCACCTTATAGAAGGTCAGTGTTTTCTCGGGCAGTTTTCTTGCGTTCCTGAGTATCTTCTGTACGTCTGTCTGTAGGAAAGTGGAGAAGACACAAAAGTAATATTCGGCCTACTCCTGGCCAAAGCAGAGCTACCAATGGGAAGCTGAAGAGATCATTCTCCCTTGCTTTGTTCCGTTGGAAAAGCAAGAGATGAATTCTGGTTTAATGGCCTCTGCTTTCAACATCTAAGCACTGCTGTTCAGAAGCACCAACCAGGACCTGCCTTTGTCCAAAGCTCCATCCTGCACGCCCATGGCAAGCAAACAGACCGATGATCTTGGACAAATGGGAATAAAAACCCTCCAAGCAACATGCGGTAACTTTGTTGCTGGTATCCTTAAGATTTATATTGACTGTTTCCCTATGACTATCATTGAGTGTTGTACCTTATGATTCTTGATGAATGTATGTACTTTTCTTTTATGTACACCGAGAGTCTATGCACCAAGACAAATTCTTTGTGTGTCCAATCGCACTTGGCCAATAAAAAATTCTATTCTATTCTATTCTATTCTATTCTATTCTATTCTATTCTATTCTATTCTATTCTATTCTATTATTCTATTCCATTCCATTCCATATTCCAATTCTACTCTACTCTACTCCACTCCACTCCATTCCAATTCCAATTCCTATTCCTATTCTATTCCATTCCATTCTACTCCACTCCACTCTCCATTCCAATTCCAATTCCTATTCCTATTCCAATTCCAATTCTATTCGATTCCACCCCACTCTCCATTCCAATTCCAATTCCAATTCCAATTCCAATTCCAATTCCAATTCCAATTCCAATTCCAATTCCAATTCCTATTCCTATTCCTACTCTATTCTATTCTGGATTATCATCACCTGCAAGTGAAAGTGAGTTATTTGGAAATTTGTGAATTTGTACAACGGAGGACTAAAGACGAAGCACACGCATATACCAAATGGGTTTTACTTTTAATAAAGGCACGTTATTTGAAGCAAACTACAGGCAGTCCTGAATTTACGAACACAATGGACCGCACGCGTGTGCAGCTCCATTTGTGCAAGTGACAGGCACAAACACCCAGCCCCTCATCCAGATGGCGTGAGCATGCATGCGCTTGGCTGTTGCTTGCACAAGGGGGGGATTCACACACACACACACATGCTCATCAGCCACTTTGGGCGGCCCAGTTTTGAATAGCTCACGGCCTGGTGGTGGAGACCCCTGTTGTAGACCGCTGAATAGGCTGATCCTGCTGGGTGCCCACAGGAAGAGAGTTGTTCTGACCCAGCTCCCCAAACACGAAAAACCCTTTGAAGTGAACTCAAAGATTCCTTTAATTAGGCAGCCCAGCAAAAAAGTTTCTCACACTGCAGGTTAACAAATTTGTCTGGCAGGGAGATGAATACCTGTCTGCCACATCTATTCATCTCTGCCCCCTGCCTTTTATCCCCAGAGCTAGGGTGGGGCTTCGCTAGCAGTGGTGGCTCTTCCTTCCCCAGGACCGGCCCATAGATTTCCATTGCTCTCCTCTCCTCTGCCTTCTGTGCATCCGTGCATCAGGCAGTGGACCCAGATGTTCCTCCTCTTCCTCATCAGCCACCTCCAGTCCTGGGGGTTGTTGACTCTCCATTTGAGGGCTGACGGACGGCCCAGGCTCCGCCTCTTTCTCCCTCTCTTTCTGACAACTCCATTCCCTCTTCCCCCTCAGAGCTCTCAGGTTGCCCTGATGCTGATCCTGACTCCCACGCCTCCTCCTCCTCTGATTCGGCTGTTGGAGGGGCCAGCGGCCAACAGGCCACCACAGTGCCCTTAAATTGCGTAATGATTTTCGTACACTGAAGGGAAGGGAAAGTGAGGCCATCTGTCGGGAAAGGTTGCCGTTCTGATTAGTCTTTTTTAGTAAAGGAGCTTTCTCTGCCCGCAGGGAGCAAAGTTGGATCCTGCCGGCTTTACCTGCAGGCCGTTCGGTTTAATCCACACTGTGACGTTCTGAGCATAGCTTCGCTTGTTCTTGGGCTGCAAAGGGAAGGGGCTCTTGTTGTCATCGTCCCCGTACGGGTTCTCCTTCGCATCTGGGGAAAAAAATAATAATGTGTACAGATAGTCCTCGTTTAGGGACCACAATTGGGACTGGCAATTTGGTTGTTAAGCAAAGCAGTCGTGAAGTGGACATCGCGATTATGCTAACGATGACAACTACAGCTTTCCTTTGCTTTACAGACTTTTGAAGGCTGGGGAATTCTGGGAGTTGAAGTCCACAAGTCTTACAAGTTACCAAGTTTGGAGACCCCTGGGTTAGACGAAAGGCTAGCATGAGGTTTTGCTCTTACTTATCACAGGAATTCTGAAACCTTTCAGCATTGAGCTGTGGTGGCACAGTGGTTGGAATGCAGTACTGCAGGCTGCATCTGCTGACTGCCGGCTGCCAGCAGTTCGATCCTTAATGGCTGAAGTTTGGCTCACCTTGCATCCTTCCGAGGTGGGTAAAATGAGGACCCAGATTGTTGGGGCAGCAATATGCTGACTCTGTAAACCACTTAGAGAGGGCTGTAAAAGCACTGTGAAGCGGTATATAAGTCTAAGTACTACTGCTAATGCCCTTCCTTCCTTCCTTCCTTCCTTCCTTCCTTCCTTCCTTCCTTCCTTCCTTCCCTCCCTCCCAGTGGTTAGAATGCAGTATTGCAGGCTAACTCTGCCCACTGCCACAGTTTGATCCTGACCAGCTCAAGGTTGACTCAGCCTTCCATCCTTCCCAGGTTGGTAAAATGAGGACCCAGATTGTTGAGGGGCCATAGGCTGACCCTGTGAACTGCTTAGAGAGGGCTGTAAAGCGATATATAAGTCTAAGTGATATTGCTATTCCAAAGCACAGCAACAATTCCTGAGAAGGGGACCCTGAAATGGATTCAGAAGGATGGGTGACACCAACACAAATCAGAGACCCTACGAGAGGCATTTCACTGCTCACACAACAGACAATCATGTCTTCCAGAGAATAAAGCACACCTAACAGCAGAACTGCCATCTTCTAAGGCAGAGGTCTCCAACCTTGGCAACTTTAAGACTTGTGGACTTCAACTCCCAGAATTCCTCAGCCAGCAAAGCTTTGCTGGCTGAGGAATTCTGGGAGTTGAAGTCCACAAGTCTTAAAGTTGCCAAGGTTGGAGGCCCCTGTTCTAAGGCACATCAAGAGATCTGTATCAGAATGAAAGTTACAAACAGGGAGGGAACGAGCGGCACCGTTTCAACCAGCATGGCCAGTACCTGAGATGGGACCAAGTTGGGCCATCTTGCCCAGCCAAGGAAGAGGCTCCGGTCCTGGCTCAAATAGAGACATCATTAAGTTGGATTTCTTCTTGCTGTCGGCTTGTGAATACAGCATTCCATACCATTCGGGTCTGAAAGGAAGAACCAGAGATTTACCATGAAAATAGCTGTTGTCGCCTAGAGAAACAAAACAAAACATGTACATACAGATAATCTTTGACATATGACCACAACCGAGTCCAAAACGTTTTGCCGCTAAGTTCTTAAGGGAGCTTTGCCCCATTTTACAACCTTTCTTGTCGCCGTTAAGTGAATTGCTGCCGTTGTCAAGTTAGTAACCCGGTCGTTAAGCGAATCTGGCTTCCCCGTTGACTTTGCTGGTCAGGTGGTTGCAAAAGGCGATCGCATGAACTGGGGGTGGGGGGCACTGCAACCGTCATAAATATGGGTCAGTTGCCAAGCATCCAAATTTTGATTGTGTGATTGTGTGTGTGTGTGCTGCAACGGTTTACAAGTGTGAAAAACGATCATAAGTCACATTTTTTTCAGTGCCACTGTAACTCCAAACAATCATGAAACGAGGCGTTTGTTAGACCTGGAAGCCATCTTTTACACTTGGGCCTTCAGGTCTGCCACGTTTTCTACTGTGGGAAATTGGGAGGGGGGGATTGTATAGAGCAGTGGTCCCCAACCTTTTTATCGCCGCGGCCCGCTGAACGCGCGCAGGGGTGGGGGCACGGCCCAGGAGCTTTTGCGCACGGCCCATTGCGCACGGCCCAGGAGCTTTTGCGCACGGCCCAGGAGCCTTTGCGCTGCAGCGTTCATGTCCCCCGGCCGCTGCGCGGCCCGGTGCCAGGTACTCCACGGCCCGGCACCGGTCCGCGGACCGGGGGTTGGGGACCACTGGTATAGAGTATGGGTGATATGTAGTCAAAATAACATTCTTTTCTCAGAGAATCAAGACCAAGGTGCCCTGCAGCTGCCATGAGGGGACTGGGAGGCATCTTCAGTTTTGGATGGTGTCTGATTGGACCATGTGATGGACATGTGGGTGCTGGGCAGGGACTTGAACTTTCTTTTGGGTGGGGACAACCTGGAAGCTTTCAGATTTGGGTTTTCCCAGATGTGTCAATATGACATCTTCAATAAAATGGAACTTTGAGGAAATTCAAGCCTCGGAGTCTTCTTTTGTTGGAGGTGTGTTACTTGGAACCAGGGTGGATTTGATTTAAATCGAGTTGATTTAAATCACGATTTAAATCACAATTTAAATCATGATTTAAATCACTAGTAAAAAGGCTTGATTTAAATCAACTCGATTTAAATCATAATTTTTAAAGAGCAACTGTCATCTCTGCTACTCCTTTGACCCACTGTTGACTCACCGATAGTCCCAGTGTTGCAGAATATACAGCCTCGTGCTACATAACTAAGCTCCATTTCATGCTGAATAAACTAAATTATTTATGTATTTTAAATAGAAAACTATCTTACGATAGATTTTTTACTCCAAAAGTTTTTTATTAAAATAAATTCGATAAAAATCAAAAAACTCCGATTTAAATCAAAAAAATCTGATTTTTTTTTAATTTTTTTAAAAAAATCATTGATTTTTATCCACCCTGCTTGGAACCCTGACAGTGTTCTCTTTCAACTAAGAAGAGTTCCCTTTGTGAGCAGGAAGAAAATCCGAGAACGGCCTGTTGCAGTTTTTCTCAACCTTGTCAGGTTTTAGAGGGGTGGACTTCAACTCCCAGAATTCCCCAGCCATGCTGCCATGCTGGCTGGGGAATTCTGGGAGTTGAAGTCCACCCTTCTTAAACCTTGACAAGGGTGAGAGACGTTGGCCTGATGCTCTTCTCACCTCTCAAAACTTCCTAAAATGTTCAATTCTAGGGTACAAGTATTTGCCTAAATCAAATTTGCACCTCCAGCCATGCACACTGGGGGAACACAGGACATACATACATATCTGTTTTCTTCTGAGCAACAACATCTACCGTTACTTTTCGGAGTATAACACGCACTTTTTCTCCCCCTAAAAGTGGGTGGAAATGTCTGTGCGTCTTATACACCGAATGCTGCCGAAGCCCCGCCCACCCGCTGGGCCCTACCCTTCGGCCATTTTTGGCCTCCGGGTGTTGCATTTTTGGCCTCCGCACGCTCCATTTTATACTCGTTGCAGGCTGCGGGGATCACCACAGCACATCACCACCGATTGACATTTTTGGCCTCCATGCATCGAGTTTTCGGCCAATTCCAGGCAGTGGAGATCGGCTGAATCAAGCTGTGATAACGTGCTGAAGCTAACCAGGCTATTTGCTGCAAGGATGCTAGCCAGATGAATATTGATGCATGGTGGAAGGCAGAGGCAGAATTTTTTTCCCCTTGTTTTCCTCCCCAAAAACTAATCTGCACCTTATACTCCAGAGCGCCTTATACTCCGAAAAATACGGTATTTTCCTGGTGGCTACATCCATGTTGTCACCACCCACCCACAGGCCAACCTGCGTACCCCAACTGAACAACAGCCACCATTCCTTCCACTTTCAGACTCCCGTGAAGGAGCACGCAGAAGTTGGGGATCTTTCCTGCAATCTGATTGGCTGAATTCTCATCTTCAACATCCTCAGCGATCCCTGGACCCATCTCGTCTCCTTCTGGGCAGGAAGAGAACAGAAAGCCATCAGAATCTATCCCGTCCTGCGGGGCCTTGCCAACTGGGGAATTGCCAGCATGGGGGAAGGTGGGATCGCTCACCTTTGTTAAGTGCGATAGGCAACACCAGGTGTCTGGACAGGACGGGCGGGCTGGCGATATCTGCTATGTCAATAAAGCCAACGATTTCCAGATCTACAAAAGAAAAGGTGCTTTCAGGTATGAGAACTGGGCAGGGCTAGTCTAGTGAAGAGAAGGACCAGGGGAGACATGAGAGCAGTGCCATTTGTCAGAAATGATGTAGGGTCTCCTTCCTGGGCAGGAAGTTGGACTAGATAACCTACAAGGTCCCTTCCAACTCTGTTATTGTGTTGAGACTTTGGAAAGAGTACAAAGAAGAGCACAAAGAGCTAAAACATATGAAGAACGGTTGCAGGAACTGGGCCTGGCTAGTCTAGTGAAGAGAAGGACCAGGAGAGACATGAGAGCAGTGCTCCAATATTTGAGGGGCTGCCACAGAGAGGAGGGGGTCAAGCTATTTTCCTGAAGGCCAGACAAGGAATAATGGATGGAAACTGATCAAGGAGAGATTCAACCTAGAAATAAGGAGGAATTTTCTGACAGTGAGAGCAATTAACCCATGGAACAGAAGTTGCCTTCGGAAGTTGTGGGAGCTTCATCACTGGAGGCTTTCAAGAAGAGATTGGACTGCCATCTGTCAGAAATAGAATAGGGTCTCCTGTTTGGGCTAGATGACCTTACAAGGTCCTTTCCAATTCTTGTTATTCTGTTAAGACTTTGTTTTCATTTCACACAGGTAAAATGTCTACCGAGGTTCTCAATCATCCAGGTCATGATTGCCTCAAGGGCGCTTTTCCAAAAGGCAATTGAACTACAGGTGCTCCTTGACGTATGACCACAACGGAGCCCAAAATTTGTTGTTCAATGAGATATTTGTTAAGTGAATTTTGCCCCCTTTTACGACCTTTCTTGGCTCAGTTGTTAAGTGAATCGCTGCAGTTGTTAAACTAGTAACAGGGTTGTTAAGTGAATCTGCTTTCCCCATTGACCGAAACATTGGATGAAAGACCATGTCAGCCTTTCCTTTTGGATCTTCAGGGCTGCCACACTTAGTGCTGTGGGAAAGTGGGCGGGGGGGGGTTGTATGGAGTTGGTAGAGTTATTTAGCCATAACAACATTCTTTTCCCTGAGAGTCAAGGACGTTCAGCCTCCACCTGGAGTGGCGTGACTGGGAGGCCTCTCCAGTTGGGACGGTGGATTGATTGGGCCATGTGATGGACATGTGGGTGCAGGGGAAGGGGTTCGGACTTTCTTTTGGATGGGGAAAACTTGGAAGCTTTCAGGTTCGGGTTTTCCCAGATGTGCCAATATGACCTCTCTTAATAAAATGGATCTTTGAGGAATTGCTTGCCTCGGAGTCTTACTTGGTTGGGGGTCTTACTTGGAACCCTGACATACCAACTGGTTCTGAGGTAACACTGGGTAATCCAATGAACATCCTGAGAGAAAGCAAGATCCAAGCCTTTGGTATTTGGTCAAGAAAACAGCAGAGATATATCCCTAAGTCCTGGGCTGTAGAATTAGCTCAACTCAAGGAAGCTTCACCTTCTTCTACGATTGGAGGCACCAGGTCTCTCAGGATGCCACTTTTTAAGGGTCAACAACAGAGAACAGTATCCTGGACGCCTCTAACTGGCCAGCATCAGAAACATGAATTTAATGGATTTTGTCTTTGATGTAACAGGTCCCATTTTACACACTTTTTTTATTGGGCGTGATGGTTAGATGTTCCGGACTTTTAAGGCACAGGAATAAAGGTAGACCAGAAGAGAGCCTTACCTGTGTTAATTGTTTTAGGGATTGGGTCGATTTCTTCGTCTATAACAAATGGCTCCGGCCTGGGAAAAGCTTGCACATCTGAAGACAAGTGGCCACATTTCAACACAGCATGGAAGGGTGTGTACGCCACATCTATGAGCTTTCTAGGGCAAAAGACGGTTATCAGTAAAAATCCACAGACACAAATCACTACGTTTGGAGTTTGTTCAAGTTATCTTTCAGGGGGCAAATGCAGATCAGTGATCGAGTCGTTTCTACTGAGTCTTTCTCTGCTAGGGCTCAAGCCACGCTGAACAAGCTCTACGATTTCCACATCATTTCCCCTGTGCACCTCTATAACTGTCTGGTTTGGTTCTGCAACCCAACAAGACAGACACAGACTTCAGAAGATAATTAGAACTGCAGAAAAAACAATGGCTACCAACCTGCCTTCCATTGAGGACCTGTATGCTGCACGAGTCAAAAAGAGGGCTGTGAAAATATCTACAGACCCCTCGCATCCTGGACATAAACTGTTTCAACTCCTACCCTCAAAACGATGCTATAGAGCACTGCACACCGGAACAACTGGACATAAGGACAGCTTTTCCCCGAACGCCAGCACTCTGCTAAACAAATAATTCCCTCAACACTGTCAAACTATTCACTAAGTCTGCATTACTATTACTATTAATCTTCTCATCCATCTCCTCCCACTTATGACTGTATGACTGCAACCTTCTTGCTGGTATCCTTAAGATTTATATTGACTGTTTCCCTATGACTATCATTAAGTGTTGTACCTTATGATTCTTGACGAATGTATCTTTTCTTTTATCTACACTGGGATTGTATGCACCAAGACAAAATCCTTGTGTGTCCAATCACACTTGGCCAATTAAGAATTCTATTCTATTCTATTCTATTCTATTCTATTCTATTCTATTCTATTCTATTCTATTCTATTCTATTCTATTCTATTTCTATTTCATGCATTAAAACAAACAGTTATGTTTAGGGTTCAAGAAGTTGAAGCTGCATGCACCTAGAACTATATTTCTCAATTTTGGCAACTTTTAAGATGTGTGGACTTCAACTCCCAGAATTCCCCAGCCAGCTATGCTGGAATTCTGGGAGTTGAAATCCACACGTCTTAAAGTTGTCAAGGTTGAGAAACCCAGATATCTAAAGGGCACCAGATTGAGGGAACGTGATGAAACCCAGACTATAATTGAAGACAGTTTCACCCCATGATTCTTAACCAAGATTGCTTACCCAAACATTGACTGTACATTTTTCAAGCAAAGGGGCCCATCGATGGTAAAAATCTGCCCCTCTCCGTTATTTAAGTCAATGAGTCGTTCAAGGCAGTCTAGAGAATCAGAGCTTTGGAGCTTCAAATGGAAAGGAAACAGAGTTTTACACACAATGGAAAAAGCATATCAAAACACTACTTATTTTTTTATAATTTCAGGAGGGAACTTCCAATAATCAACAACAAAAACATAGCTATTTATTTGTCCGTTCTGCTTTGTATGTATCTAAGTGTCACTGCATGTAGAGGCTGCATTAGCCTCTGATGATTTCAGTGGCACAACGAACAGGCCAAACTTTGCCCAAAATAATCAATGGACACAGGTTTGAGGAGAGAACAAGGGCAAAAT
This sequence comes from Pantherophis guttatus, assembly GCF_029531705.1. The sequence goes on along the minus strand of NW_026844064.1, from coordinate 46,292,765 downwards.
AATAGCAGAGAAATAACTTTTCAGTCTCCTGGGACGTGACAGAGCATAAAATAGCCATTTTGAAAAAAGAAACTTAAAATAGTATTAAATTTGTTAAAATTGAGCAAGAGATTGCTGAAGTCATATCAAATTCAAACTTATTACAATTCTTAATTGATAAATTGCTTGTGTAGAAAGTTAGCACCTACCCGTCTCCTAGAAGAATGAAATATTTTAGGAAACATTGAAAAGACAGAATATTATATTTCCCTAAAGGGATAAAAATGTGCTCTTGGAGACAGAAAGCAGCCCCCACCTTCCCGAATAGCCCTCAGCAGATGTCAGCACTTAAGAGACAAAGAGATAGATAGCTCTATTCATAAACCAATACCCCCACCCAAGATCCAATAAAGGTAGGATTAGCCCTCAGCTAATCAATAGGAATTGCCTAACGCCCCTTCATTGCATCACCCTCAGAAACTTCAACCAATCTGGGAGCTCAGACAACCTACAGAGCCAGCTATAACCCCTACATAACCCCTACGTGGCCCCATGGGAGTCTGACAACAACCAATAGAATACATGTTCTTGCACAGGAACAGGAAGCTCAAGTGCAAAGCCCAAGGGAAGGTATGAATACCCCTCACTCTCAACTCCATGTGGTCAGCTGCACCACAACCACAAGCATGTGCTTCTGTTCATCAATAAATGGACCCTCTTTCCAATCAATCTCCAGCTTCCATTTTGTCTCCAGTGCCTTTCTCCCGGCTTGGAACTGAACCCAATGGAGATTTCTTCCAACACTTGTAACATATCTCCCATGTTACCTGCATGTGCATAGCCCACCAGCTTTTTCCCTCCCTTCCCCTGCCTCACCCCAACTTAAATTCTCTATCGGTCCTCATCACTCCATGTGCCTGATAAGAGTGAGGTGCAATTCACAAAAACCTCTGCCATTCAATAAGATTGGTTCCCCTCCAAATCACCATTAGGGCCAATGCAAATCCGGGACTGATCTAATTATATCCCCGCCTGGCCCTCAAAAGGGACGCGGTTCTCAGTGGTGCTGAGCTTGTCGTTTGAAAGGTCGGCAGTTCAGTGGTTCAAATCCCTGGTGCTGTGTAACGAGCTCCTGTGATTTGTCTCAGCTTCTGCCAACCTAGCAGTTCGAAAGCAGGTAAAAAATGCAAGTAGAAAAAATAGGGACCACCTTTGGTGGGAAGGTAACAGCGTTCCGTGCACCTTTGGCATTGAGTCATGCCGGCCACATGACCACAGAGACGTCTTCGGACAGCGCTGACTCTTCGGCTTTGAAACAGAGATGAGCACCATCCCTAGAGTCTGGAACGACTAGCACAGATGTGTGAGGGGAATCTTTTTTACCTTTACCTTTATTGGCCCTCAAAGCGAACTCACCTCTTCGAGGTTAGCCATGCACATGACGTAAAGCTTGGATGGAAACGGAAAAGGCAGCGGGAACCGGTTGCTTTCACTCCGCTGGCTGAGCGTGGACAGAGAGTGGCGCAGGGAGCCCCTCCCAATGCCCAAGCTGCCATCGGTGACCAGGACAACCTGACAAGGAATGGCAGCGCCCCACTCCTGTTGCACGATGCTGCACACTCCCAGCAAGGCTGACTCCAAGCACGTTTTGTCGTAATCGTCTATATTACTCAAGGCTTCCTGGGAAACAAAACAGAAACTTATTTGGCTGGACTAAAACAAAGCTCAACTTCCAAACTTACATGGTTAATTAGGCTGATTTTTTTTTTAAAGAAAAACACTTATCAGGTTTAGGTCAGAACACACGACAATATTTATTTATCTATCATGTTTACAGGTAGCCTTCAACTTACGACCACCGTTGAATTCAAAATGACTGTTGCTGAGTGAAATAGTGGTTACGCGAGTTTTGCCTGATTTTACAGCCCTTCTGGCCACTGTTGTTAAGTGAGTCACTGACAGTTGTAACCAACATGGGCGTTGAGTGAATCTGCCTTCCCCGCTGACTTTCTTGTCAGGTCGCAAAAGGTGAGCATCACATGGTCACAGATTGTAAGTCACTTTTCATAATAATATGAACAAGCCATTTCTATAAAGATCTGTCAGTCTAATTCAGGGTTTCTCAATCTTGGAAGCTTGAAGATGGGTGGACTTCAACTCCCAGAATCTCCCAGCCAGCAGTGCTGGGTTAAAAAATACTGGTCTAATCGGTAAAAACCAAAGTCAGAGACCTTTATAGAAATGGCTTGTTCATATTATTATGAAAAAGCAAAAAGGTGTGATTTGATATTAATGCCTTATTTTACAGTAACAGAGAGAGTCGGAAGTCAAATGTTTCTTTTTCTTCTTTTTCCTCATTTTTCTTTCCCCTGCCCCACTTTTCTATTTACTTTGTATTTTATAATACTTTATAACTCAGTAAAAATGTTAACAGAGGAACAGATTGTAATTCACTTTTTAAAGTGCTATTGTAGCTTTGAACGCAGTGGTGGGCTGCAACTGGTTTTGCCTGCAACATACCTCCCCTGCCTGACCAGGTGGGATGGGCTGATGTAACGTGATGAAGGCAGTTCCTATACTTTATTATTTACACAGCAAATTTACATAGCTACCCATCCACCAGAGCAGCAGAGAGAGACAAAAGCCTTGTCTAAATTTACAACCTATGAATACGCAGCGTGTGACCATCGAATAGAAGCTCGGATGGCTGCTTTTATACTGCACCTGGAGGGTGTTGTAGTCTCTTGTGAAGGGGACCATCAGCTCCCAGAGAGATGAAAACACAATCAAGGCGGTAAACTCCAACTTGTAGTTGGTAGCCATGTGCTCAAAAAGCATTGTCAGACCATGAGCCGCTAAATGCTTCCGCTGATATTCTTCAGAGCCTTCGATCGAGACCGGCCGGGTCATGGAGAGGGACACATCCATGACCACAACAGTTGGCATGGTGGGCCTTTCTTTGTGTTGTCAAACGCGGAAAGGAAAAAAAATCTCTGCAGAGGAAATAAAATAAGGTTTTCAGCATTCTCTCCCTTTCAAATTACATGAGTGTGTTCACTGACACTGGTAAAAACAAGTTGAGTCAATCTTAAGAAAGCTGCTGTGACCTTGTTTGATATTGTTAGAATCCCCGCAGAGGTTTCCCCGAAAGGTTGAATTTCCCGGGTGAGAAATCGTTCCAGGCACGATGAATCAATTGATGAGAGAAGCGAGCTGCGTGAAAACAGGATTCTCTTTATTATGTTTCAGGAAGACGGATCCGGCAAGCGCACGAACCAGCGTTCCTGGGTGAGCTGACATGGTTACAAGGTAAGCATGCATTCTTATACTTTTTGATACAAAGGAAATTCTTTGTTTCTTTTGTTACTTTTGTGGGTCTTCCCTTTGTGTGTGTGTTCTTGGATTGCCCTGTTTTCTTATTCTAGTTTTTCCCTACTTGAAACTGGGTGGTGTCTGGGCTATCTGGTCTCATGTTCTTTTGTTTCCTTCTGTTCTTATTATTTGCTCCTTGCCTTAAGCTGATCACGTTGTTATCAAGTAAGCCCTTACCCCCAGCTTGACTCTTATCAGATTGCTTGGGCTATTGATTAAATCTTTTCCTTTTGCTAATCCTCTGCCATTCCTTTTGTTTTGCTCTCCTAGTTTCTGCTGTCTTGATAGTTCCTTTTCTGGCATGTCCTGAGTCTTTTGTGTGTGTCATTTCCCTGGGTCCTCTTTTGTTCCTAAATGGCCCTGATGTTCATGTGTTCTATTTTGGGAAGGTCATTTCCCTATGCCTGTGGCCTTTTGCCTTTCTAAGTTTGTTTGTACCTTACTGATCCTGGCACTGCCTTGGTGGTGTTCCCTCCTACAATATGTACAAGCTGGGTTTATCTCCAGAGTGGTGGTGGGACACATCCCTTTTGCAGGATGTATTTAAGCAAATATTGGATAGGCATCTCCTCGGATGCTGTAATTTGGATTCTACTTCTGAGGGGGAGGCAGACACCAATCCTATGAACCTTTGCAAAACTACAAGTGCATCAGAGGAGAAGGCAACTAAGATGATCTAAGGCCTGGGACTAAAACACTATGAAGAACGGCTGCAGGCTGGAGGGGGGGTTGGCTTTCTTGAGAAAAGAATTTTTTGGTTTGTCACATGATCTCTCTTTCCTTCTTTTGAGGGGCTTCACAAATTTGAGGGGGTCTTTTTATTCTCCCATTTTTTCATTCTTTCTTTCTTTCTTTTTTTTTCCTTTTTTTTTTTTTTTTTCTTCCTCCTCTCTTCCTTTCATTTTTCCTTCTTCTTTTTCTTTCTTCTTCTTTCCTTCATTCTTCCTTCCTTTCTTCTTTCATTTCTTTTTTTTTTTTTTTCCTTTCTTCTTCTTCCCTTTCATTTTTTTCCTTCTTTTTCTTTTTTTTTTTCTTTCCTTTTCCTTTCCTTCTTTCTTTCTTCTTTTTTCTTTCTTTTTTTCTTTCCTTTCTTCCTTCCTTTCTTCCCTCCTTCCTTTCTCCCTTTCCTTTCCTTTCTTCATTCCTCTTTTTTCTCTTCCTTCCTTCCTTTCATTCATTTTCTTCTTTCCCATCTTCCTTCCTTTCATTTCTTTTTTTTTGCTTTTTTTTCCTTTCATTCATTCCTTTTTTTTTCCTTTCATTTTCTTTTTTTCATCTCTTTTTTTTCCCTTCCATTTCTTTACTTATGCTCCTTCCTTTCTCTTTCCTTTCCTTCTTTCTTCCCTCCTTTGTGTTTCCTTCCTTTCATTCATTTTTTTCTTCCTTCCCTCCCTCTTTCCTCTTCTCTCCTTCCTTTCCTCCCTTTCATTTATTCTTTTTTCTTCCTCCCATCTTTCCTCCCTTTCATTTGTTCCTGCTTTTCTTTTTCCTTTCCTCCCTTTTCCTTTCATTCGTTTTCTTCTTTTATCACCTCTTTTTCTTCCCTTCCACTTTCTTTTCTTACGCTCCCTCCTTTCTCCCTTTCCTTTCATTCTTCCATCCCTCCTTCCTTCCTTTCACCCCACCCCCACCCCGGCTCCCCTTTTTTCGGATTCTGGGGCACAATTTTCCTACCCAGGATGAGGCCCCGCCTCCCCACCTCTCTTCCCCCCAGGGCTTTCCTGATGGTCTCCCATCCCCGTTCCCATTATTCTGCTCACCTCCGCTGTTTCGGACCCTGTTTCGGATCCTCCGTCAAACCGGCCGGCTCGTTTCCGGCGGGGTCTGCGGCAGGAAGTACCCAGCCCCCCCCCTCCAGGTGCGCCGCGTCAGTCTTCCCCACGGTCGGGGATCCTCTGCCTCCTCCTCCTCCTCCCCCCCCGCCCGGGTGAAATTCAAAACATTCCCCGCCGCCACCACGGCTGCGAAATTTTGGTTCCGGGATCGCCAGGGGCCGCCTCTTCCGAGCATGCGCGAGCCGCGTGCGCAGACTCAGTAGGAACCTGCTTCAGAAGTTGCCTATTCGGGGCGGCGCGATAGGCGCAGCGCGGCCACTAGATGGCAGCCACGAGGACTTCGCAGCTAGTGAATTTAGCTGTTTGCAGGATAATGATGATTGGTGATGCTCATTACATTTTTTTTACCCCAGCTTGGGTCATGCTATGGAAAGACAACTTTTTTTCCATTAGGCAGTGAATAAACATGGTTCGAAAGCTGTTAAATCTAAGCTGGCTGGGGCAGGAATTGTTCATCTTTTAACATTTCAATTTACGGCTGAACTTTTTTAGCCCATTGAGTTGGGTTTATTTTATAAAATAAAATGGAAAATTTTTTTAAAAAATGGATGGGTTCATTCAGCTGGCTGATCTTCTGCCCAAAGCCCAGAGGGTAATTGCTCCAGTTCCTAAACAGGATAAAAACAAAATAGCAAAGGCTTAGCCATCTGTCAAAAATGGTGTTGGTCCTGCTAGGCGGGGGGTTGGACTAGATGACCTACAAGGTCCCTTCCAACTCTGTTAATCTGTTAATCCAGTCCAGAAGGACAGATGGCAGAGTTTGCCTAACTCAGGTTGGGATGAGATGCTAAACCGGATCAGGTCTGTCTGATTGACTCTGTAAACTGCTTAGAGAGGGCTGTATTGCTCTTAGAGCTGGGTTGGATGGGAGACCTCCAGGACAGGGGTCTCCAACCTTGGCAACTTTAAACATGGAGGACTTCAACTCCCAGAATTCCCCAACCAGCTTTGCTGGGAATTCTGGGAGTTGAAGTCCTCCAGGCTTAAATTTGCCAAGGTTGGAGACCCCTGCTCCAGGAGATACCCAAACAAACCACATCAGCAGCAATTTGCAGATGATACAACAGTGGTGGCACTCATCTCTGAGGGGGTGGGATGAGTCTGCCTATTGTGATGAGGTGGACTGGTCGCTTTTGTGGTGTGGAGACAATAACTTGGTCCTTAACACCAATAAGACCAAGGATCTTATAGTGGACTACAGAAGGAATAGATCAGACATCCAGCCCTTGCTCATCAATGGAGACTGAGTGGAGCTAATGTAGATAATGCGGGTTCAGCTAGATGATCACTGAAGGACCCTCTTTATTCATAGCATTGTAAGAAAGAAAATGTGCTTGTTTGAGAGAAGCAAATGTATCCAGTAGAAATAGTACAAAGGCAGACAAATTCCTTTGAAGTAGAAACATTCTATAAGAGGGGCCCCTCAGTTGTCAGAGATAGAGACATTTGGTGATATACAGTTTGAAGGTTAAAGAGACCAAGGATGACCACATGAAATATCAACAAGAGATCATTTGAATCTATGCTTCCGTGATTTACAAGAAGAATTATGACTGTTTGGCAAAGATAATGTAACAAACTTAGTAATTAGAAAAATGTCATTTGATGTAACGAATGTCTGCAATGATAAAACTGCTGAGTTAACAGAATCCTTTGTTTGAAAATGTATAAAACTGTGGTCTCAGAATCATAAGTTGTTCAAAGCTTCATGTACAAAATTGGCTCTGAACCTATTGCGCAATACACTGTCTCTGACTAACCTAGAAATGTTGCGTTGGTCTCATCATCCCACAACAGAGCAAGTGGCCAGTTTTAAGTTTTTGGGTGTTAGCATAAAAAGAAGACCTAACTTGGTGTGCTCACATTGCAGCCCTGGTCAAAATGGCAGAGATTATACTACCTGAGACTTCTCAGGAAACAACAACTGAATGAAAAACTGCTGGTGACCTTCTATCACTGCACTATAGAGAGTATTTGAACTTACTGCACTTGAGTATGGTTTGCCAACTGCACAGTGGCAGATAGGACAGCGCTCCAGAGGGTCAACATCATTGGTCATTGGTTGCCCTCTCCCCTCTTTGGAAGAGCTTGATAGCGCCCACTGCCTTAAGAAAGTTCAAAACATTCTTAAAGATCCATCTCATCCTGAGCACCCTTTTTTTTTTTGAACTATTACCATCTGGCAGACGGTACAGGATAATAAAGACAAGGACAAATAGGCTGAAAAACAGCTTCTATCCCAGAGCAGTAACTATATTGAATTCCACTGTATAGTGCAATATTAATGCAATATCAGAGATTTTCAATTCAATTGTATAGAATGCAAAGGATGCGTGTTTGTGTTTTATTTTTATAGTTATAATGTACACTGGTGTTGGTTATTACCTTTAAAGCCCTACATGGCTCAGGGCCAGGTTATCTTCGAGACCGCCTTCTACCGCATAACTCCCAGCAACCGGTAAGATCCCACAGAGTCGATCTCCTCCGGGTCCCGTCAGCTAAACAATGCCGGCTGGCGGGCCCACGGGGGAGGGCCTTCTCTGTGGCTGCCCCAGCTCTCTGGAACCAGTTACCTCCTGAGGTCCCGACCATCCCCACCCTATCGGCCTTCCGAAAAGCGGTGAAGACCTGGCTTTTCCGGCAGGCCTGGGACCGTTGATCTTGCTCTTGCGATCCGGTGAGATCTGGCCATGAATGGTGTGAATGAGTTTTAATGTTTTTAATTTTTAAATGTTTTTTATAATGATTTTAAATGCATTGTGAGCCGCCCTGAGTCTTCGGAGAGGGGCGGATACAAATTGAATGAATGAATGAATGAATGAATGAATGAATGAATGAATGAATGAATGCATGCATGCATGCATGCATACATACATACATACATACATACATACATACACTGAAAATGGCATTTAATTTCGTTGAACTACTGTACAAGCCTCAAGTGCAAGGACTGTTTCAAACCACTTTTCTCATCACTGTCATAACTTGAATGACGCATAGTGGTTAAGGGCCTTGGTAGTACAGTGGTCTAAAGCACCCTGTTATTAAGAACAGCTGCCTGCAATTACTGCAGGTTCGAATCTTGCCAGGCTCAAGGTTGACTCAGCCTTCCATCCTTTCTAAGGTAGGTGAAATGAGGACCCAGTTTGTGGGGGCAATAAGCTGACTTTGTATAAATATACAAAAGAATGAAGGCTATTGCTTAACGCATTGTAAGGCGCCCTGAGTCTCCGGAGAAGGGCGGCATATAAATCAAATTAAAAAAAGGGGGGGCTGTGATGGCTCAGCGGTTAAAAATGCTGAGCTTGTCACCTGGAAAATTGACAGCTCAGGTTCAAGACCTGAGCGCGATGTGACGGGGTGAGCTCCCGTTACTCACCTTAGCTCCTGCCCACCTAGCAGTTTGAAAGCATGTAAATGTGAGTAGATAAATAGGTACCACTTTGTTGGGAAGGTAACAATGTTCCGTACACCTCAGTGTATAGTGATGCTGGCTACACAACCACAGAAAAATCTTCTGACAACGCTAGCTTCCTCAGCTAGGAAATGGAGAGGAGCACCAACCCCTACAGTCAGACACGACTGGACAAGTACTAAACAAATTGTTGTAAATTGAGAACTGCCTGTCTTCAGGTGTTACAACATGGTGTTGTGGTCGGCCAGCAGCCCGCAGAGCTAGCAGCGGAGTTGAACAGTGAGGAGGCTGGGGAGGACCATGGGCCAGTCCTGGAGTCTGGGGACGGCCCGGACGAGGGCTCTGCATCGGAGGCAGGGCCATCTGGGAGTGATGCATGGACTCTGGAGCCTCCAGAGTTGGACAGCAGAGAGGCAGAGGATCAGGAGCCTGTTCCTAGTGCACGCATGTGCAGAGCTGCCAGAAGGCAAGAGCAGCTAAAGCAAAAAGGACGACTCGAGAGTAAGGCCAGATGATTGCTCCCTCCCATAAGGCTTAAAAGAGCAGCAAAGGCTCTTGGGCTCTTTGTAGGAAAGCAATGTTGCTAAATCTATTTCCAGTCGGCATCTCGTTTCTGAACTTCGTGGGGCTTTGCCAAGAAAGGCCTTTGGCAGGGTGCCAAAGAAGATAAAGGTTTGTGATAAGCTGAAGGACTTTTTATGAAGGACTTGTTTTGGAATTAACTTGGACTAAGCTGGGAATGAAGTAATTCCCAGCAGTTATAATAAAATATGTTTGTTTAAGACTAAATTGTGTCTAAGTGAGCCTAGATCACAACACATGGGCAGAAACGTAAGCCCTGGGAAGGGGCATAGTTGGCCCTTGAGATATTATGGGATGGAGAGGGAGGGGTGGGAAGACACAAGATGTTGTTACTATATAGTGTAATTAGTTTGTTAGTAAATGAAGTCAGCCTTGGTCTATCTTGCAGGGCTGACATCATTGTGCTAGAGATATAAAGCAGAAAATAGAAAAAAAATAAGAATTGCAGCCTTCAGGTCTTGTTTCTGTTACAATCCACTCTCAATACTGAAGGTTTATGACGCCTGAAAATAAGTGTAAATAAATTACAGGTATTCCTGCTTGATAACAAAAAATACCGACAAGCATCTTTTTTAAACTTTTCTTTATTGAGTCCTTGTAAAACTTTAAATAGTCTTTTTTTTTTTTCTATGACATTTCAGGAAAAAAAATATGTTTTCCCATTGTGAAGATTGAAATATACACCTCAAAATTGACCTACAAATTGAAACCAAAAATAAACACTTGAAGTGATGTCCTTTTTTTTGGTAAACAAAATGTAAACAGTTCGTATGTACAAATCTACAACCATTCCTTTGTGAAAGTGCTCTTTTGCAAATTAATAAAATGTCTGTTTTGAAATTCCAGTGAGATCATATTTTTGAGAGATAAAACTACTTTCTGGAAACCCACCAATTTTATTTCTTTTTTCTTTTTATGTTTTATATACACATTTACATGTAATAAGTCTCCATTTCTGTCTTTGGGAGTAAAATATTTCCTACTGAAATGCTAAGTTACTAAGATAAAACACTTTATCCGATTCTTGATAAAGCCCTATTTGTACATTACAGAGTTTTACAAACATTTTGTTCCATCCGATAACCCTGAAGCAAACAGAGGGGAGATGGTTTCATGATGAGGGGAATGTACAAAACTGTTCCAAAATATTAGGATAAAACAGGATGCTCAGAGAAGGGAATGCCACATTTCATTTTCATTCAGTTTTTAAAAATAATAATAATAATAATTAAAAGTCTCAGGTTGCTTTTTAAGGGAATATAAAATGAGGCAGAATTTCATGTTTTGGCCAGCAGAGGCCCCAGAATTCTCTTTGTTCTCCAAAATGAGCAGAAACTGAATTAGGTACTGAGCAAGATAAATTTTGGACTAAATTGTGGTTGTAAGCCTAGGATAGTGATGGCTAACCTTTTTGCCATCGCGTGCCAGGAAGGGGGGGGCGGGCGGGGGAGGTTCACAAGCATGCACGTGCCCACACCCATAATTCTATACGCCCCGCCCTGCGCATGCATGCATGAACCCCCCCCTCCCCGCCCTCCACTCCCCTCCGTTCCTGGCACACAATGGTCCGGTAGGCCTGTTTTTCTTTCTCACCTGGCTCAAGATCCTCTCTATGCATCTGGGGAGGGCAAAAACAGCCTTCCCTACCCCCTCGGAGGCCCGTAACAGCCCGTTTCCCAACTTCCAGTTGGACAGGAAGTGACATTTTTTGTTGTCCCCAGCCTCCAGAGACTCCTAGAGAGGCTGAGCTGGCATGCCAGGTGACATGGCCCCGTGTGCCACCTGTGGCACGCGTGCCATAAGTTTGCCATCACAGGCCTAGGATTTACTTGTATTGTTTGACCGTACAAATAAGGTCAAGGTAAGGTTCCACTTCCAGAACTTGATGCTATGGATATGTAGCAAATTATTAAATGGTTAATGAGATTAACAGAGTTGGAAGGGACCTTGTAGGTCATCTAGTCCAACCCCTTGCTCGAGCAGGAGACCCTACGCCATTTCTGACAGATGGCTGTCCAGTCTCTTCTTGAAAGCTTCCAGGGATGAAGCTCCCACAACTTCCGAAGGCAACTTCAGTTCCATGGGTTGATTGTTTTCAGAGTCAGAAAATCTCTCCCTTATTTCCAGGTTGAATCTCTCCATGTTCAATTTCCATCCATTATTCCTTGTCTGGCCTTCAGGTGTTTTGGAAAATAGCTTGACCCCAACTTCAGATGTTGCAGACTCTGTTTTTTAACCATTTAGTCGTGTCCGACTCTTGATGACTTCATAGGCAATTGCTCTCCATGCTGCCCTATCAAGCACAGCTTCTTTCCGTCGTTGGATGTTCACCTCGGCATCAGATTTGATGTGATCGAACCAGCGGGTTCTTTCTTTGCCCCGTATTCTTGTTCCACCAACCATTCCTAGCATTGTTGCCTTCTGCAATGAATTCGCACGCATGACACGGTCGAAGTAATTCAGACGTAGTCTTCTGATTTTAGCATTCTAAAGATGTTTCTGATTTTATACGTTTTAACACCTCTCTGTTAGTTACTCTGGCTGTCCAGGAAGACTCTGTAACTCCTACTTAAACTGAACGATGTCCTCTCTTTTTAAGTAGCAGCCTGGTACTTTTCCTACGATCTTTGAGTCAACCCCTAAAGAGGAGCCGACAGGAAGTGCTTTCATTAGAATGAGACTACAGGGTAGTCCCTGATTTACAACAGTTCCATTTGGTGACCATTCGAAGTTACGACGACACTGGAAAAAGTGATTTAGGACCAGTGGTGAAATTCAAATTTTTTTACTACCAGTTCTGTGGGCGTGGCTTGGTGGGTATGGCGTGGCTTAGTGGGTGTGGCAGGGTAAGGCTACTGCAAAATCCCCATTCCCTCCCCACTCCTGGAGGAAGGATATTGCAAAATCTCCATTCCCACCCCACTCTGGGGCCAGCCGGAGGTGGTATTTGCCAGTTCTCCAAACTACTCAAAATTTCCGCTACCGATTCTCCAGAACCTGTCAGAACCTGCTGAATAGCATTCCTGCTTAGGATCATTTTTCACACTTATGATCCTTGCAGCATCCCCCATGGTCATGTGATTTACGTTTGGATTGCTTGACAACTTGGTTCATATTTATGACGGTCGCAATGTCCCGGGTGTCATTTGCGGCCTTCTGACAAGCGAAGTCAATGGGGAAGCCAGATTCACTTAACAACTGTGTTGCTAACTTAACAACGGCAGTGATTCATGTAACAAATGTGGCAAGAAATGTCGCAAAATGGGACAATGCTCACTTAAAACATTTCTCACTTAGCAACAGAGATTCTGGGCTCAATTGTGGTCGTAAGTCGAGGACTACCTGTATATATATTTTTCCCATCATTATACAGTTCTCTTGGCTGAAGCAAAACTCCAAGCAAATATTCCTGGTCAGGAAGCACATCTGCATTGAGTTTGGCTAGTGGTTCTCTTTATTTCTCAGGTACAGCTCAGGAAGGAGCCGAACCTTCCCTCCGTCATGGCTATAAAATACTATAAAATAGTGGTTTTCATACAGTTTGGAAGCTGGCACCTTTTAAGGGAGTCCTCCTTTAGAGACTGCCTTATTTAGCGGCTGTCCACAGTTACAACATTGGCTATATAAGCAATTCTCCCATTTATGACCTTCGCAGATTGGTAAAGCAAAGGCAGGCTCAAGTCAGATCATAAGCCACATTGTGGTTTTTCTTTTTCTGCTTCACTCAACGACCGAATGGGCAGTCCCAACTGTGGTCACTAAACGAGGATGACCTGTAGTGCACAAATGTAGTACTGTAGGCGCTTACATTGGTTTCCCCTGGAGATACAATAACTTAGGAACTGTACAGGGAAATTAACAGACACATATCCCAAACATTGCTAAATCATTGGCAGTTAAGTGACTTTGGAAATTTAGAATATCCAAGCTTTAACATACAATTCCTAGAGAAGATAGTCTAAAAATTCAACGATAAATAAAAGCTGGATGCAGAACTGTAGAAAGGTATGGTTCACCGGGGAAATTGGCAGGAGAATTGCCGGAAGAAATATCTTGCTGTATTGTCCCTTAGATTCTTATAGCTTTCCAAAATATATAATGGTTTCAGATTTCAGTGTCTTTAAATGGTTTAAAACCTTCAAAAGCAAGGGGAACTGATGGAATCAAAATCTCAATCATGCGATTATTAAGATGCAGTGGGGCAGCTAGTTTGAGATGGTCTTGGGGAAAAAAGCTAAATGAGCATTTATTGTACTGTATATGGGGGACCAGTAAGAAATCCCAGGCCTCTTGGTAAGTATGCAAAATCAAAAAATCACCCTGGAAAAAGTGAAGAAGGACAAACCATTTTCATCTTGTTGAAAAGAAAACGAGTGGGCATGTCCACCAAGTCACACTTTGACTTCAGATTTTTATAAAAGTATTTTTTCCTGGATTAAGCATACACCTTCATCCCACCGTTATTAACACAGGCTTGAATCTGATAAAATCTGCCTTTATATTAGATCTGGGGTCTCGAAACTTGGCAACTTTTAAGACTTGTGGACTTTAACTCCCAGAATTCCCCAGCCAGTTTGTGCTTATGCTGGCTGGGGAATTCTGGGATTTGAACTCAACAAATCTTAAAGTTGCCAAGTTTGGAGACTCCTGAGTTGGATAATAAGAAAGATGAAACCATAAGAATAATATTTTGGAAATCAACCGTGTCTTTTTCAAGGATCACTCATGCCCAACACAGGGAAGACACAACTGCTTCCAGATGCTATTCCCATGTTCCTAAACCCTCCAAAGCATCTTTGGCAGTGCGCAGGATCTGAATTTGAAGCACCCTGAACCTCTGGCAGAGAGTTCCTTTTACAGACACCTAATTCTCCATCAATATGCCAGTTTGAGATATGGGAAGCTGAATCCTCCGGTTCTTAGAAGCACGGACATGAACAAGGGAAAGTGAAAAGACGCAATTCTGCCTGAATATTTGCAGCCTTCCAAATGCTCAGCTCCTCACTTGAATATACAGATAGTCCTCGACTTACAACCATTCCTTCAAGCGATGGTTCAAAGTTACAACAGCGCTTAAAAAAACGTGACTTGCAACCGAACCCGGCACTTATAACCATCACGGCACCCATTACCGTATTTTTCGGAGTATAAGATGCACCTTAGTTTTTGGGGGAGGAAAATAAGAAAAAAAGCTGATTGGTGGGTGGATCAGCCTCCTGGAATACCCCCAATCAGCTGTTCCCAGAGATGAATTTTAGCAACAGGTTCCTTGGCTGTGAGCTCTGTGCCTTGCTTTTTTTCCTGCCTCTGAAACTTCTGAAACTCTGTTTCCTGTCTCTGAAAGCCTCCGAAACAGAGCTTCAGAAAAAAAGACTTTTTTTTCCTGAAGCTTCTTTCAGAGGCTTTTATTCTGAAGGACTATCTGTACTCTGTTCAATCTCCTTTCTTTGGTATTGGTATATTGATTAACCTCTTCCAATCTGTTGGTTATTGTGTCATTCTCCAGATTTATTAGCATAGTTTGGTTAGAATCTTTACTGATTCTTCTTTTGTTGCTTGCCATATTATTTTAGATAAAAGCCTTTCAGAGGCTTTCTTTCTGAAGCTTCTTTCAGAGGCTTCTTTCAGCCTCTGAAACCTCCATTGAGAAGCTGGGCGGGGCTACATTCAGAGTATAAGATGGACCCAGATTTTCACCCTGAGTTTTGGGGGGGAAAGGTGCGTCTTATACTCTGAAAAGTACGGTATGTGGTTAAAATTTGAATGTTTGGCATGTATTTACGATGGTTGCAAATGTCCTGGAATCATACGATCGCTACTTGTGACCTTCCCAGCCAGTCAGTGGGGAAAGCTGGATTAATTTGATTTAACAATGGCAGTGATTTGCTTAACAACCATGGCAAAAAGGTTGTGACCTGCTTAACAATTGCTTCGCTGAGCGATAGAAATTCTGGTCCCAATTGTGGTCGTAATGTTCTTTGCAATGATCTGTGGTAGCTTCTAATATTCAACCAGATCTTTTACAGAAAAATATTGGAGAAACTCAGCTCTGTGGGACTGATGGAAAGCGACGTCAGTTTCAATTTTCAAACAGTGACAAATCTTACCAAAGCTTCCTATTACTCGGTCAGCAATACCTGTCAGCTAAAACTATCTAGGTAAATATAGATTTTACGGAATAGGAAATAGAGTACTGAAAGTTCTGTATTACATTAAAAAAAAAGCAAAAATGAAAGAAGTGCTTCTTTAGAAAAAAGGGAAGGAAAAAGCAAAAAAAACAAAAACCCAGACTTGTTGCTATACACAGCAATATTCTGAAAAGTATCCCTTAAGCAACAAAGTCCCTCAGTTCACTCTTGGAATTTAAAAAGTTAAAAAAATATGAACTTGCTATAAATAATTTAAAATTCTGTTATAATATAACTCTGGCCTGCTTTCTGTCACTTTTCGCACCTTCTCTGCAAACAGTTTATTTCAAAAGCTTATTTTGATGCATGCTCCCTTCCCTGCATGTTTCTGGTCCACCCTGATTTGCCCTTTTCTGCCGCAAAAGGCTCCAGATTTTGCGCCACGTGGCTCATCTCTGCGTCAAGATGAAGAGAGAGAGAAACCCCTGCTGGAGTCCCAGGGGTCTTTCGTAATCCCGGGATTGTGTTCCCTGCAGAAATTCTCCTCTAGACAAAGGCCCAGGTGCTTTTTCTCAGTGGAGGAGGAGGAGAGTCTGCAGCGGCTCCTGTTGTTCACCCACGAAGCACCTCGTGACACGCCCTGGTTCCATCTAAAGGTACGGCTCCCCAAATGTCTTTCGACACTCCATCACGCCGGTACTAGGCGGCCGATCACAGTTGTGGGTGTTCTTGACCTGATTGGCGGTGAGACGATCATAAGCCATCTTGTATTCTCTGTCGAAAGCATCTGGAGGGAGAGGAAGAAAATATCTATAGCACGGGGCTTATGCAGGCAGGCATGCAAACTAGGTAGGTAGGTAGGTAGATAAGATAGATAGATAGATAGATGAGAGATAGCTGAGAGAGACACATGATAGATAGATAGATAGATAGATAGATAGATAGATAGATAGAGAGAGAGAGAGATACAGTAGTAGCCAAAATTGTGGAAACCTTTTGGGAAAAGTGTATTTTCTAAAACTAGCTAATAACACCATTATTTTTTGTAGGAGTACCATAAAATTATATACCAATGGAAAAATAATTTAATCAAGGATGTAACGCAATAACTTTTATGAAGGATTTGCTATTAGAATAGCAGTACAGTATAAGGAAGAAAAGTGAAATACATAGGAAAAAATGACATATACAAAAATTATCACCATAGAAAAAATGAGATCCAGAAAAATTACCACGTCAGTTAACTTAGTTAGGTAACCTTTAGCATGAACGACAGCCTTACAACATCTTCCCATGGAATGAACCAAGTCTTTTAGTTCTGCAGCTGTTCTAATGTGAAACCAAGATTGAAGGATGGCTTCTCTTAACTGGGTTTTATTGCTGGTCGCGTCTGACTAACAGGTTTCTTGAGTCGGCTCCATAGATTTTCAATTGAGTGAAGGTCTGGGCTATTCCCAGGCCATTCCAGCAGTGGAATAGGATTATCTTGAAACTCCAAAAAAAAGTGGTGTTATTAGCCATCAAACCTCAAAAATATACTTTTCCCAAAAGGTTTCCACAATTTTGGCCACTATTGTAGGTAAATAGGTGGACAGGACAGGACAGGACAGGACAGGACAGGACAGGACAGGATAGACAGAGAGATAGAACAGGTAGACAGATAATAAATGATGACAGATAGCTGATAAATAGATTAGAAATACATAGAGACATAGATAGATGATAAAGATATATAGCTCTATCTATCTATCTATCTATCTATCTATCTATCTATCTATCGAGATAAATAGAGATATAGATGACAAATAGATGATAAATATATGTGAGATAGATATGTGTGAGATATATAAATGTATACACACACAAAGGCACACACAAAGACACACACACACGACTTTGATACATATATCAAAGTCCTCTTCTTTTTGTGAGACTTATATGCAGGCAGTACAGGAAGTCCCTGACTTATGACCATTCATTTGACAACTGTTCAACGTTATGACAGTGCTGAAAAGAAGTGGCTTGCGGTTGGTGATTGATGGATTTGAAAACTAGCATATTTTTAAACGATGCTGGAAGGTTTTGTCCCTAGCAACTACCATGGCTACTTTTCAGGCTGGAAGTGGGATGGCATATTTGAGTTCATGACCATTGTTGGGAAGAGATGCTAATTCAGCCTGGAAACACTGTCAAGGTTGGGAAAAT
Organism: Pantherophis guttatus; assembly: GCF_029531705.1. The sequence goes on along the minus strand of NW_026844064.1, from coordinate 46,275,246 downwards.
TTTCTCCCTCCATCAAAAAATCAAAAGAAGCCAGAGTTTGCAATTAGGGATCATTTTCTGGGGAAAGTTGGTTTTTGCGCAAAGAAGCAAATTCAATTATTCTGTTTTATACAAGCTTCTCTACCGGACTTTCTGAACTCAACCTTCCCCCGTCATTGGCTCGAATTTATTCCTTATTTTGGAGAACAGAAAGGGGTTAAATACCTTTATGTTATATTAAGAGGACTCTATACTTTTCAACCTTCTGCCAACCTAGCAGTCCGAAAGCATGTAAAAAATGCAAGTAGGAAAATAGGGACCACCTTTGATGGGAAGGTAACAGCGTTCCGTACGCCTTTGGCATTGAGTCATGCCAGTCACCTGACCACGGAGACGTCTTCGGACAGCGCTGGCTCTTCAGCTTTGAAATGGAGATGAGCACTGCCCCATAGAGTCCGGAACGACCAGCACAGATGTGCGAGGGCAACCTTTACCTTATACTTTTCAAATACAAATGTTTTCTAAGCTCAGAAGCGATGGTTTGCAGTAAACATTTAACACATACTTAGGAGAACATCATTGGCAGCTTACCTATATCGATATTATCTCTTCCAAGAGCAACAAGAGAGAGAAATAGTATCTCTCTATAAAGACTCCTGAAACAAAAGATACAAAAATAAAATGGGAAAGCTTTATTTTTCAGCCACTGATTTTAAATCCGCTATACCAGACTGTGTATTAGCGTTAAGATACTGTGCTGCAGGTAATTTGAGGATGGGTTTTTTTCCAACCCCAGGAAGAGACTGTTGATTTTTAACAAAATCATTTCATTTTCATTATATTTTTCTTATCCAAGATGTCTGACCTGTTAGGCACAGAACACAAAGTACACAAAGGCACAAGAACACTAAGTTGAGTAGTCCTCAACTTAGAACAGTTCATTTAGTGACTCTTTTGAAGCTACAAGGGCACTGAAAAAAGTGACTTATGACCGTTCTTCACACTTACGACCCCCATGGTCACATGATCAAAATTCAGACAAGCTTAGCAACTGGTTCATATTTATTATTATTAATTAATTAATTAATTAATTAATTAATTTAATTTGTATACCGCCCTTCTCCAACAGGACTCAGGGCGGTGAACAGCCACGGTAAAAATAACCGCTTTTGACAGTTGCAGTGTCCCAGAGTCATGTGATGCATCTTTTGCGACCTTCTGACGAGCGCAGCCAATGGAGAAGCCAGATTCACTTAGCAACCGTATTACTAACTTAACAATGAACCCACCGCATGGGTTCACTTAACAACGGTGGCAAGAAAGGTCATAAAATGGGGCACAGCTTGCTTAAACAAATTTTTCATTTAGCAACAAAAATTTGGGGCTCCATTGTGGTCGTAAGTCGAGGACTGCCTGGGTAAGGTTACTGGGCTCTCTAGAATTGCCCTCTAGGAGGAAAAGCAGAATAAGTCGTCCCGTCGCTTCAAAGCATTGCTCGATATGGGAATACAGGCAGTTCTCAAGGTAGGACTGGCCATTTAACAACTGTTTGAAGATACAACTGCTTGGAAAGGGAGCTTAGCCATTGCAAAATGTTGCTTCTCCTCCCCCTCCAAACTGTGGTCACGTGACCCCATTTTGGGCACTTGGACCCTAACTCGCATTTATGACTGGCTGCAACGTCCCAGGGTCATGTGATTGTGTTTTGAGGCATTTTTATTGATTGTTTCCTAGTATGATTGTTTCCAAGAGCCATGGTGGTGTAGCGGACTAAAGTGCTGTTAAGTAGCACTTAGCAGCCAGCTGCCTGCAATTATTGTGAGTTCAAATCTCACCAGGCTCAAGGTTGACTCAGCCTTCCATCCTTTCGAGGTAGGTAAAATGAGGACCTGGATTGTGAGGGCAATAAACTGGCTTTGTATAAAAAAGAACACCACTTAGGGGGGGCCAAAAGCCCTACTAAGCAGGTATATACAAAAGTATGAAGGCTATTGCTTAACACATTGTAAGCTGCCCTGAGTCTCCGGAGAAAGGCGGCATATAAATCGAACCAATAAATAAATCGAATCAATAATAAATGATTCGATTGCTTATTTGTACCCTATGACTATCATTAAGTGTTGTACCTTATGATTCTTGACAAATGTATCTTTTCTTTTATGTACACTGAGAGCGTATGCACCAAGACAAATTCCTTGTGTCTCCAATCACACTTGGCCAATAAAGAATTGAATTGAATTGAATTGAATTGAATTGAATTGAATTGAATTGAATTGTATTGTATTGTATTGTATTGTATTGTATTGTATTGTATTGTATTGTATTGTGGTTTTTTTTTGCCAGTTTCCAGTAAAAACACATGCAGGAGAATAGTTTTGCTTAAGGACCACATGATTCACTTAACAAAGACCATAGCAATTGCAGTTAAATCCAAAGTCCTATCATGTGGGTGTCTTAACCTACGACCGGAGTGACTTAACAACCAAAATTACAGGTCCAATTATGGTTGTAAGTTGAGGACTGCCTGTAACCTACAGGCAAAATGGATCCCTTTGTACACCAGCCCCTAAACCAGGAGTCAGCAACCTGTGGCTCTGGAGCCGCATGTGGCTCTTTCACCCCTCTGCTGCAGCTCCCTGTCACTCAAAATATGCGTCACAACTGCCAAAGTGTAACACCCTCCAGCACGCGATTTATTGAGCTTTTTAACCCCTGGTAGGCCAACCATGGAGAAAAGAAAAGTTTCAGAAGAAAACAGAACGTTTAATTCAACAACATATGCTAGTTTTGTGGCTGCTCAAGAAATAGTCAGGCACAGGAAGGGTTTTGTGGCTCCTGGTGTTTTCTTTTCTGTGGGATATGGGTCCAAATGGCTCTTTGAGTGTTTAAGGTTGCAGACCCCTGCCCTAAACGGAAGGAAGTGAAGCAGCTGCTCTGGAAATCTCCCACTTCTTTGAAGCAAGCAGGGCTGGAGCAGAAAATGGTCACCCGTAGAAAATTTACTGGGATTTTTTATATGCTGTCCTGCATTGATTAAGGATACTTAATAGATCATCATTAACTTAATAATTAATTGTAGATTATTTAATGATTAAATAACACTTAGTACTTAGACTTATATACCGCTTTACAGTGCTTTCCAGACCTCTCTAAGCACTTTACAGAGTCAGCCTCTTGCCCCCAACAATCTGGGTCCTCATTTTACCTACCTCTGAAGGAGGGAAGGCTGAGTCAACCTTGAGCCTGGTGAGATTTGAACTGCCAGACTGCAGGCAGCCGGCAGGCAGCAGAAGGAGCCTGCAGTACTGCACTCTAACCACTGTGCCACATTAAATAATTAAATAATTAACAACGAAGAAACAAGCTTGGAGAGCAAACCGCTGCCGAAACCTAAAACCTGAGCTACAAGTATTTTCTATGATTTCAATGAAGAATGAACTTAAGAAACAATCGCTTGCCATTTTACCAAGGGATCCCTTGGTAAAGTGGCAGTGAAAATGGCGAGCGATTGTTTCTTAAATTCATTCTTCATTGAAATAAGGAGGACCAAACCCCGGCAAATGGTAACGTTGCTCAAAATCAAGGGACCGTCCTGCAACAGGCCACAAAAAGGAAGCAGGGACAAAAGGAAGAGATGGCGTTGCTGCAAAGTCTTTTGTGACATGACGAATCCCGTAAGCACAGAACTTATTTGGAAATGTTTTTTAAAAAATGCAGGCTATTTTTACAGGGAAGTGCTGATGTAAAAATAGCTTGCATTTTTACACCAGATTTCAAAGTACATTCTATTCTTCCGTGATAAAATGCCATCTGGAAGCATCATCTCAAGGAAAAGGTCAACAATTCAGAACAGTCTCACCCCGCTGATTTGGCAGCGCCCCCCCCCCCCCCCGGCCTTTTCGGGAGGCCGTCAAGACCTGGTTTGTTTTACCCAGGCACTAAAGATAGGATAGAACAGAAGAGATAGAACAGAATGAGGGTATATGGAGTTTGCTGGGAGCATCTGGTCGGGATGCGGGGGTGGGGTGGGAGGTGAGGGTTATGTGATTGTTTTATGGTTGTATCTTATAGTAACTTGGTTTTAGTGCTGCTGTGAACTTCTATTAGAATAAATAAGGTTGGAAGGGACCTTGGAGGTCATCTAGTTTAACCCCTGCTTGAGCAGGAGACTTTATGCCGTTCCAGACAAATGGCTGTCTAATCTCTTCTTAAAAAATCTTTATAGAGATGGAGCACCTACAACGTCTGGGGACAACGCATTCCACTGATTATTTATTATTTATTTATTGGTTCGATTTATAGGCCGCCCTTCTCCGGAGACTCAGGGTGGCTTACAATGCGTTAAGCAATAGCCTTCATCCTTTTGTATATACCTGCGTAGTAGGGCTTTCGCCCGCCCCCCACAGCAGTGTTCTATTTTATACAAAGTCAGCTTATTGCCCCCACAATCCGGGTCCTCATTTTACCTACCTCGGAAGGATGGAAGGCCGAGTCAACCTTGAGCCTGGTGAGATTTGAACTTGCAGTAATTGCAGGCAGCTGGTGCTACTTAACAGCACTTTAGTCTGCTGCGCCACCAAGGCTCTTGTTCTCACTGTCAGGAAATTTCTCCTTAGTTCTAAGTTGCTTCTCTCTTTGATTAGTTTCCATCCATTGCTTCTCATCCGACCCTCAGATGCTTTGGAGAACAGGCTGACCCTTTCCTCTCTGTGATAGCCCCTCAAGTACTGGAAGACAGTTATCATGTCACCCTAATCCAGTGGGTGGATTTTTTTTATACCAGTTCTGTGGCGTGGCTTGGGGGTGTGGCGTGGCTTGGGGGCCGTGGCTTGGGGTGTGGCAAGGGAAGGATATTGCAAAAGTCCCATTCCTTCCCCACTCCAGGGGAAGGATACTGCAAAATCTCCATTCCCACCCCACTCCAGGGGAAGGATAATGCAAAATCTCCATTCCCACCCCACTCCAGGGGAAGGATATTGCAAAATCTCCACTCCCACCCCACTCTGGGGCCAACCAGAGGTGGTATTTGCTGGTTCTCTGAACTGCTCAAAATTTCCACTACCGGTTCTCCAGAACCTGTCAGAACCTGCTGAATTTCACCCCTGCCCTAATCCTTGTTCAAGATGGGAAACTGTACATTTTTTTAAATGAAAAAAACAAACAAACAATTAGGGCTTTTTAACTACTAAACCTATAGCTGAGCCAGGCCTGCTTTACTGAATGGCTGCAGTCCTGCCAAATGCTCAGCCCAAGGAAAGATGCTTCAACCCATCTCAATGCAATGTGTGGACCTAAACTAAGAAAACCAGTGGAACAAAAATACCACAGTATCTCAAAATCCAGACGCCCCAATTCTTTTGGAAGAGAAGGAACACGGAAGGAATGAAAAGAAGGACTTGGGATGATACAATAGCAGCCTTTCAATATCTAAGGGGCTGACACAAAGAAGAGGGGGGTCAACCTCTTCTCCAAAGCAGCTGAAGGCAGGAGAAGAAGCAATGGATGGAAACTAATCAAGGAGAGAAGCAACCTAGAACTAGAACCTAGAACTAAGGAGAAATTTCCTGACAGTGGGGACAATTAATCAGTGGAACAACTTGCCTGTTGTGGATGCTCCATCACTGGAAGTTTTAAAGAAAAGATTGGACAACCATTTGCCTGAAATGGAATAAGTTTCTTGCTTGAGTAATGTTGTGGCCCATACGCGGCCTGTGCAGCTGGTGGCTGATTCCGACAGCGAGGAGGCTGGTGTGGTGCTGCGCCAGCAGCCTGTGCAGCTGGCTCTCGAATAAGACACTGAGGAGGCTGGAGAAGATGTGGTGCCAGAGGCGGGGATTCAGTCAGGGCCTTCAGAACCTCCAGAAGCTCCCTTAAGTGAAGAGGAAGAAGAGGAGGAGCCTCTTCTCGATGCACGGGCACGCAGAGCTGCCAAAAGGCAGGAGTGGCTCCTCAGGAGGAGGTCTCCTCAAGAGTAAGGCTTGGGGCTAATTGGCCACTCCCTTAGCCTATTTAAGGAGGAACACCGACTGAAGCAATTTACAGGGAACAACTTCGTTCACTCTCCTTCGTGCCTTGATCTTAGTTCTCTGCAAATTGCTTCTGGGCTTTCTGCAACCATAGTAAGATTATGATTATTTATTCTTTGGATTCTTGTAGGCTGTTAAGAAAGTTAATTAACAGCCTTTGTTTGGGAAAAAAAAGACTGATTTAATTTAGTAAACTAAGGTTTGTACAGACTTTGTGTGTGCTGCGTTCTTTGGGGTCCGTAGCTGGGGCAGAACAAGTAGGGGGTTGGACTAGAAGACCTCTAAGGTCCCTTCCAACTCTGTTATTCTGAATATTTGGTTCTCTGTTTACCTTCTCAATGAGTGACTGATTGAATCGTCTTGAGTTTTTTCTTCCAAGAAAAAAAAAAGACTTTGGTCTAACCTGTGCCTTTTGATCTGCGGTCCTTTGTTCAGCCTCTCTAGGATCTGGCTCATTGGTCCATAGACATCATTCATTTTAATACTCTTGACCATGCTTCTTAGGAGCTCCTGGTTAAAGAAACTGTCGTCCTTTTGCAGTAAACGAACCACTGGGTATTTCTGGGCTGAAGAAAGATGTTTAGAAAGTACAGTGAACAACAATAACAACAACAACAAAACAACAACAACTCCAAGACTGCCAACTGGTTTTAAAAATAAAAGAATATTGCATAAAGGCAATTTTGTGAAGGCGGGGTCCACAAATGAAGTGTGACAGGGAACAGTCTGATCAACGGCCTATAGGAGCTGTAAGCAAAGGAATATAAAGGCCAGGTCAAAACAGGTAGGAAGCGCCAGGAAGTCATCTCCAAAATATTGCAAGAATTCCTAGGGCTTATCTCAAAGAAAATGAAACTAGGACACAAAATAGCTGGAGGGGAAACGTGTATGCCTAGGCAGGATGCTTTGCTGTAAGCCAAAAAGCAACCACAAAAAATATACACATACACAAACTAGGAAAGGAGAGGGGTGTTATGGTTCAAAGTAAGCCAAGGAATAAATAATTTCTCAGCCACAGCAAGACGTAACACAACACTCACTCTCAATCACAAGGGTACGGTTTCGACCTGTAAGACAAGAATTGGCGTGATCAAACTCCTAATGCTTATCTGTTTCGGCTTCTGACGTGGTGGGAAATCTTTTTCCATAAAATGGTTAAGAATACCGGTAACTTACTCTGGGCGTTCCACAGAATATAAAGAGGCTGTCCTGGATCTTTGTGCAGTTTCATATTGTCCCACAACATCTGAATCAGAACGTGCTTGCTGTTCTCCAAAATACAGTTTCTGGGTATCTGTTAAGAGGAAGAACACAAAATAGTTTGAGGACAATTATAAAAGGGAATAAGGCAGCGTCACCCAGAAGCAAAGTCATAAGAAACAAGAAATATAGAAGTATAGAAGTATAGCCAGCAGGACAAACAGGTTTAAAAACAGCTTCTACCCATGGGCCGTCAGACTCCTAAACACAATATACTGTAGCACCACAAATTTCACTGGTGCCAGTGTAGTGTGTAATATGTATATACCATAATGTAAGATCATACACCTGAATAATATACATGTTGCACAGAATATGTCGTACATATGGAATCGTATGACTAGTTTTTTCCCTAACTTCTTGTATAAGGATTGTCCTGTACATTATTCAGGTTGACGTGTATGAACTGTACCAGCAGAGGGTAAACCAATTTCGTTGTATACATGATGTACAATGACAATAAAGCAGGGGTGAAATCCAGCAGGTTCTGACAGGTTCTGGAGAACCGGTAGCGGAAATTTTGAGTTCAGAGAACTGGCAAATCCACCTCTGGCTGGCCCCAGAGTGGGGTGGGAATCAGAGGTGGGTTTCAGCAGGTTCTGACCAGTTCTGGAGAACTGGTAGTAGTTCGGAGAACCGGTAGTAAAAATTCTGACTGGCCCCGCCCCCATCTATTCTCTGCCTCCCGAGTCCCAGCTGATCAGGAGGAAATGGGGATTTTACAGTATCCTGGTTCCCCTTTTCACTCCGCCCCCAGGTTCTACCACCCTTTCACCCGTAGTTCTTTAAATGAATAACCACCACAAATTACCATATTTTTCTGAGTATAAGATGCACCTTTTTCCTCCCTAAAAGGAGTTGAAAATGTAGGTGCGTCTTATATACCGAATGTAGCCCCACCCTTTGGCCTCTGCCTCACAGCAGTTACCTCCTTGCAAGCAAACAGCAAGAAAAAACAGCTCCTTTCAGCTTCAGCACAGGCTAATTAGCACAAGTTGAACGGCCTTCCGACTTTCAGCTGATTTGCTCTCAGCTGTTTTGCGCAGGGCTCTGCTGCTTGGTGCAAAGAGGTGAATTGCTGGAGCAGATTTTTTTTTCCTTGTGCTAATCCTTATGCTGAAAACGAAAAATGAAAGTAAAGCAGGCTGTTTGCTGCAACGAGGCAAAATTGCTCAGAGGCAGAGGGAGATTTCTTTTTCTTCTTTTCCTCACCAAAAAAGCTAGGTGCGTCTTATACTCCGAAAAATACGGTATCTGTTAGATTCTCCCTACAAAATCAATGCTTACGATTAGCATAATGTTTTGCTTTCCATACCTTGGAATTTTTATTGCAGTGTTCAGAGGACAGGATCAATCCAGGCAAGCTACTGGGTAAGTCCAGCCGCCGGAAATACCAGACCAGGTTCCAGAAGACGATAGGATGATGATCCACAAACTCTGCCACTGTGATCACGTGATCTCCTTCATTTTCCAATAAGCTCTCAAGCTCTTTCCAGACAACGAGAGGACTTAGATAAGGAACGGTGATGGGCTCCGGGCTAGGCAGATGCCACTCCAGCTGCACAGACTCCTGTGATGCCAGAGAGGGCATTAAGAACAAAGCTGAGCAAGAAATCCGTGTTGAATGACCATGAAAAAGGGGTCCTTGGTTGGGAGACCCTCCTCTTGAATCTTCAGGTGTTATGAGTGTATCTTCTGATTTTCCTGGGCTTTAAAATTTCTGCTTTTGACTATTTTTAACTATGGATAAGTTTTTTGTCTTGTAACATACAAGGCAAAGGTTCCCTCCGCACATATGTGCTAGTTGTTCCTGACTCTAGGGGGCAGTGCTCATCTCCGTTTCAAAGCTGAAGAGCCAGCGCTGTCCGAAGACGTCTCCGTGGTCATGTGGCCAGCATGACTCAACGCCAAAGGCGCACGGAACGCTGTTACCTTCCCACCAAAGGTGGCCCCTATTTTTCTACTTGCATTTTTAACGTGCTTTCGAACTGCTAGGTTGGCAGAAGCTGGGACAAGTCACGGGAGCTCATCCCGTTACACGGCACTAGGGATTCAAACCGCTGAACTGCGGACCTTTCAATCGACAAGCTCAGTGTCTCAGCCACTCAGCCACCGCGTCCTGAACTCTTGAGTAATTGCTATTTACTTGCTGCTACTTACCTGCAATACTGCATTCTGATCACCAAGGCTCTTTATTTAGGCTATGTTTCTTCTGAAAATCCAGGTGAAAAAGGAACACAACTCTTGGACCCTTACCGTTCTCTGCTGGAAAGTTGTAGGCAAGCTCCCTGTGGGCACCACACGGTTGTGGGGATGGACTCCCACTTCATCTATCTCTAAAGAACTGTATGCACTGACGCTTCTTGACAGGGGTTGGCCAAGCGGTTCCTCTTTGGTTGAGGGATGCCTTCGCTGAGAAGGGATCTGGATGCTCTTGGCACAGAAGTCCAAATGTTTCATCTTGCAGCTGCTGGAAGAGTTTACATATTGACTGAGAAGAACATAATGTCAACTCGCAAAGCATCCCTGGCCTGCTCTTATGTTGCCATAGGCAAGGGGGATGGGAAACCGACAAAGCAGCATGGCAGCCAAAAACAAAAGCACATTCCAGACATATCTCTCTCAAGGCCGTCTCCCAAGGTTACCCACAGCAGCCGGAGGGGAGTGATCTCTACAACCGGGGAAATTGCACCCTGGGGGGAGGGGGGAAAACAGGAACATAATTGGGCCGTAAATTACATGGGGTCAGAGTTGGCTTCACTTGGAACGTGCAGACATGAAGCTCCTAATAAATAACTGGATTTCTTTTGACGCTTGGCTCGAAGCCCATGATTTACTTAGGGCATCCATCAGAACCCTAACACATATACTGCTGAGGAGATTCCATGGAGGAGGAAAGATACTAAAATCTGATAACTAAGCTGGAACACAAACAATCTGTCTTCCTTTAGTATCTAAGCCATTTACAGGATAACATAACTGAAAGGAATCTTGAAGGTCGAACCCCCTGCTCAAGCAGGAGACTCTATGCCATTCTGGACAAATGGCTGTCCAAACTTCTTGAAAATCTCCAGTGATGGAGCACCCACAACTTCTGGAGGCAAGCGGTTCCATTGATTAACTGTTCTCACTGTCAGGAAATTTATCCTTAGTTCTAGGTTGCTTCTCTCCTTGATAAGCTTCCACCCATCATCTCTTGTCCTGATCTCAGGAACTTTGGAGAATAGGCTGACGCCGTCTTCTCTGTGACAGCCTCTCAAATATTGGAAGGCAGATATCATATCGCCCTAATCCTTCTCTTCAATAGGCCAGACCTACCTAGTTCTCTCAATTGCTCATCGTATTTTTTTTAGCCTCCAGCATCTTTGTTGCTCTTCTCTGCATTCCTTCTAGAGTCTCAGTATTTTTCTCACAAGTCCCCTCATCAGTTCTCCCCATTCTTTTGAAAACGTCCTAAAAATTACTTGATGGCTCAAGTTATCAACATACATTGCTGCCAGTAATTAATTACAATGATTAAAATAATGACTCCTGACGATTTTTCAGTGGTTTTAATCATACCTGTATGAAAATCCAACCTTTTCCCTCCAATATGCTGTGTTCACATGACTTGCGATGCCCAAAGCAAACCAATCCCATTTCAGTTGTGTCTCATATACTGTGTGAATTATCTACTGTGTGAATTTGGTCAAACTGATGCTCTTGGGGTAGGGCTTTTTCCATGAATTTTGCAAGTCCCTTCTCTCCATCCAATTAACCTCGCCAAGTTTGGAGTGTTGAGGTTTAGAGGGGAGTTCATTTTGAGGAAAAGTGTTGTGGTTCGCCAGCAGCCTGCGGACCTGGCAGCAGAGTCGGACAGCGATGAGGCTGAGGAAGAACATGGGCCAGTCCTGGAGTCTGGGGAAGGCCCAGACGAGGGCTCTGCATCAGAGGCAGAGATGGGGCCAGAGCCATCTGGGAGCGATGCGCGGACTCTGGAGCCTCCAGAGGTGGACAGCAGAGAGGCAGAGAAACAGGAGGAGCCTGTTCCTAGTGCACACATGCGCAGAGCTGCCAGAAGGCAAGAGCAGCTAAAGCAGAGGACGACTCGGGAGTAAGGCCAAGAGATGATTGGCCCAGGGATGGGTTCTAAAATTTTTTACTACCGGTTCTGTGGGTGTGGCTTATTTTGTGGGCATGGCTTGATGGTGACAATTCTTTAGGGTTTAGCAGAGGTACTGGTCTACCAGGCTTTTAACTGCTTGCAGAGCTGTACCGGTCTACCCATTTATTTTTGCAAGCACTGGTCTACCCATTTATTTTTGCAGGCACCGGTCTACTCATTTGTTTTCTTTTGGGGGTGGGGCCAAATAAAACGTAAGAATAACGTGGGGGGTGGGGGGGGGCAGCAGAACCGGTTCGGTGACATCATATCCTCACCGCTACTGGCTCGGCGGAACCAGGAGGAACCCACCACTGGATTGGCCCCTCCCATAAGGCTTAAAAGACCAGCAACGGCTCTTGGGCTCTTTGTTGGAAAACAATGTTGATAGATTTGTTTCTTGTCTTGCTGCATTTATTTCTTGTCGGCATCTCCTGCTTCTGAACTTTTGCCAAGAAAAGTCTTTCGCAGGTTGCCAAAGTAGACCAAGGTTGGTGATAAGGCCAAAAAACTGTGTTATGAAGAATTTGTTTTGAATTAGTTTGGACTATGCTGAGAATGAGTTAATTCTCAACTGTTCTAATAAAATCTGTTTGTTTAGAACTGATTGCGTCTGATAATACCTACTTGGGCCTGGGTCACAACAAAAAGGAGGTTATAAATGTAGTTATGAATGTTTTAAAAACCGTGAAATAAATCTACCTTTCTGAAACCACATCATTTTGAGCTGGAATTAAAGTTGTAGTAAACCCTGAAAGGGGATCAGCAATGCAAGTTTTGTTGGCCTGGTTCATCAAAGAGGATGGAAGCTGGATAGTTTCCGAAGAAGGACTGGACTTCAGGAAGTACCTACAAAGAGTTCACATGATTATGAAACTGTTTGCGTGTGGAAAATGTTGCCAGTTAAAAATTCCCTTTCCAAAGGATCAGTCAACAAGTACCTTCCAGGTCCCCGGAGATCTCGGAATTCAATATTCAAGAAAGGCAAGAAGAGATTTCCACAGAAGGGGCAGGTCGTGTTCAGGTTGGAGTCATCCGCCGTCCAGCCTGCCATGATCTCTTCGTCATGAACCAAGCAGTCGCAGGTTCGACATCGGGAGCAGCTTGAGATCAGGACCTGAGGGAGGCACGGAGTTAAAGCCACGGGGGCCATTTTGGTTTTGGTTTGGCATACAATCCTGAGGCTAACAAGATGCTGAAAAAAAGGATGTTTCTTTGAGGCAAAAATACTTTTGTACTTTCCCAGCCTCCTGCCCTGCCTGCAAAAGTGAGGATTTTTAATGCCATTTTTTAAAAACAAATGTATACATATTTCCAGAGCAGAAAAGTTGAGTTTGTAATTGCGGTTAGCAAACATTTCCTTCCTTCCTTCCTTCCTTCCTTCCTTCCTTCCTTCCTTCCTTCCTTCCTTCCTTCCTAAAGTGGTATATAAGTAAGTGCTATTGCTATTGCTGCCTGCCTGCCTACCTGCCTCTTTTCTTTTTTCTTTTCTTTTCTCTCTCTCTCTCTCTCTCTCTCTCTTTCTTTCTGTCTTTCTTTCTTTCCCACCCACCCTCCCACCCTGTTCTGGCCTTGTAGACAATGGAAGCAGTCATCATATGTTCTGATGATGTAATGGCACATAGGAATAATTTTAGGAGATAGAGGGAAGAACCTGGAGTGGTGCAGTGGCCTAGAGGTGGAGTTCCCGCCTCACAATCAGGAGGCTGTGAGTTCAATCCTAGGTAGAGGCAGATATTTCTCTCTCTAGGCACAATGAGAATATATCTGCTGAACAAAGCTCCACATTGGCAACAGGAAAGGCATCCGGCCAGTGAACACTCAGCTCCATTCAGTTGCCCAGACGCCACCCCACAAGGGTTTATGGGGTCTTTAAAAGAAAGAAGAATAGAGGAAAGAACCTCAGCCAGGGAACAGTCAGATAAAAGCAGCTTAGCCTTCATAAGGAAATTGTGGGTGTGGCAAAGTCTTAGAAGAGACCCTCCCTAATATCTTGGCCTGTAAACGTGGGAGTAGAAATATACTTTTAAGACTTGCAAGATTCTGTTAAGGTAATGTGATAATTAGTTCATCTGGGCGTGGCTTCCCGCCTGGATTACCTGGCAAGGCTGGCCAATGGTCATTCTTCCCATGCTTCTTTGTGGAAGAGTGTTTTCTCTTGATGGGGTCTCCTTCCAGGCAGACCCCACCAAAATGCTCTTATTCAAGCAGGAAATTCTGCTCTCTCTCTCTCTCTCTCTGCTCTCCTTGTCCCCGCTTTCTGTTTTATTTTTGGTTTGCCTTGTTCTAATGTCACATTCTACCCCACAACAGATGGATATGTTCAAGCCTCACGGAGCATTTGGGAATGACTTTCTATTCGCAAGATTTTCCTTAAAAGAAAAGAAGTCGCTATAAACTCAGAACTGCAGTTTTGGGCACAGGGCAAAGACCGTGGAGGGATGCCAGTCACTGCACCTGACGAGAATTTTAATGGGGTTTGGCAAAAACCTCTGGTCCTTCAAACTGTTTCCCACAAACAGGAGTGGTTTAGGACATGGGTCCCCAACCTTTCGGACCTCAGGGACCACTAAATTCATAATTTTAAATCCTGTGGAGCACTAATATGATCTGCCTAATGACTGGCTGGGTGGGCGTGGCTAGGTGGTCATGTGATTGGGTGGGCGTGGCCAACTCAACATCACTCACGTTGAGGGGCGCTTTGCCGGCTTCTACCTGCCCCTCCCCTCCCAACCCTCCTCGCCTGCCCGCCCGGGCTTCTTAGGACCCCAACAGGAAGCAGTTGTTGGAGCTAAGCAGCCATCACGAGAAAGAGTTGGAAAAACAGCTGATTCAGTTCAAATTGGATCTGGCTGAGAAGGAGGCTCAACAGAAGCACCTCACTGAGGACTAGGAGCATTGGCTTTCCAAGCAGAGGGAAGACCTGCAGGAGTCCAAGGCCAGGTACCGGCGCCTGGAGGCTCAGTGGGCTGAGATGGTCAGCCAGTTCCAGGCCATGATGCAGTCCCACTGGAACAAGGCCCTCCGGCTCTTCGCCACCAGAGACACTTCCCTCCAGCCTTCTCCCAAAGCCCCACACCAGGAAGCTGAAGCAGACCCCAAGTCGGAATTTCTGCCCCCCTCCAACCCACACAAAAAGACCCCAAAGGGGGAGACTCTCTGCAGCAACACAAACATTCATTGCACGTATCCGGCCCAGGGGCCCTTAATTTAGTGCAATATAAAAAATGCAAATAATTTTTCTGCGGACCACCAAAATTTTCTCACAGACCCCCAGTGGTCCATGGACCACCAGTTGGCGACCGCTGGTTTAGGAGGCTTCTAAGGGAAGGACCAAAGAGCATAAACTCCAAATAATTAATAGAAATAACTTGGGATAAGCTACCGCACGAAGTATTTTCCGATTCCTGTGCAGGTATGACATTGAAATAGAAGAACAAAAACAGGAAGAACAAAAGAGAAGGATGATCGGCTGGCCAGAAGGTTGTGGAGACTGTTATTTTTTTTAACACAACTGGACAACATTTTCGACAGCATAGTTACAGATAACCCCAAGTACCAGCACTGAAACGGCTTCGGGGAAAAAAGGTGTTTTTTTAAAAAACTGCTCCCCATGTCAGTTAAACTAATTAAAGCTTTAGCTGACTAATCTACGAATTAAGTTAATTACAACTTGCTAGCCTGGGGGGAAAAGTCCAGTTTTAACAAACAGATCCAGTGGAAAACAGGAGGATGTTTCATCCAAGGTACACAGATAGTAACAGATCTATTATCCCTATTATGTATATACCAATAGTTTAGGGACCCCACAACCTTAAATTGCCTCGTCTATTTTTTAAAAAATGTTTTTTTTAACTGCTGACTTTTTCATATAGCTTATATAAAATTTTTGTGAAATGTTCAGTAGGTATTTCCAGGGACATCCTTCCTTGCCCTTAGAAATGAGTAAATAATGCCATTTTTATTATTGTTACTGATTAATACTCAAGTTCTGATCAAGATACTCAGCAGATAAACTGAGCAATATAAAATTCAAATCAAATTAACCACAGCACCTTTAACAAGCAAGCAAATCACAATTTTTTAAACTTTAATTGCTTCATAAACAGGCAGAAAATTTTTCATGTGCCCTGTAATTCTAGAAACTTCGTCTGCATACCTGATTAACCTAAAAATTAACCTGGGCGTTTAGGCGTTTTTGCAGATGATTGGATATAGCAAAGAAATGAGAAAATTCTCGTAAAAGGAGCAGAAAGGAAAGGAGGAGGCAGGGTTTTAAGTATCCTCTCTTCCCCAGGGCAAAATCTCTCATCACAGAGCCTTTTTATACCTTTTATGTCTTTTAGGGCTGCTAAAGGAAGGATATTCAACACACCAAGGTAAATGCTTTCTGACATTTTGCTAAAAAAAAAAAAAAAAAAAGGATATTCCCCATAACTTTCCTCGTAGGATTTGAACGTCTTAATTTCCAGTTAGTTCACTGGTAGAAATAATACACATTCCAGTACAGTCTGCCTCCATGTCAGTACCAATTAAAGTCTTGCCATTGCATTGTCTCATCTTCCTCATCGCCCATTATGAAGGATAGCCAAGAAGCATGGTGGCCCACGTAGGTAGGACGCTGGGTTGGAAGTTAGTAAGCCTGCTGTCAACCCTGAAGCTGACTTGACCGAAGCCATCTTGGAGCTTCAGTGCTGCCACACTGGAGTTGAGGGTTGGGGTCGGGTGGGGATTAGAGACAGCTGGGTTTTTTGTGGCCAAAACAAAATACTTCCTCTTGGGAACCAAGGATGTTCTCACACCTGGTCAGAGGAAGGGGGAGTGATGTCACCAGGCAACCAGACAGAGCCGTGATTGGACCATGTGACTGATTGTTTTGAGAAAGTGAGAAACTTTTACTTTTAATTAGGTAAAAACCATGGGAACCTTCATAGTCAGTTTTCACCAGATCTGTGCCAACATGATATATCCAATAAAGTTATTCTTTGAGGAATCTACCTGCCTCAGAGTTTTGCTTACTATGGGTCTATTACTTGGAACCCTGACACCTGCCTCTGAGACCCCAGTACTACCATGGGGTGGGGTGAGCTCCTGTCCTTCGCTCCAGCTCCTGCGGGGGTCATGAAAGGAGCACCCCATTTGGATGTCCCCTGGGCTACAGTGATATATCACCAGCTAATCCTTTCAACCTGGAAGGACCTCAGTGCTTCTGACACGAGTGTGATGCGATGAAGGTTAACTGTGGGGTGACCTTAACAGGAATTATTGTCTTCTCTACTTCCCACATCCATGGAAGTGAAAAAGAGATGGACCAGGATTAAGGGGGCTGGGCTACAGGCAGAAGAACTAAAAGCTATGAACAGGCTCTGGATTCCAATTTTATCATCCTTCTTCAAACTACAGTGCCATACTTGGCACACAACTGAGCATCTGAAAGAATTTGGATTGCATAGACTCTATTGTAGTGCTTCTCAACCTGAAGATGTATGGACTTCAACTCCCAGAATTCCCCAGTCAGCATTCCCTGGGCTAGCAATGAAGATGTTATCTAGTTAGGGTAATGAAACGTCAGCAAGAAAACAACCGAGCTCAGAGAACACTGAGGACCCCACAGTCCTCCTCATCCTCCTTCGGACACTCTCTTCAAGCACTGATGATGTTACCTAGTTGGGTCATGAAATGTCTGCAAGAAATCAACCAAGCTCGGAGAGAACGAAAGGTGCCTCTTACTAATTGCATTTAATGGACCGATTGAACAGTAATTAGAATGTAGGTCTTTTTTCTTCTTCTCTTAAGGGTGGTAATATCTAGGACAGTGATGGCTAACCTTTTTGCCATTGTGTGCCAGGAGCCGGGGTGGTGGTTGCGCGTGTGTGCCCACACCCATAATTCTATGCACCCCACCCCTGCAATCCCCGCCCCCCTGCTCCTGGCACGCAATGGCCCAGTAGGCCCGTTTTTCTCTCTCACCAGGCTCCAGAGCCTTTCTAGGAGTCTGGGGAGGGTGAAAACAGCCTTCCCCACCCCTCCGGAGGTCCACCGGAGGCCGGAAACGGCCCGTTTGCCAACTTCCTGTCCCACCAGAAGTTGACAAATGGGCCATTTCAGGCCTCCAGAGGGTTGGGAAAGGCCGTTTTTGCCCTCCCCAGACTCCTAGAAAGGCTCTGGAGCCTGGTGAGAGAGAAAAACGGGCCTTCCCCATTACTCCCTGAGGCTTTCTGGAAGCAGGAAACAACCTGTTTCCCTACTTCTGGTAGGCCCAGAAGGCCCGAAAATCAACTCATGCCGGAGCTGAACTCGTGTGCCCATTGATATAGCTACACGTCATAGATTTGCCATCATGGATCTAGGATATAGAGCTGTACTTTCTATACCACAAACCCTCATTTAATGGTTTAGCAGTCTTTGATCAAAAACTTTAAAATGTGTTCATACACTCTAGTCTTCTGTGAGTGAATCTTATTCACGTGTAAAATCAGTTCAGATTTGATGAACACCCCTTCTCCCCAATAGATAATAATAATAATGGACTCAGAGGGGGTAAGTGTTGCCCATGAAAGCAGAGTGTTAACTGAAAGTATAAATAATGAGGCCAAGATCAGAGCCAACCAATCCACACCTTTTAATTAGCTCTGGGGGATTGAGGATCAAACCAGTGCCTTTCCAGCTTTTAATTGATTACCTAATTTAAAAAAGCCCTGATGCTGAAACAGGAGGCCAAAGCAGGCAGTAAAATTAATTAGTTTTTTCAACAGAAGAAAAAGTGGTGGCACTGTAATGTCAACAAAATTAACAGCCGAATTAATCTATGTATACAGCTGACAAATACATTTTAAACTGATTTGTCCTTTTTATTTTTCTCAGAGCAGCTCCCATATTCCGGGACTATCAAAAACGGGCCAGTCCAGATGATAATGATGCTTGACAGGGTTTATTTGAAGGGTGATGGGTTAATAGCTGTCCAAAAATGCACTCATGAAATTCTAGCTGATTAAATCGCAAAATTCCTTGGATTGAAAGAATTTTAGGAAAAATGTAATGTAAAAGTAGAAGGCAAATAAACCTTCTTTTGAAATCTCTTTCACCAGGTTTATGGTAACGATAGCAAAAAATACCGTACCTCCAAGGCGTAATTCTGGAAGACGCTGGTGCTGCTTGGGCTGCAAGAGGAAACCACCTCGGATTTTGAAACGGAGCCTAAAAACCAAAAGGACATTGTAAAAGCAAATATTTACACTAGGCCTAGAAAAGAAGATCTCCTCCCAGCTGCCCGCTCCCTTTATTTCAAAGAGAAAGGAATAATAACAATAAGAACAACAGCAATAGAAATAATTAAAATGTATTTGCCACCCGACTCCCAGAAACTCTGGGAAGTTTATCTATTCTTTAGATTAGATTAACAGAGTTGGAAGGGACCTTGTAGGTCATCTAGTCCAACCCCCTGCCCAATTAGGAGACCCTACACCATTTCTGACAGATGGCAATCCAGTCTCTTCTTGAAAACCTCCAGTGATGAAGCTCCCACAACTTCTGAAGGCAACTTCTGTTCCATAGATTGATTGTTCTCACTGTCAGAAGATTTCTCCTTATTTCTAGGTTGAATCTCTCCTTGATCAGCTTCCATCCATTATTCCTTGTCTGGCCTTCAGGTGCATTGGAAAACAGTCTGACCCCCTCCTCTCTGTGGCAGCCCCTCAAATATTGGAAGACTGCTACTATCGTGTCTCCCCTGGTCCTTCTCTTCACTAGACTAGCCAGGCCCAGTTCCTGCAACCGTTCATCGTATGTTTTAGCCTCCAGTCCCCTCATCATCCTGGTTGCTCTTCTCTGAACTTTTTCTAGAGTCTCAACATCTTTTTTATAGTGTGGTGACCAAAACTGGATGCAGTACTCTAGATATATTTAAAACATTAAAGAAGACATTAAAATGACAAAAAAACCAACAACCAATGAGGGCAAAGATGGCAGGAGAGAGACAAGTCCTTCTCGTATTGCCCTCAAGAAGGAATCTTTCAGCTTTAGAGACTATTCTGGATTTCTTCCATGAAACCTGCGAGATATCAGCATTCTCCAACCCTTATTTTATCTGAAACCTTGCAAGGATTTTGATTTTGTAAGACTGATTCCCTTGGGCTGATTCTAATGCCTTCTGGAAGGAGAGGTGGCTATCCCGCCAGTTCATAGGGTGACAGGAGTTTCCCAAGCCCATGTCAGCTGACGAGATGAAAGCAGACGAGGGGAAAAACAACAGCAGCTCCCTTACCGCAGTGCGAGGAACGTTTCGAGGAGCCGTTGTGAGAAGCGGCACTTTCGAGGCTGGTGGAGCTCAGGCCGATGCCCTTGAAAGCTGACGACGCATCGTCCCGAGGAGAAGAGCTGCTTTCCAGATCGTTGCACATGTCTTCATCGGTTAGCGAGGCAGATTCTGAATCCAGAGCCCCGAGGGACGACAAGCTCGCTCGGTCCGAGTTTTGATCCTGAAACGAGAACAGGCATTGGGGGGGGGGGGGCGGTAGGTTGGGAGTTGCTACAGATCCACATCTGGTAGCAAACACCTAGAGTGGGTGTCAGCAAACTGTAGCTCTGGAGCCGCATGCGGCTCTTTGGGCCCTCTGCTGTGGCTCCCTGTCGGGTGATCCCACCACTGGCTGGCCCTGCCCCTCATTCTCCCCTGGCCTGAGAAGGTAAGGGCGACGGCGGGTGATGGAGAAGCGGCTAGGGCAGAGACAGAGAGATACGGGGAGGGGGGGGAGGAGAGAGAGAGATGTCAAAAGGGTTTTGTGGTTCCCGGTGTTTTTTAACAATCGGTTCTCTGCCCTAATGACTGGCTGGGTAGGCGTGGCTAGAGGGTCATGTGACTGGTGGAAGCGAGTGACGTCGAGTTGGCCATGCCCACCCAGGTTTTGTGGCTCCCGGTGTTTTCTTTTCTGTGGGAAACGGGTCCAAATGGCTCTTTGAGTGTTTAAGGTTGCAGACCCCTGATCTAGCGGCAAAGCACCGCAGGTGGTCCTTGGCCCAAGACTATTTGAAGTGCACCCACTGTCAACTCTGAAGCTGGCCTGACTGAGGCCATCTTGGAGGCTTCAGTGCTGCCACACGGGAGATGAGGGATAGGGAGGGGGAAATAGAGATAGCTGGGGTTTTGTAAACTAAATAGTTGCCAGGATTCCGAGTAACACCCCCAACGAAAGAAAACGCCAAGTGGTTTTCCAGGGACCGGATTCGGCCGTGGGTGCTAAGATCTGGCCTGCGGGCCCGGTCTGGAAACTGCCTCTGCCAGCGAAAACAGAGCTCTGGAGGACCGCGTGTGGAAGCTGTTGCAGCTAAAAATGGAGCTTGCGAGGGCCACATGCGGCCTTCCAGAGCTCAGTTTTTGCTGGCAGAGGATTGCAGGAGGTCATTGCGGCTGAAAACGGAGCTTGGGAGCCTGTTTTCTCTGCCAGAGTGCTCGGGCCACCACAGGCATCCCCAATACGAGTGACGTCGAGCTGGTCACGCACCCCCAAGGTCAAACGCAACCCTGATGCGTCCCTCAGTGAAATCGAGTTTGACACCCCTGACCTAGGATTTTCACAGCCTTGAAAGGTAACTCCTGTGGAGCCGAAGAAGTGTTCAACCCTGAGCCATCAAGGGGTGAGGAAGGGCAAGCAGCCACACCGGAATCACTGCTGAACTGTGTATTTTCACGGCAACCCTTCGAAAGCCTTTACCTTCGATGCTGCCGTGTAGGTGGCGAACTTCGAATACCACCTGCTGGCCTTCTCCGCCACCCCTTTCCCTGCAGAAAACATGCTGCTCTTCAGGACATCGAAAGTCGGGGTCAGGAGCGTGTCCAGGTTGAAGGAGGTCGGAGAGGCGAGCGTTACTGCACCGGCCATGTCTTGAGATTGTCCCCTCGACAAATTGTTGGGAGAGAACACGGGAGAGGACCAAAGCCGGTCCCTTCCTCTTTCGTTTTTCACCTGGTAGCTCTTGGATTTGGGGAGCACTATCGGCCTGGGTGAGTTTGGCGGGAGGCTGGATCTTCGGCACGGCCGGCCTAAGGTCGGGCTTTTTTTGTTGGGGTTCTTGTCGTTGTAGGCCTTTTGCAGATCGATGCTGGGGGTCCGGCTTGTCAAAGGGCTGCTCATATTATTCATGTACATCTCGATCTCTTCGGCTAAATCGCGCCTTGCCGATGGGGTGGAGGCCCTTTTGTCCTCGCCCTCGCCCTCCTCCTTTTCTTCCTTCCCTTGCCCTGTCTCAGCGGCCAGCAAGGAGAGCGGATCAAACCCAGTTTCGACATTAACTTTCTCGATGGGCTTTACCGGAACACTTACGGCCCGCTGGATCTTCTTTGGCTTCTTATGCATCGGCTTCGCAGGTTTCACTTGCGGGATGGGTTCGTTATCCAGGTCTTCCAAATCGAATATAACCGGAGACTCGGTCTTATCCGCGAGACCGTTCTCGTAGGCTACATCTTCATCACTAGATTCTTTTTCCAAATTGCTTTTCCGAGCAGGTCCCAAAGCAGCTGGTCGGAGGTTGAGAGTCTTCGGCCTCATTCTTTTCTCAAACATTTTAGAAAGGATTTTGGCATCCACGCCCAGTTTCTCCACAATTTCTTCGGGTCTGGCTTCCTGATTGATCTGATTCTTCATGAGCTCCATTAGAGCATCTCCACTCAATTTTCTGTTGCGCCAAACGATCCGTTTGTGTTCCGTTTCAGCTGCATTTAAATGTTTGTTTCTCAGCATTTCAGCCTTAGTGACTCCCGTTTTATTGATATTGTCAAAACAAGAGAAGAGCAATCCTGCAGAGGTTTCTGGAAAGAAAAAAAAAAAGCATGGACAAGATCCAAGGATATTACATTAAGTTACTAAAACTCCAGCAGATTCACAGGACCCCCTTAATATGCTCACAGGGTTTTGCTGTAGTTTTTTTTTAAAATGGAAAGGATACAAGTCTTATTTTTCTATTCAATTCGTGATGAGTTTTTGTTCTGACCCGGCTCCTAAACACGGTTGATTTAACTGTAGTTAAATCAATGATTCCTTTATTACGAGCGCCAGCAGCCCCGGCAAAAAGTTTCTCTCTTACAACAGGCTAACAAGTCTGTCCAGCAGGGAGATGAATAGTTGTCTGCCACACCTATTCATCTCCGCCCCCTGCTTTTTATCCCCAGAGCTAGGGTGGGGCTTTGCTAGCAGCAATGGCTCTTTCGTCCCAAGGACCAGCTCATAGATTTCCACTGCTCTCCTCTCCTCTGCCTTCTGCACATCCGCGCATCAGGCACAGGACCCAGCTGTTCTTCCCTTTCCTCATCAGCCACCTCCACACCTGGGGGCTGTTGACTCTGCATCTGAGGGCTGACGGACAGCCCAGACTCCGCCCCCACCCCCCCCTCTCTCTGACAGCTTGATTCTCTCTTCCCCATCGGAGCTCTCAGGTTGCCTTGATGCTGACCCTGACTCCCACACCTCCTTTTTTTTTTTTAATTTGATTTATATGCCACCCTTCTCCGGAGACTCAGGGCGGCTTACAATACGTTAAGCAATAGCCTTCATACTTTTGTATATTTTATACAAAGTCAGCTTATTGCCCCCACAAGCTGGGTCCTCAATTTACCTACCTTAGAAAGGATGGAAGGCTGAGTCAACCTTGAGCCTGGTGAGATTCGAACTTACAGTAATTGCAGACAGCTGGCGTTAATCACAATGCTATCAGTCTGCTGAGCCACCAGGTCCTCCTCCTCTGATTTGGCTGCTGGAGGGGTCAGCAGCCGACAGGCCATAACAGTTTTCAGGAAAAACTGGCCATTCATGAATAGCCAGCCGTGTGCAAGTCAAATATCAATGAAGTTCACCCATGCTTAGAAAGAACTTTCAGCCACATCAGCTTACCTATAGCCCTGTCTCCTGTTGCATCTGATATTTTGCCAGTTGTATCATTAACACGAACGATCCTTGAACCGAGCTTGACACAGGTGGAATTTTGATAATTCAACGCGGGGAGGCAGTCACCGCTTCCCTTTCCACTCTCAATTTCAGATACTATATGCACACAAAAATGCACGAGAATTGATGAAAAGTTAAACTTACTCTTAATCAAAGGCTGAAAGTACTCAATTTATTATTCTTTAAACTAGGTTATTATCAACTATTGATTTTTATGGAGCCTGGAATGTTAGAAAATATGTCTGAATAGAAGCCTGATTATGGGAACGGGTCTTAGCCCAAAATGCCATCAATAAAATGTTGTCATTGAGACTAGCGTATCAGCAACATCTATGAACAGAAGCCACAATCTCTCATACAAAGTTTGTTTCAACGTGCATCTGAATATTCCTTTAAACCAGGGGTTTTCCTGGTCTGGGAACCCAGGAGTCACTCTCAGGTTTGTGAAATCTAATAAATAAATACTGTAACATTTCTGATGTTTAATTTGTAATATAATCTATATTGAGAAATATAATCCATACACTGAAATTCTTTGGGTCATCAATAATCATTTTTAAGCATCCAAAAGGGTCCTGAGGCCAAAATGCTTGAGAACCACTGCTCTAAACATTTGTAAGTATTAATGTGCTATGTAACTGATTTTGCAGAGTTTTCAATAAAAAAAATATGAAATCTACATTTTGGTCAAGTTTTTACTTAAGCCAACTTTTAAATTTTTTTCGCTTAAATATCACATAAAAGAATCAAATCTCCTGTTGCTAAACCTATTTCTATCATTCCAGTTACAAGAGTTGCGACACCATATTTTTAAACTGTGTATGTTTCTCCATAAATATTTAGGCAATATAATAAATGAGAGTAGACGGGAAGATTAAGAAAAAAATGCAGCCCTTTTAAAACGTCTTCTTTCTTTTCCTTGTCCCAAATATGGGGAAACTATGCTAGACCTCAGAAGGGGACAAATCTTAAGAATGGTGCCCACTGTATTATCTTGCCATGTAGCTGAATATGCCTGTTATTTTTAACTGCATTCAAAGGAGCTTTAGTATATAACTATAACAATGAAAAACCATCAATCTGAAAGTATAGAATAATAATTAAAAAATATGGGTCTCATCTATCTGCCTCTGAGCACATACTTAGTTCACCAAACAGATGTATTTTTGTATGTATTCCAATGGATGTAAATGAATACAGGTAGTTCTCAACGATTCGTTTAATGCAGTGTTTCTCAACCTTGGTAGCTTGAAGATGGGTGGGCTTCAACTCCCAGAATCCCCCAGCCAGCGCTGCTGGCTGGGGGATTCTGGGAGTTGAAGTCCACTCATTTTCAAGCTTCTAAGGTTGAGAAACACTGGTTTAATGAATGTTCAAAATTACAACACCACTGAAAAAAAATGACTTACTGTATGACCGTTTTCCACACTTACAACAGAATACAGAATAACAGAGTTGGAAGGAACCTCAGAGGTCTTCTAGTCCAACCCGCTGCTCAACCAGGAAGCCCTATAGCATTCCAGACAAATGGCTGTCCAATTTCTTCTTAAAAACCTCCAGCGATGGAGCATTCACAACTTCTGGTGGCAAGCTGTTCCACTGGTTAATTGTCCTCACTGCTAGGAAGTTCCAGCATCCCCATGGTCACGTGAACATTGGCTCATATTTATGACCATTGCAGTGTCCCGGGGTCATGTAATCCCCTTTTGCGACCTTCTGATAAGCAAAGTCCGTGGGGAAGTCAGATTTATTTATTTATTTATTTATTTATTTGTTTGTTTATTTATTTATTTATTTATTTATTTAATTATTTAATTATTTATTTGATTTATTAAATTTATATCCCGCCCTTCTCCCCGAAGGGACTCAGGGCGGTGAACAGCCGAGAATTAAAATAACATGCAATATAAAAGTTAAAATAATTAAGAATAAATTAAATTAAACGGCCACCCCAATTTAAAACCCCTAGCAATACAATTAAAAACCCTTAAAACCTATTCAGGCCAGGCCGGCTTGCTGAAATAAAAACGTCTTCAGGGCCTTACGGAAAGTGCGGAGATCCGGAATCAGCCGTATTCTGGGAGGTAGCTCGTTCCAGAGGGCAGGTGCTCCCACAGAGAAGGCCCTGCCCCTGGGGGCCACCAGCCGACATTGCTTGACCGATGGCACCCTGAGGAGGCCCTCTCTGTGAGAGCGTATTGGCCGGTGGGAGGTTATCGGTAGCAGCAGGTGGTCTCGTAAATACCCTGGCCCTAAGCCATGGAGCGCTTTAAAGGTGAGAACCAACACCTTGAAGCGCACCCGGAAGACCACCGGGAGCCAGTGCAGCTCACACAGGAGAGGTGTTATATGGGAGCGATTCACTTAACAACCGGGTTACTAACTTAACAACTGCAGCGACTCACTTAACAACAGGGGCAAAGAAGTTGGTTAGTTGGGGCAAAGCTCACTTAAGAACTGTCTCACTTAACAACAGGAACTTTGAGCTCCATTGTGATCATAAGGCAAGGATTACCTCCAACATGAAATCTAGCTGGGTTTTTCTGTAAATTTCTGCTAGAAGCACCGCTATTAGAAACTAAGTAATCTATGACAAGCAAGGAGGACAAATTATTTTAAAGTTCTGCGGTAAAATAACCTTCAAACAAGATGGCAAAATCAACCACGGTTGGAATTGAAACAAATCAAGCCTGAGTATTAAAAAAAAAAAAAAAAAATCAAATGCAATTGTATTGCATTTGGTACATACAGGAACTTGAGTCGCTCTCTTTTTTCTCATCTCTTTGGTCAATGCTCTTCTGGATGTTTGTTTTTCCTTGCTTAACTGCTTCTTTAGACAACTTATATAAGAGATCGGAATGGTCCCCTATTAAAACAAAACAAATAAAATCAATTTTAAAAAACAGGATAAAACGTATCTTAAAATAGGGCAACATAAATCCTCAAATAAGGGGATGATGATTGCATGGCTTGTTTTATTTTTCAATTATTGTATGGAGAAAAAAAACCCTGCGTCATAGCTGAAATTTAATAAAAGCATGGGCCTCTAAATCAGGACCGTGTTTCTTTTTTTTTTTTTCCCCAGACTGAAGATCTCATCTAAGCCTCTAAATGGAGCCAGGACCAAATATCTATTTGATTTCCATAGAATTTAAATTAAATTGAGATGCAATTAATTAAGTAGAGCTCATAAAATTATTACTTGTGGTGTCAAGCACTGTTGGCAGTGCCATCCATTTACTACCAGTTTTTAGCAAAAACGCTGAAAATGCAGTGTTGGCTTCTTAACTGATGCAAAAAAAAAAAAAAAAGGTTGAAAATCTAGGTCTGGTCACACGAAGACCTGTTTTATGACCATCACAACTTATGACCATTATTGTCTGGCTGCATTACCGTCATAACTCAGGGACCACCTGTCCCTACTTTAGTTAAGACTGCCTATAGCAGGGATGAGGAACTATGCCCCCTTCATGACCTGTGAACTTCAACTCCCAGAATTCCTGAGCCAGCCATGCTGGCTCAGGAATTCTGGGAGTTGAAGTCCACAGGTCATGAATGGGGCATATTTCCCCACTCCTGGATAATAGCATGGAGTTATCTTTGCCTCCTGGCTATTCCTTTTGGTCTACTTTCCTTTAAGCACTGAGGAACTATGTCGGGACGGGTGTGTGTGTTTCTGGGCACCTTTCGTTCCCCTCTGATCTTCACCTCCTCTTAATTTCATTTATGGCTTCAATTACATTCCAAGTTTATAAAAAATTCTGTTTAATTAATACTGCAAGCGCCTTTCAGCACTCAATCAACAATCTAGATAAAGGTCGAACAGATGAATAAATACATTTGTAAACTCTGGAGCTGAAGAGTATGATCTGTTTTTCCTTTCCTAGAATTCCTGATATTCTTTGTTTTCCAGAAATTGGTTGCTAGCTATTAATGTGCGACCATCTATTTCTCTATTACTTATACCCTGTTTTATTGCAAAGATTGTATTTAATGTTTTTTTAATACGATCCACGGTAGTTAATTCTTAATTTTATATCCATACTGCACATTTGTTTAATCTTTCTATTTTAGTTTCCAGTTTCTGTAATGGTTTGTACAATTTGATTTATTACTGCTAATAAGACTCTGATGGTTTTGCCTTTAATTTATTCAAGGAGGACTCATCAGCTTCAACAGAAACCAGAAAGGGAAAAGTACAGAAACAGGAAGTGGCCATTAATATTTATTATTTGGGAGGGTTTCCAGTTTGCCTGAAATGGTCTTGCAACATTGAGGCAGAGGCCAGTCTCAAACTTTTGCTGCATTTAAGATTTGTATTCAGGTCCATGTTTCTTTGAATGCACGTTTCCATTAGAGCACTGACTACACTGACATGTTGTGTCATTTTTACTGGCTGTTAATATTTAATAACTTTAATATATGAGCAATCTATAGTGCTGCTATCAGTTCTTTTTTTAGCATGATCATTGTGCTTATTTATGTATTTAAGTAAAGGTAAAGGTTCCCCTCGCACATATGTGCTAGCCGTTTCTGACTCTAGGGGGTGGTGCTCATCTCAGTTTCAAAGCAGAAGAGCCAGCGCTGTCCGAAGACGTCTCCGTGGTCATTTGGCCAGCATGACTCAACGCCAAAGGCGCACGGAACGCTGTTCCCTTCCCACCAAAGGTGGCCCCTATTTTTCTACTTGCATTTTTACGTGCTTTCGAACTGCTAGGTTGGCAGAAGCTGGGACAAGTCACGGGAGCTCACCCCGTTACGCGGCGCTAGGGATTCAAACCACTGAAGTGCCGACCTTTTGATCAACATGCTCAGCGTCTTAGCCACTGAGCCACCACATCCCTGAGTCACCGTGTCCCTATTTATGTATTTAGTGTATGGCAAATACATGGACTTATAGTGGTTCAAATGTTAATGTTCGAATCTCACCAGGCTCAAGGTTGACTCAGCCTTCCATCCTTTCTAAGGTAGGTAAATTGAGGACCCAGTTTGTGGGGGCAATAAGCTGACTTTGTAAAAAATATACAAAAGTATGAAGGCTATTGCTTAACGCATTGTAAGCCGCCCTGAGTCTCCGGAGAAGGGCGGCATATCAATCAAATTTAAAAAAAAAAAAGTCCAGTCCACCAGCCATTCAAGGACAGGGTGATCTATGTTGAAAAAATCAGACATTGGGCTGGTGTAAGCTCTTGATTGAGATTCAGACACGATGTGGTGGATATTTTGTCGAGGAGCACCACAGTCACACTGATGGGTGGAGACAAGACCCTACTTAAACAATAAGTCCTGGCAGACACCATGTTGGGTACGGATCCTGTTCAGAGTTGACCAATGCTGATGAGGAAGGTCAAAATCTGACTTTTGTGTAGGGTCGTCTACGTATCTGTCTGTATCTGGGCACCCAGCAGCCCATTTGGCTTTCCACTGTGTGTTGATGTCGAAGTTATTAGACAGCTGTCGGTAGTGTGAACCAAACGACTAGCAACAATTGGTAGCCAGATTACATTGAAGAATTGGTACTTAACGATAGTTGGCAGCCAGAGTTCATCTTTGTAGAACTTCTGGCTGTCTAAATCAGGGGTCTCCAACCTTGGTAACTTTAAACCTGGAGGACTTCAACTCCCAGAATTGAACTTTGTTGGCTGGGGAATTCTGGGAATTGAAGTCCACCAGGCTTCAAGTTGCCAAGATTGGAGACCTCTGCCCTAAATACATGGCAACAGATCATTGTGCTAGTAAGTTATTTATTTACTCAGGCTCAGAGGCATCATCACTATGGTGAAAACATTTCTTGTAATTCTAGCAGTCTGAAGTACAAACATTCCTAGAGTTACAAAATAAAAATCATACACAAATGATTTACCAGAAAGAGTTTTGTGGATGCCGTTTGCAGGCTGCTTCCTTAGAACTCTTTTAAACTGGGTTATTCCTAAAATGACATTCCTTATCTTGGTCCACAGGAAGTAGCCACTCCGATTGCTCGACGGCCAACTGCTTTCCAAAACAGCCTGCAATGACATCAAATGGATATTTAATCACGCATTTCTGAGGATCTTGGTAAAGATTAGATCCTGTTCTGAAAGTTTTATCTTTTCAATACTGTAAGCCGCCCAGAGTTACCCTCTGCCTAGATGGGCAGCCAATAAATAAACAAATAAAAGGTTTTTTTTAATATATTTATGTACAACTATTATGTCGTATGTCTATTTGTACATTGCCCAGAGTTGCTGTATAAGGGAGATGGAAGTTTTAAAAATGTAATATAAAAATAAATATGGATAAGCCCGTGTGGAGTATGGAAAGGATGCTGAACTGGCTTGGAAAACAAAGGCTAATCAAAGACAGGGGAGTGAGATGGTATTTCCATCTTATCTGATGCCAAACAATCAATTTACCTTATTGTAGTAACCATAGGTAATGGCATTAGGATCGATGCCGGCTTTCTTCATCTCGAAAAGGACTTTCACGGCTAAGACAGGCTGACCGTATTGCCCGCAGAGCTGCATCAACACCCGGTAGCATACCTGACCAAAAGGAAGAGAGAGAGAGAAGAGACAGGAGAGAGAGGGGAGAGGGAGAGGGAGAGAGAGAGAAGAGAAAGAGGAGAGAGAAGAAACAGGGAAAAGGGGAGAGGGAGAGAGAGAGAGAGAAGAGAGGAGAGAGAAGGGACAGGGAGAGAGAGAGAGAGGAGAGAAAGAGGAGAGAAAAGTGAGGAGGGAGAAGAGAGAAAAGAGAGAGGAGAGAGGGGAGAGGGAGAGGGAGAGAAGAGAGAAAGAGAGAAAGAGGAGAGAGAAGAGAGAGGGGGGAAAGAGAGAGAAGAAAGACAGGAGAGAGGAAGAGAAGAGAAGAGAAGAGAAGAGAAGAGAAGAGAGAGGGAGGGAGGGAGGGAGGGAGGGATAGATAGATAGATAGATAGAGATAGATAGATAGATAGATAGATAGATAGATAGATAGATAGATAGATAGATAGATAGATAGAGATAGATAGATAGATAGAGGTTATTTTTTCACTCTGAAATGCTAACACCTGTCAACGGCCTCACTGGCCAGAAAGCCTGTCCCTTTACCTCATCGGGTGGCTCTATTTTTTTTGTGTGCATCTTGCGCAAGACATCGTAGGCCGTCCTCAGGGCCCTCACTTTGGAATGGCAGACGCGGATGTAAGCAGGCAGGCAGATAAACCACAGGCCGTAGCAATGGCGCAGCAAACACCTGGACCACATCTGGGGGATGGAGGAATATCTCTTGGCTATCTTGTGCGCAGACTTGATTTCCTGCAGGGAGAGGCAGAAAGGAAGAGGTTAATCACAGCTGCAGCACCACGGTTATTGTGAATAGTGGACCAAATACTGGGATCTCCCATTTCCCCATATATTGGGAAATGGGAAATTAGATTCTAATACCAAGTGAGGAAGGAAGGTCCTGGCTTCTCTTTAAAATCCACCACAAACCTTCAACCTTTGCTTGGGTCACTGAGAAGCAGAGGGCTTGATGATTAGGTTTTGCAACAGCTAAGTTGCACCTCATTTTAACATCCAATTTATCAATTTCATTCTTTTGCCATTATTATTATACTTTTATTCATTAAACATGAAACTCAGTCAACTGAACATTTAAAAATATATCACAAATACCATTGACTAGCGCTAATTGTTGATACGGGTTGTTGCCAGTGTCCTAAGTATCAACCATCCATCATCATCATCATCATTATTATTATTATATTTTTAATTCTCATTTGCTTTGTCACTGTGCTATCATTCTAATATAGTATACACATTAAACCCATCCTTCGTTCTAAAATTAGCTTTCTAAAAGTAACACTTTATTCCTTAGCATACTTCTTTTGTCACTGAAGTTTAATAAATTTATCCTAAGAATCATAGTTTTGGAATCTGGCCTTACAAATTTTGCTTGTTTATCTATCATATTTATATGGCTGCTTGCTAAAAGCAACTCTGGGTATTTGTTATTTGAATCTTGGTCACTTTCAATCTTGGCCACCAGACCTAAAAAATATATAAAGAATAGATAATTCAAAGTCGAAATTAAAAGGAGAGGAATATCTTAATTGTTATGCAAATGATGAAGTATTAATAATTAGAAATCATAAAACTCCACAAGGCAGTTGATGAAATTAATTAAAGGTACTGGTTGCTTTTCCAGACATAAAATCAACAAAGATAACACAAAAACTTAATTTCCAAGGGGAAAAAAATTGTGAATAAAAAGCCTGATATAACAAAAGATCCAGTGAAATGTTTAGGATTTTACTTGATGGGATACAATAAAGACATATTTTAAAACAATTGTAACAAATTATGGAAGGAAATAAAAGAAGACATTGAAAGATGGAAAAGCTTAACATTTCCCTGGCTAAGATTTTCAGCAGAAATAAAAATAAATGTACTACCTGAGATGAACCTATTTCAAATGGCACCAATTCAAACCCCAGATTAAAACAAATTGCAGAATTGGCAAAGAACAATTAATAGATTGATATGGAATGAGGAAAAAGAAGAGTAAGATTCTAAATTTTGCACGTCATAGAAGAATAGAATAGAATAGAATAGAATAGAATAGAATAGAATAGAATAGAATAGAATAGAATAGAATAGAATAGAATAGAATTCTTTATCGGCCAACTGTGATTGGACACACAGGAAATTTGTCTTTGGAGTATATGCTCTCAGTGTACATAAGGAGGATAAACTACATTCATCAAGAATAAAAACACTTAGTGATAGCCAAGGTTACTAATAAGCCATCAAATCATACTAGAAAACAATCAATATAAATCGTAAGGATACAGCAACAAGTTACAGTCATGCAGTCATAAGAATGAGTGGTGGGTGGTGGGAACGATAAGGAGAAGATTAATAGTAGTGCAGACTTAATAAATAATTTGACAGTGTTGAGGGAATTATTTGTTTAGCAGAGTGATGGCGTTTGGGAAAAAATTGTTCTTGTGTCTAGTTGTTTTGGTGTGCAGTGCAGAGGTGGGTTTCAGCAGGTTCTGACCAGTTCTGGAGAACCGGTAGCGGAAATTTTGAGTAGTTCGGAGAACAGATAGTAAAAATTCTGACTGGCCCCGCCCCCATCTATTTTCTGCCTCCCAAGTCCCAGCTGACCTGGAGGAAATGGGGATTTTGCAGTATCTTTCCCCTGCCACGCCCACCAAGCCACGCCCACCAAGTCATGCCACACCCACCCAGCCACACCCACAGAACCGGTAGGAAAAAATTTTGAAACCCACCACTGGTGCAGTGCTATATAGCATCGTTTTGAGGGTAGGAGTTGAAACAATTTATGTCCAGGATGCGAGAGGAGAAGGCAAAACTAATTTTTTCCAATTTGAGGTTATATTATAAAGTATGCCATTTATCATGACACCCGAATGAATAAAATTTCCTATTCGTAGAATATAAGCTACAGAAAGAGCAGATTTAGCCAATGATTTTCACGGATATTGATGATATAAAGGAACAAAGAAGGCAATGATATGAAGTGACATGAAGAGAAAACTCCTTAAAGGCAAGGATAAATCCAAGTATTTTACTACTAGCATTACTGTCAAATACTTCTGATTTCAAAGGCAATGATAGCAAGAGAGATCTGATGACATATGTCAACATGATACATCTCATGAAATAGACTAAAGGCACAACCAGAATTGCAAAATAAAGGAAGGAATCTGCCGTGGCTAATATATTTGCAACCGGAAAAGTAAAAATTGATTTTACACCTTGAGAGAGATGAAATACAGGATCAAAATTATTCACTAGGACTTATATACAAAAAAATTTGGGGGCAGACTGTTTCAAAAGAAATGCTTTTATTTGCCACTATAACCCTATAAAAGAAAAAAAAAATCTCTGTCTTAATATTATCCAGATCAGATTTTGCATTCTTGCTATGGGATAGCTTGCCTAGATAAAACGCCGTAAAGGAATTAAATTGCATTTACAATTTTCTTCAAGGAGTTTATCTAGACAAGCTATCCCAGCAGCAATCCCACAAGATTTTATGGGCATCTAGTTTGTTATTTCTATTTTCACCTATGTTAACTCTGCATTATACCACAAGTGTATAAATTACCTGTTTTGTTCTTCTGAACACTGGCAAAGGACTGTTTGGGCTGCTGACTTTCGAAGACAATTTACTGTTTTGTATTGTCAGAAGTCCTGCTGGCTGCTCAAATAAATTTTGCTTTAGTACCGGAAATCCATTGTAGCTGAAAAAGAGTAAGGCATACTTTTATTTACTTGTAATCAACAAACCCCTGAAGGCTCTTTCGTACTTTGCCATTAAGGTAGAACATCTGGAGCATGTCTAAAATGCTTATTGCCTGAGTGGACCGTATTTTATTTCATCTATTGGAGGAGACCACAAAGTTCTTGAGATGGGCTGCTACTTACAGTAGTGGCCAAAATTGTGGAAACCTTTTGGGAAAAGTATATTTTTGAGGTTTGATGGCTAATAACACCACTTTTTGGGGGAAGTTTCAAGATAATTCTATTCCACTGCTGGAATGGCCTGGAAATAGCCCAGACCTTAACCCAATTGAAAATCTATGGAGCTGACTAATGAAACCGGTTAATCAGAAGTGACCCAGCAATAAAACACAAAACTTGACAGTGAATAGAAGCAATCATTCAATCTTGGTTTCACATTATAACAGCTGCAGAACTCAAAGACTTGGTTCACTCCATGGGAAGACGTTGTAAGGCCTTAATTCATGCTAAAGGTTAACCGACTAAATATTGAATGAGATGGGGATCATTTTTGTAGATCTCGTTTTTTCTATGGTGATAATTTTTGTAGATCTCATTTTTTCTACATGTTTCACTTTTCTTCTTTATACTGTAACTGCTATTCTAATAGCAAATCCTTCATAAAAGTTATTGCGTTACATCCTTGTTTAAATTATTTTTCCATTGGTAAATAATTTTATGGTACTACTCCCAAAAAAAGTGGTGTTATTAGCTAATTTTAGAAAATACACTTTTCCCAAAAGGTTTCCACAATTTTGGCTACTACTGTAGTTGTTACTTATTTTTTTACTAATGTACTATTTTTAAAATGTACATTTCGTTCATACGTTATACAAGATACATTTTCTCTTGGAAAGAAACGCTTCCAAATTCTGAAATCCAGAAGTTTATATTGACATCACTTTCTTGGGCTGCTGAACATCAACCACTGACCAGCCCACTGCTGATGTCTCTGACAGTTGTTCCCCAAAGTCTTAGTAAGAAAGTATTCTCTGTCATCTGATTATAACAGAATAACCAAGTTGGTTAAGCCTATTCCAACCTTCTTGCTCAAGCGTAAGACCCTTTATTTATTTATTTATTTATTTATTTATTTATTTATTTATTAATTAATTAATTAATTAATTATATTTCTATACCGCCTTTCTCCCGTAGGACTCAAGGCGGTGTACAGTCAAGAAAAATATAGATACACAAAATTGCTAATTAAAATTATTATTATAACATAGTTTGGCCCAATTAAATAGAACCTAAAATTAGATAACATTTTAAAATCATTCACATGTTCGTATGTTTAGCCCCGCCTGTTGGAACATTAGGGTCTTGAGGGCACGGCGGAAAGCACGGAGATCAGGGATATTCCGTATCTCCGGGGGCAGTTCATTCCAAAGGGTTGGAGCCCCCACAGAGAAGGCCCTCCCCCTGGGAGTCGCCAGTCGGCATAATTTGACTGACGGTAGTAGTCCTGAGTAGTCCCTCCCTGTGAGAACGAACTGGTCGGTGGGAGGCTATTGGTGGCAAAAGATGGTCTCGTAGGTACCCAGGTCCTAAGCGCTTTAAAGGTAATAACTAGCTTTAAAGGTGATAACTTGAATATACCAGTGATATATTAACTTTTTTGGTGCCGAGTGCCCAAAGCGCGTGCCTGCTTGCGTGAATGCGCATGCGGGGAACCCCAAAATGCAATGCGAGTGCCCCCTGCACATGTGCCCTCCCCACCAATTTTTATCTTCCAGGTTGGTGCTGGAGGCTTTCCAGGCCCAAAACGGGGAGCAGGGGGGCCTCATGCGGTGCCCCCGTGCCCTGTTTTGGCTTCCAGGTTGGTGCAGGAAGCCTTCCAGGCCCCAAATGGAGCACAGGGGGGTACGTGCCCGCGCACCCTCCCCCAAAATGCAATGTGAGCATCCCCGTGCATGCACCCCGTCGCCTGTGCATCTGTGGCAGAGACCCGAAGACCGGCTGGCCGGTGGAGGAGTGCAGGCATGCGCAGTGGAGCTGGGCTGGGGTGACGGCTGGTGTGCCCACAGAGAGGTCTCTGCGTGCCACCTGTGGCACGCATGCCATAGGTTCACCATCACTGTCCTAGGGTCTCAGCATCTTTTTTATATTATAAACCATTAGTGAGCTAGAGAACCAGTACCTGTGAGAATCAAAAGACATGGCAGATTGATCTGGAAGACACACAGTGAGGTTTTGAGGTTTCTCTATGTCATTGCTCAAAACTAGTTGCTGTTCAGGAAACAGTACACTTACTTAAATTTCAGTATTTAAGCAGGATAGATTTTTTTTAAAATTTTCACGTGCTATTCAGTTAGACTGACAACTTCATTAGTATTGACCACATTTAAGAATGCAGTTTATAAAGCTTATTTAGTTTTTAGCGAACTAGCAGAAGCAACAGCCCATGAAAATCGATACTAAACCGTAGATTCATTTGGTAGAGGAAAATTAGATGATGGAGGAAAATGGAGTCTCAGAATGGGTGAAAAAGAACAGAAAAAAAATTATTGTCTGGGACATCTAATAATTAAATTCATTACATGCGCTTTATCTTAATTGGTATGAGAGACTCTTTAGCTGTTGCTGAAGTACAATGAAAAGGTTGTTAGAGCTCAAGTAAAAAATATCTGTTAGAAAGGCTATGCACTGAAATTTTAAACCTCTTACAAAATGAAGCTCAGTGTAGAATATTCTGCAGTCATTCAGTTGGGAACGATTAGCACCTATGTGTGAGGGGAACCTTTACCTTTTTATATGACTGCAGTCTGATCGTTGTATGCCGCCCTGAGTCTTTGGAGAGGGGCGGCATACAAATTGAATTAATAAATAATAAATTAATAAATTGTTCATTGAGACTGCTCACTGCCAACCTCTGAAGCTGATATTCTA
Source organism: Pantherophis guttatus (assembly GCF_029531705.1). The sequence goes on along the minus strand of NW_026844064.1, from coordinate 46,238,741 downwards.
AATAGGAGCCTTTTCTACGTGCATTTGAACACAAGAGCAGGGAGAAATGCTCCCGGTTCAGACCGGATCACCCAATCTGGTAGCGATGGAGGCAGGTGGTTTGGAGAACCGGTAGCAAAAATCCCTGCCCACCCACTCCCCATGCCCAGCTGAGTTGCCTGATCATCAGAGGCTTTTAAAAGCATTTTTTTAACAACCTCTTCGGCTGAAGAGGTTGTAGAAAAAGTGGTTTTAAAAGTTAAAAAAAAAAAAATTACCCCACCACATTACCCCCCCCACCAAGCCACGCCCACAGAACCGTAGTAACAAATTTTACATTTCACCACTGCACAAGAGAAATATCCTAGTACCAAATCCATGCATAACTAAAATGTGCCCATTTAAACCCACTGAAATGATTGCAATCAAGAAGACGAAAACTGGCATTAATTAAAATTGCTCAGCTGTAGAAAGCTGCAGGAATGTTTTCTACCAAGAAGACTCTACACCCATTTGCACTATTCAGGTGACCCTGAGGACACAGATAAACCTCCAAGTGGCCTCAACGACTCTCTAAAAGGATGCAAATGACCAGTGTTTGCAAGGAATATAAATCCTTCCATTCCCCACTATCCAGTCAGAAGCTGAAGAAGCTTCTTGGATGAGAAGTGAAATGTCTTCAAAGAAAAAACAAGAAAGTCCAGTTGCCTCCTGAAAAAGCACCATTGGGGCAACCATGACTTGCATGACTGAGAACCTCTACAGACTTTTAGCTATGCACTTTGGGATGAACAGCCTTGGAATGCTGTGGGAGTAGGAATGGATTTCCAGAGGGGAAAAAATTGCAGGCTACAGGAACCATTTGCACCACTCAGGTGACCCTGAGGACACAGGCGCAAACCTCCAGGTGGCCTCAACGACTCTCTAAAAGGGTGCAAATGACCTCTGCAAGGTGTATCAATCCTTCCATTCCCCCCCTCCAGTCAGAGCTGAAGAAGCTTCTTGGATGAGAAGTGAAACGGCTTCAAAGAAAAGCCAGAAAATTCCAGTTGCCTCTTGAAAAAACCACTTTTGGGATTTCACCGGATGGCTTGAAAGTTCCCCAGGATTACCTGTATTGATATGGGAGTTCCTCTCCGTTGGGCAGATGAGGGATCTCCGGGGGTGTTACGAAGACGGTGTGCTCGCTCTTGTGGGACTCATCGAGTTCTATAAGCCGTGTGTCGCCGGTCTTGTCTATATCCACCTGTCCAAAATGGATTAAAAAAAGTTATTACATTCCTTGCCAGGAAGTTAGGAACCCTTCAATCCGTGAGCTTTTGCAAACAGTTGCCAGGATGCAGATTAAGGGATAACGTTAAAAACCTCTATTAAAAACTACTTTGTTTTTGATTTGTTGGTATTATTTGTAATTCTACCAATCTCGCAGAAAGAGAGGATAATCTTCTTTCTTGCACTCTTTTCTGACTGGACTCCATCGGGTTGTTTTCAACACGTTTCTTTCAAACGATACCTGCCCTGTGAAGAGATTGCTTTCATGCAGTGTTTCTCAACCTTGGCAACTTTTAAGATGTGTGGACTTCAACTACCCAGAATTCCCCAGCCAGCATGCAGAAGTCTACACATTT